>CM035836.1:268213640-268743640 GCA_020510985.1 Pholidichthys leucotaenia
TGACTGTGTTTTATCTTCCCATTGCACTGCTGGGACCGGAGTGGTGGCTCAGTTGGTAGAGCATCCGCCCCACACCCGGGAGGCAGGGGTTCAAATCCCGGCCAGGTCATACCAAAGACCATATAAAAATGGTGCTTTCTGCCTTCTAGCGTGGTGCTCCGCATAATGGAATGGGGAAAGTAAAGTTACACACAGAGCTACCAGAGGACTGACCCCCCACTGTAGCTTTCACTACTTACAGTAGCTGTGTGGCCTAGGGTCAGAGAAACTGAGACAGGCGCCGCCCATATACACCTTCAGGTGTGAAGGGATTAACTAACTAACTATTGCACTGCTGGGTGGACAGTTCTCAGGTGCCTGTGCAGGTTGTTTGTGGAGCCGGCTCTATATGATATTCTTTTCTGGCAGACTCTACACCAGGGGTGTCAAACTCATTCCATGGAGGGCCAAGACCCTGCAGGTTTTACCTCCACCCAGTGTCTTCAACAGGAGATTTCACTGAATTTCCCCTCACTGATTGCTGATCAATGAAAACACCTGCTGAAGACACTGGGTGGAGGTAAAACCTGCAGGGTCTTGGCCCTCCATGGAATGAGTTTGACACCCCTGCTCTACACTCTACCTTTGTATTGTCAATAAAATTGAAATGGTTCCAGATTTTGCTTCTTTTCCTGGTGTCACTCATTTTCTTTACTATACCTTTCTAAATGTGTCGATGTCGTCTCTTCTTGTTTCCCCTGGCTCTCTTTCTCTCTCTCCTCCTGCTCTGCTCGTGTGCTGCTGCTGCTGTGAGCGTAACTACCGCCCCTCCCCCCTCAGCGCAAACACAAGGCAGGCACAAACACATATTGACCAATCACGTGCGGCTAGAAGAGAAAAAAAAAAGTGAGAGCGAGAGGGTGAGAGAAAGGAAAAAAATAACAACACGGCTCCCAATAAAGAGCCGGCTCCCGTCGTTCACTTCAAAGAGCCGGCTCTAAGAGCCGTTTCATTCGCGAACGACCCATCACTATTTGAGAATATATGGAGACCTTTCATTGATTGTGTAAAGAAATTAAACATAACTTCTGAAGAAGAAGGTGAATGATATGTGTGGACCTTGCAAATTCCAAACTGGTGAATGTATATTATGTATTCTTATGTAATAGATTACCTAGACTAAACAGAGGAGCATTGTTGTTGACTTGTTTTTGTTAATGGCTGTTGTTTTTATTACACTTTTTTTTTTGTTATTGTTCTTTTTAATTTTTAAATTACTTTTGTGTTAGTGTCTGACTGTGTGTGCTATGTTTGCAAAAAAAAAAGGTTCAATAAAAAATACTGTGGAAGAAAAAAAGAATGTAAAACATATTAACAACATGACTTGGGGTCATAAACTAAAGCAAACATTTATCAAATGTCACCCCCAGTCACTTTACCAACTCGGTGGACAGGCCACCCCTCGGACTTCCATCTGGTGGGTCCCGCCCGGAGTGCCTCTGCCTCTTGGCCTCCAGGGATGAGCTGCATCAGCGTCTCCCCTTCCCCACGCGCCGCAGCTTGTTGGGGTGTCTCCAAGAGTCATTAGACAGCTTCAGATAGCCATCTTCCCGGGTAGCTATCACTCTCAGCCGCCCCTGTCCATCATGTTATTTTCTTTTCTCATGGGCCCCCCTCAGCCAAGCCTCCCCTCTGGGCTGAACCTCGTCTGCGACCCATAGTGGAGCATAACTCGGTTTCAAATGCCCCCGACGTCTGATCCGGACTTCTTCTCTGGGTTGCACCGTTCCTCCGATCTGATCAGAAGCTCCCGTTGGCCTCCAGTGTTGCTGGGCCACCAGCCCTGCCCCACTCTCTTTCATTTTATGCGCTGGCAAAGCCACTGTAGCTCCTTGCTTCTTGTGATCCTCAGGCCACACTAAGGAAGCAGAGGGGGCTAGCGTTTTGGCTCCATCTGTCGCTGCAGGTGTCCCACCGCGCTGTCCAGTTCCCACACCAAGGGCAACATGGACACTGGCACCGGGACCCTCCCGTGACGATCCATGGTGGGTGTCATCCAGATCCATTCCCAGACTACTAGGCCAGTCAGTGTCCAAAACCGCATCATTGTCCACAAACAGGGCAGGTCAGTCCCACAGACCACAGCCCGACTACTCCTCTCTGGTGCCGCTGGTGATCTTGAAGCCCAGGCCGTAGAACATGTCACACCCCATGATGTCCGACCCTCTGGCTGTTACCGTAAATCAGACATTTGTCATAATTGCCTACTTGTACTGGACCATTAAGTCCAGCAAACCCACGGTGGCTAGTTTGTTTCCACCATAGCCATGGTACCACGCCGACAGCTCTCTTATGTGGTAGTACGGGAACAGCCTCCTCACAGTGGGCCAGCTTAGCACCGAAGCCACCGCTCCCGTGTCCACTAACAACAGCACGTCCACGCCTTCCAGCAACACATTACAATAAATGTACCCATCTGTGCTCCGAGAGACGGTATGAACAACTGTAGGAGTCACAGTGGGGGAATCCGCTCCACGTCTTTGGTCCTCCCGCTCAAAATTCCTGCAGGCCCTGGCAAAACGATGCAGGAAACCACACTTGCCACAATGCTTGCCTTTTGCCGGATACTCTCTTGCCTTGTACCAGTGCCTCGTGGACCCACAGCCATAGCATCTTGGTGAACCCGGGGTGGACCTAATTTTTATAGTGGCAGCATACTCTTCTTCATCCTCGCTGTCCTCGCTATCCAGGTCCACAGCCAGCCCCTTCATCTATGGTTCTGTGTGCCTCAGCAAACTTCTCTCTCCCAAATCCTTTGATAACTTCTCCGCAGTCTTGAACTGTTGGGCTATCTCAACAGCCGTGGCTAATGTCATTTCACCCGTGTGTGTCAGGGGCCTTGATCATGCTGCAGAACAGAGGACGTGCTCCGCTAGATGGTCACGGACCATTTCATCCTCTAACACTCCAAAATGGCACTCCACCGCCAGCTGCCGCAGATCTGCAACAAACCGCTGTACTGACTCTCCAGTCCGCTGGCAGCGCTGCTAAACCCAAATTCTT
This sequence comes from Pholidichthys leucotaenia, assembly GCA_020510985.1. Taxonomy (NCBI): domain Eukaryota; kingdom Metazoa; phylum Chordata; class Actinopteri; order Cichliformes; family Pholidichthyidae; genus Pholidichthys; species Pholidichthys leucotaenia. Next base: position 268,216,683 of record CM035836.1, read on the forward strand.
TTGATGGTGATGTTTACCAGGGCGCGAAAATAGTGCACCATTAGCCCCACCACGTCATTCAAGCTATCAGTAGCGCCCAGTGTGCTGAGAATCCACTGACTCTCCATGCCAAAACTATGGACTAAAATAGCTCTCGCACACAGTTTTTCAAACTCACCGAGGTCCAGGACCACCAGATAGTTTTGAAAGGCCGCATTCCACCTCTCCCAAGGAACAGGCAGCTCCCCCGGGACCTCCAGAAATGGCTGCAAGCCAGAAAAAAACGTCTCCATACCTTTTACCTCGTCGCCAAATGTTATGTCCATAACTTACGTTACCAATGAGTAGGCAGGAGATGTAGTTGAAAGTAGCTTTATTAATGAACCAACACTATAACAGGCTGTCCGTACAGGCCAAGGGTTGACGGCAAAAGAGACAATGTCCCTTCTTCCCTGGCCCTTTATACCCCAGGTGACGCCACCCCCGGAAAGGTGGGCCATCACCTCCCACTACACCCAGTGTGCCACAGCCACCATGTTACTACACCACAGTTTCTAATAATATTGCCTAGCAGAAGCTTATAAACTAAAAAGAATAGGGCCTAGCACAGATCCCTGTGGAACTTCGTGACTGAGCTTTGAGTTGGAAGTAAACTCATTACTTACATGAACAAACTGGAACCTATCAGATAAATAAGATTTAAACCACTGCAACGAAGTTCCATTAAGTCCAACAAGGTGTTCTAGTCTATCAAGTAAAATATTATGATCAATAGTATCAAACGCTGCACTAAGGTCTAAAAGGACAAGTACAGAAACAAGTTCATTATCAGATGCGATAAGGTCATTAGTGACCTTCATGAAAGCTGTTTCAATACGATGATGAATTCTAAACCCAGATTGAAACTCTTCAAATAAACTTGTTTCCCTGCAAGTGATCAAATAATTGTGAAGCAACAACTCTGAGATTTTTGAAATGAAAGGCAGATTAGAGATTGGTCAAAAGTTAGCTAAAACTCCTGGATCCAGTGTTGGCTTTTTAAGAAAGGGTTTAATTACAGTTTTAAAAGCCTGCAGTACATGGACTAATGTTAATGAAGACTTCATTATTTGAAGAATAGAGCTACCAGTAAATGGTAAGATTTCTTTAAATAACCTGGTAGGAACAGGGTGTAAAAGACAAGCTGAAGGCTTGGATGAGGAAATTATTTTATCTAACTCTGAAAGGTCAGTTGGAGTAAACTCATCCAAACAGATAGTTGAAGGAATTGTAGAAGTTAATGTATTTAAGTTAACGGTGGGAAGAATCTGACTGATTTTATCTCTGATAGATGAAATTTTATTCTTGAAGAAGTTCATAAAGTCCTGATTAGTAAGCTCTAAGGGAATGCTAGATTTGGCAGAGTCCTGACTCTTTGTCAGCCTGGCTACAGTGCTGAAAAGAAACCTGGGATTATTCTTGTTCTCTTTTATTAATGCAGAATAATAACTTGTTCTAGTTTTCCTAAGAGATTTTTTTATAAATTAGAAGTTGATTTCTCCAAGCTAAATAGATTTCATCTAATTTAGTGGCGTACCATTTTCTTTCTAACTGACGAGTCTTCTGTTTTAAGCTACAAGTTTCTGTGTTGAGCCAAGGAGTGAGAAATGAATGAATGAATGAATGAATGAATCTTTATTTCGGATAGATTAAAAGTAAAGATTAAAAAAGAAACAGAATAATATAACAAAGGGGGAAAGAAAATCCAACAAGCTCAAATTAGACAATAACTCCTCTGATTATACAGTTCAACATAAGTTATCCGAAATGGGTGATGGCTGAAGCCGCAGCTTATATTGCCCACCCATATTCCATCCAAGAATTCAAAAGAAAAACAAAACAAGAGCGATTACAATTCAGAACAAAGCTAAGACAAAACGTGACAAAAAAACTAAGCAACAACACAACACAGACTGGATATGACCTTATATAATTTTACATGTCATCTTGTATATATGTTTGGAGTAGTATTTCTTCCTTTAGTTTTTGTTTAAATTGTACAAGCGTTGTACATGATTTTAATTCAGGTCCAAAAGCGTTCCATAATCTGACTCCTTGCACTGAAACACAGTGTTGCTTGGTGGTAGTTCTCACTGAAGGTTTTTGAAATATACATGTTCCTCTGAAATGATATTGTTTCTCCCTTATTTGGAACAACTTTTGAATATTTGCGGGCAGTGATAGATTCTTCACTTTAAACATTATTACTGCAGTTTTAAAGTCAACCAGATCTTTCAACTTGAGAGCTTTTAATTTAAGAAAAAGTGGGTTTGTTGGTTCCCTGTAAGCAGCTTTGTTTATTATTCTAATAGCTCTCTTCTGAAGCATAAAGACTGGATATATGTTTGTTTTATATGTATTTCCCCATATTTCAGTACAATATGTCATGTATGGGAGTATTAATGAATGATACAAAGTATATAATGTGGGTTGATTCAGCAAATATTTCACTCTGTGTAGTATTGCAATTGATTTAGTTATTTTACCTTTAATATAATTAATATGTGACTTCCAACACAGTTTAGTATCAATTATTACTCCAAGAAATTTAGTTTTGGACACCCTTTCAATCTCTACACCATTTACACTGAGTTTAGATACTAAGTTGTTGTGATGGTTGTTAACCACTTGCACTCCGGGCAATTTTCCTAAAAATGCCAAAAAAAAATGTGCCCAAAGTAAATCGAAAGCTGTTATTCAACCCTTTGCAGCATCTTCATGGGGTTGGTCTCATTTAAAAGAAAACACTTTGAATTTTTTGGCAAAAAAAACATGATCTCTCTACGTGCTCCGGCCACTGAGTTACAGTCATCTAAACATACTGAACTTGAAGAAAAAAAAATTGGACACAGTGTTTTTTTGGATACAAATGCTTGTAAATAACACACAGCTGTCCGATCCGGCTGGAAAATGCAACAGAAATGTAGAACCAAGTGTTATCCAGCTGAGATCCAAATTTGGTAACAATACCACCAAAAATGAATATTTTACACAGCTTTGTTCTCAGGCTGTTCCCAGGCGTTATGGAACTGTGCCAAATTGTGCCAAATGGCACAGTTTGGAAAAACGTCTGTAACTTTTGAATAATTCAATGTAGAATCTTCATTTTAGGCTCTAATGAAAGGTCACACTCAGGGCTGTGTCTGTGTGTGTGTGTGGGCGGGGGGTCGTTCCCCCACCCCCGCTACCAAGGACCAAATTCGGCCCTCTACATGACGGATTACACTTTTTTTTTTTTCCTTGCATGTTTTCACAGCGCCCCCCCCCCCCGCTACTGTGTGTGTGTGTGTGGGGGGGGAACCGTGAACGGACCGTGAAGCCCCCCCCCCCCCCCTCGCTACAGAAGAGGGCCATCGCTACATGATGGAATAGACTGATATGCTTCCCCCCCGCGGACCGGGGAGCCTTCGGACCGTGCCCCCCCCCCCGTGCCCCCCCCCCACTCCTCTTCTGCAGACCATGAGGGGCGTTCACGGTCCGTTCACGGTTCCCCCCCCCACACACACACACACACACACAGTAGCGAGGGGGGGGGAGCCGCTGTGAAAACATGCAAGGTGTGATATCCTACCGTGTAGCAATGATCACACTTGAGTTATTTCTTTGGCTAACTCTGCCGTTTATTCTGCAACACACATAATATGACTGAACATGGATTCTGCGCGGGGTTTTCACACTCTTGTTCTAATGTGTCCCCTTAATAGTAGTGCTGAACAATACAGGTAGTTCCCCCTAGAGGCATGTGCCAGTAATGTTTTAAATTAGACTTGCAGTCTACCACATCCCTCCCCTCTAGATTAAACTACTTTTAATTACACTAGCCAATTATGCTAGACATCCTGGAACTCCCATTTAACCCTAAACAATCACAGTTACTTTTAACTTCTTAAACACATGTGCCATACACATAATTTCTTTCTCTTTTTTTTTTTTTTTTACATGTATAACACACATAACAGTCTAACTGGGGATTTGGTTTGACTACCGCATCCCAGTGAGGTTCCAGGACGCATTCTTGTCCTGTGGCTGGGGAACTCACTACTGACTAAGTATAGTCCTTCAAGTAGTCTGGAGCTTTCCTAGCTCGCTGAGATCTTCTCACGGCGGGTGAGCCAACTGCAGGTGAAGACTCAGACTGCTCCACTGTTTCGGCTGCTGCAGTGCTGCCCGTAGAATCTGCAGAGACGGTTACCTCAGGTTTCACCTGAAGTGGTGGTTCGTTGATGCTCTCCTCAGAATGGGTGTCAGACAACACCTCTGGTGCCATCGGCAGGGGAATGGAGCTCCTACCACGAACTTGGTCGATGTGTCGCCTCACCACTTGTCCATGACCTAATGTCACCTTGAATGACACAGGGCCTGTCTTTTCTGTTATTTCTCCTGGTACCCAGGCTGGTCCTGAGCCAAAGTTGCGGGTGTAGACCACGTCTCCTTCTCTCAGTATTCTCTCTCTAGCATGCATGTCATGATAACCTTTTTGTTTCTCTTGTTTATCATGCACTTTGTTTCTGAAGTCTGGATGTATTAAGTCAAATGTTGACCTCAACTTCCTTCCACACAACAGCTCAGCTGGTGACTTGCCAGTTGTAGATTGGGGTGTTATTCGATAGCTGAACAGAGCTCTCGACATTCGGGTTTCAATAGAGTCTCCTGTCATCTTTTTCATGAGTGACTTGAATGTCTGCACGGCCCTCTCGGCTAAGCCGTTAGAAGAAGGATGGTATGGCGCAGTCGTGATGTGACGTATGCCATTCTTTTCAGAAAACTCTTGGAACTGTTCACTCGTAAAACATGTACCGTTATCTGATACTATGATTTCAGGTAGCCCATGTTGGCTGAAACTCTTTCTAAGACATTCAATGGTAACAGTAGAAGTAGAGCTACTCACAGAATATGCATCGATCCACTTTGAGTATGCGTCAACTATGATCAGGAACATTCTTCCCATCCATGGACCTGCGTAGTCAATGTGAATTCTTCTCCATGGTTTATCTGGAACTTCCCAGGGATGTAGTGGGGCTGCTGGAGGACTGTTCCTGTTCTCCTGGCATGCCGCACATGACTTCACAAGCGCCTCCACCTCTGCATCCATGTTGGGCCACCACATGTAACTCCTCGCCAACGCTTTCATGCGAGTGATGCCAGGGTGTGCTTGGTGTAGTTGTTGCAGTAAGGCATTCCTACCAGGTGGTGGAACAACCACGCGTCCTCCCCACAGGATACAACCTTCCTGGGTGCTGAGCTCATCCTGTCGTCGGGCATAGGGAATGAACTCAGGACTGTTCATCTTCGGCCATCCTCGCAAGATGTATTCTCGCACTCTTGCTAGAACAGGGTCTTTGTCTGTCCACTTCTTTATTTGTTGTGCGTTCACCAGGGGCACGCCGATATCTTCAAACAATAGCACTCTCTCCTCCTCCTCAGGCGTGCTGTCTCTTCCTCCATCCAAGGGTAGCCTACTCATCGCGTCAGCATTCGTATGGTCCCGTCCGGCTTTGTAAACGATGGTGTACTCATACGCTGCTAATGTAACGGCCCATCTCTGAATTCTCTGAGATGTCATCTGGGGTATGGCTCTCATTTCACTGAACAGTGAAATTAGTGGCTTGTGGTCAGTCACTATAGCGAACTGTCTCCCGTACAGGTATTTGTGGAATTTTTTTACACCAAATACTACTGCAAGGCCCTCCTTGTCTAGCTGGGAGTCGTTTTTCTCAGCTGCACTAAGAGTTCTTGAGACGAACCCTATGGGTCTCTCTGAGCCATCCTCCATACGATGAGAGAGTACAGCTCCCACACCATAGGGTGATGCGTCACACGCCAGGATGAGTGGTTTGTTTGAATCATAGTGCACTAACACACTACAGGACTGAAGTAGCGCTTTGGACTCTTCAAACGCCTTCTGCTGCTTGACCCCCCATGACCATTTTTCTTCCTTCTTAAGTAAGGTATGTAGTGGTGCCAGCAGCGTGGAGAGCTTTGGGAGGAACCTATGGTAATAGTTCAACAAGCCCAGGTAGGCTTTTAACTCAGTAACATTTTGTGGCTCAGGCGCCTCCGCAATGGCTTCCACTTTGTCTGTTAGAGGGTGTAGACCACTGGCGTTGATCTTGTGGCCTAGGAACACCACCTCTTTTCCCATGAACTCACACTTGCTTCTTTTCAACCTCAGACCGCTTTTCTCCAACCGTTGAAGCACTTCCTCCAGCGTTTTCAGATGTTCTTGTTCATTTGGTCCTGTACAAAGGATGTCATCCAAATAAATGGTAACATTCGGAATTCCACCTAGGATGCCCTCCATAGTTCTCTGGAATATAGCAGGACTGGAAGCTACTCCAAATGGTAAGCGTGTGTAGGTATATAAGCCTTTGTGTGTATTGATGGTTACATACTTTCTTGATTCTTCTTCCAAGACTACTTGTTGGTAGGCGTGACTCATGTCTAATTTCGTGAAGTGTCGGCCGCCATTCAGCTGTGCGAAGAGGTCCTCCACTTTAGGAATTGGATACTGATCCACCCGTGATGCTCGATTGACAGTGAGTTTGTAATCTCCACATATTCTAATGGAGCCATCCGGCTTTCTCACTGGGACTATGGGCGCCGCCCATTCTGCAACCTGCACTGGCTCAATGATCTTGTCATCCAGCAGCCTCTGTAGCTCGCTTTCAACCAGTGGCTTGACTGCATAGGGTACCGGTCGGGGTTTGCAGAATCGTGGTTGGGCCTCCTTGTCCACATTAATCTTTGCAGTGACACCTTTTAGCTGTCCTACGCCTTCTTTGAACACCTCAGCGTGTCTTTCGAGGATCTCCTCCAGCTGCAATTTGGGCTGAGATTCCACTTTATTCACCAACTGATCCATCATGGCCAGTTCTTGTAGCCAACTTCGCCCTAGTAGATTTGGTCCTTCGCTCCCAACTACTACTACAGGTAAGTCCTTTTCTTTGTTTTCGTGCTGCACCTTCACTTGTGCCATGCCTAGCACGTCTAGCTTCTCTCCTGTGTATGTTTTTAATTTTAATGAACAGGGATTTAATTCTGCTGTGTCTGTTTTCTTCCACAGTTGTGTATATTGCTGTTTACTTAATATGGTTACTCCACAGCCTGTATCAACTTCAAATGTTACTTTCATTCCATTAACATTCATGGTACGCGTGATGGGCGCTACCTTGGTCAGCTCCTCTGACGTGTTGTAAATTGTGTGAAAACCCATGTCTTCTGTATCACTTTCTCCCTCCCCTCTCAGTTGATTCGCTCGCTGTTCCTTTCCTGGGCCCTTGTTTTCATACTTTTGCCCATTAACTGTCGCTTTCAGCACCTGTGCGCTGTCCACCTTTATTCTACATGCTTTCTTAATGTGCCCTCGCTTGCCACAATTATGACACAGCTCAGTGGCAAATTTGCACTCGGCGGCATTGTGCTGGCCTTTGCAGCGATAACAACTGGGGAATTTGTGCTGAGTTTTGTCAGTCAACACTTTGTGGACACCTACTTGGGTCTTAGGCACACGAACATGCGTTGCTGTGTCCTCTGTTAGCTTCCCTTGCATCTCTCTCACATCTTTAGATGCTGTTTCCATCGCTTGGCATAATTCCAAAGCCTTCACAAAAGTGAGTTTTGTTTCAAATAAAAATCGCCGTTGCATACGGTCATCATTCACTCCACACACAAGTCTGTCTCTTAACATTTCTTCCAATGAGTCTTTGTAATCACAGTGCAGTGCTAATTTCCTCAATTCTGCCACATACTCTGCTATGGACTCAGTGTTCCTCCTTATGCGTGAATTAAATTTGAATCGTTGCACGATTTCACTCGGTTTGGGGCTGAAGTGCTTCTGAAGCTCAGCAGTAAGCTGGTCGTACGTTTTATCTTTCGGTAATGCAGGGCTTATTAAATTTCTCAACAAGCTGTAAGTAGTTGCACCAACTCCACTCAACAGTACAGCCTTCCTTTTGTCTGGCTCCTCAATATCATTAGCTTGGAAGAAAAAGTCCAACATTTCACTATATTCTTCCCATGACTGAGTCGAGTTATCAAAAGGGGTTACCGTTCCGATTACAGCCGCCATTGCTCGTCGTGGTGGGGAAACCTCGTTTTTCCTCCTCTGAACTTGCACTCGAACTACTGGAGTCACTTGAGTTCGCCACACTTGCAATGTTCTCTGTTTCTCGCCGCTGATTTTTTTCTTTTAATCCTCGTCGCCAATTGTGTGATATCCTACCGTGTAGCAATGATCACACTTGAGTTATTTCTTTGGCTAACTCTGCCGTTTATTCTGCAACACACATAATATGACTGAACATGGATTCTGCGCGGGGTTTTCACACTCTTGTTCTAATGTGTCCCCTTAATAGTAGTGCTGAACAATACAGGTAGTTCCCCCTAGAGGCATGTGCCAGTAATGTTTTAAATTAGACTTGCAGTCTACCACACAAGGGAAAAAAAAAAAAAAGAAAAGAGTGTAATCCGTCATGAAGAGGGCCGAATTTGGTCCTTGGTAGCGGGGGGGGACGACGACCCCCCGCCCACACACACACACACAGACACAGCCCTGAGTGTGACCTTTCATTAGAGCCTAAAATGAAGATTCTACATTGAATTATTCAAAAGTTACAGACGTTTTTCCAAACTGTGCCATTTGGCCGTTTATCGCGGCGCACGCACTTCGTGCGCAGTACAGCTGTAATTTACCGATCGGTCAAAAGTCATTTTTGGATTACAGTTTTCAGGAATAAATAATAATTTAGCTTATAACACCTTACCTCTTCAAAGCAGCAGAGTCGTGGCGAACAGCTCTTCCCACGCGTCAGACGAACGCGACGCTGCTCCGCTCGTGGACCCGATCAAAACATAATTCCATTATTGCCGTTTTGGCGAATGATTTACGACTTTTGTCATCGGCCTCCGTCTATTCTGCTGGAATGAGTGCAGGTCCCACTTGTGGGTGTTCTCCATGCTGCTGGGTGAGCCTGGGTCTGTAGGAGATTTGTCCAGCGTCCTTTGTTTTCATCTGTTGCAACAGTAAATATCGCTTCACCCACAGCCAGAATGTCTGTGCTTCAATTGGCTCCTGCGTTCACAGTAGGCGGGTCCTCCTTCCTAGATTTTCATTCATTGGTTCTTCAAGGTTTCAGAAACCCAATTCAAGGCTCTTATTAGTCGAATGAGAGGTCAATCAGATGAACTAATCTGTTCGCGGCTGTCTCTGCAGTTTTTTTTTGTGGCGCTGGGACGCTACTACATCACCATCACCACCATCATGCGTCATGCGCACGAGGGCGCACGAGCGCGCTCTCGCGCGCCCTCGTGCGTCATAGGACGCAGAGACTTGCCCGCCCGCGGAACAACGGAGCGCAAGTGGTTAAAAACTATAAATTTTGTCTTACTTAAATTGAGCGTTAATTTGTTTGAATCAAACCACAGTTTAAGCTTTCCTAATTCCTTTCCGAGTGTATCCAAAAGTTGTTCCAAATTGCTTCCACTACATAATAAATTAGTGTCATCGGCAAACAATATTAAATCCATTTTTTCCAAAACTTTACATATATCATTTATATACATATTGAATAACAATGGCCCCAAAACTGAACCCTGTGGGACTCCACAAGTAACCTTCAGTAACTGTGAGTTTTTGTTACCAACACATACATACTGATATCTAATCTTAAAGTAAATACATAACCAGGACAGTGCTACCCCCCTAATACCACAATTTTGTAGTTTCTTTAATAATAAATTATGATCCACTGTATCAAATGCTTTTTTAAGATCCAGGAATACCCCAACTGAATACTCTTTATTTTCAACGACAGTTGATATTTTTTCTATAAATTCCATTAGAGCAAATGCAGTTGTCCTCTTGTGTCTGAACCCATATTGCTGCTCACACAATAAATTATTCTTCAGTATGAAGTTGTCAGTTCTCTCATAGAATATTTTTTCAAGTATCTTGGAAAATTGCGGCAATGGTGAAATTGGTCTATAAATCTCTGATTAGACTTTTTTCTTTTTCAAAGGGGCCATCATGTCTAGAGTCTGATGCAGAAAAGCAGTAACACTATCTACCATGCTATCAGTTACAGAAGGAGCAAGCTCTCCATAGCTTATCTCCGTTGTGTTGACACATGGCATTGAAGAAACAATCTGCTTAAATTTAGTAACGGCATCATCTGAGAGGCATCTACTGTTGTAATATTTTTCTTTAGGAGCCAAATAGTCAGAAATAGTAAAATCAAAAGTTAACAGATAATGGTCTGACAGTACAGGGTTATGGAGAGACACTACCAGATTTTTTATTTCTATGCCATATGTCAGAACAAGGTCCAACGTGTGTTGGAGATAATGGGTAGAATTTCCTGCTTTCTGAGAAAACCCCATCGAGTCTAATATTGAATTAAATGCCATATTAGGGCAATCACTATCAACATCTACATGTATATTAAAGTCCCCTACTATAATCATTATCTGATTTCAGCACTAAATCTGCTAAGAATTCAGCAAATTAAGATTAAAAACTCTGAGTAAGCTAAGGGAGGACAATAAACTATAGCAAATAAAATTGGGTTTAACCTAAAATTGCTAAAATGCCCAATACTTAGGACCAGGCTCTCAAAGGAATTATAACATGTTTTTGCTTCACGTTAACTAGTAATTTGGAATGGTAAATGATTGCTACTCCTCCTCCATAACCAGAACTTCTGGGATTTTGACAGTTTAAATAACCACAGGGAGTTGATTCACTTAAATCAACATAATCTTCTTGCCCAAACCAAGTCTCTGTAAGGGATATTAAATCAATCTGATGATCAATTAACAGATCATGGACTAGCATGAGACTTGGGAGTTAGAGACCTAATATTTAACAAACCACATTTAATTTTTAAATTATGAGGAGGAACAGAGGTCAAGTCATTAAATTTAGAGGCTACATGTTTAATTTGAGTTTTATCAACTTTTTGTTTTACCACTTTGGGATGCTTATACATTATATTTTTATTTATTTTAGAGGGAGCAGACAGTGATTCTGTAATGGGAAAGACAGGGGCTAAGTTGAGGGGTGGCAGATGGAGAGAAGCTGCAGACAGGTGTGTAAGACTGTGGTTATGCTTCCTGGTCCCAAGTTTGAGTAGTCAAGGCTTTGAAACTTTGGATAAAAATGATGCCAGATTGTTAGATAAATGAGACGCACCATCCAAAGTGGGATGCATGCCATTTTGCCTAACAAGACCAGGTTTTCCACAAAATGAGTTCCAATTGTCTATGTAGCCCACATTGTTTGCAGGACACCACACAGACAGCCAGCGATTGAAGGATGACACACAGCTAAACATGTCATCACTGGTCAGGTTGGGGAGGGGCCCAGAGAATTCTATAGAGGCCGACATTGTTTTGGCAAAGTTACACACCGATTCCACACTAAGTTTTGCGACTTCTAACTGCCGGAGTTGGATATCGTTAATGCCGGCGTGGGTAACAATTGTGGAGTATTTACAGTTACTTTTAGCCAGTATTTTCAAATTTGACTTGATGTCGCCTGCTCTGGCCCCGGGAATGCATTTGACTATGGCTGCTGGAGTCTCTAGGTTCACGTTTCTGACTATAGAGTCGCCATGATCAGTTTTTTCCTCAGCGGGTGTGTCACTGAGCGGAGAAAAGCGATTAGAAACTTGAACAGGTTGGTGGTGAACCAGGGACTCACGACTATGCTTCCTTCTCACCGTCACCCACCTGTTCTCTCCTGGCTGCTCAAGAGAGGTGGTTGCCGATGGACGGTGAGCAGGCCCTATGCCAAGGCACTCTGCTGCAGCTAATGGGAATCTGTCAATATTAACTGGTGCTGACGGTGTCCAAAGTCTTCATTTTGTTTTTCTTAAGGCATTCAGAGGGGGACTTGCTGCTGTGTTTTGGATCATTGTCCTGCTGCAGAATCCAAGTGTGTTATGTCCATAACCTGTACTCCAATAATGAGGCCGGAGGTGCAGTAGAACGTAACTTTATTGATGCACTCACAGTGTGTCACAGGCGCTCCCGTATAGGCAGAGGTCTGGTCATAAAGAGACCGTGCTTCTTCTACATCCGCCTTTTATACCCAGGGTGGCATTGGAACCAGAAAAGTGGAGCCGCCACCCACAACACACAACAATATGAAATAGATATTTGATGCCTCACACTCACCCCTTCCCGTAGAAAAGTCCAAAACACACCAATTAGGCCCTCCCAAATTTGCAGCCCAAATCACACACTAACAATGAACAAAATATTTAGGCCTATCCATGCACACAGAACAACTAAAACTAGAGGGGAGCAGCTGGACTACTTTCCCACCTCCACACGGCTAGACGGATTATTCTGCCATATTTATCAATATATATAGTCCATGAAAATAAAAAACTGCCGTGTTCCTAATATAACTGAAAATAATCCCATGAACTTTTATACATACAGGCAAACTCTCATTCAACAATTAAACAGATAGTTACGTTCACACAGCGCTATTGGCACACCCAACAAAACCACTCCCATAACCTGAGCAAACACACAGTAATATACACACTTTAAACATCACTTTGTAGAGAGAGAAATGAGCAGGCGAGGCAGTGAGCTGGATCAGAGTGACTTTATTCTCTCTCTATCCATATGTCAACAAGAAGCTTAACCCAGGTCGCTGGGCATCTCTTTTTTATACCTTACATCCTCGCCTAGCGACCTAGGGGGTTCACACCACAATACAATCTACGTTGTCACCAAGCCTGTCTGCGCATTATCATGCAGTCTGGTAGAGGAGGTGCATTATCATTCAGTCCAGTGGAGAAGGCGCATTATCATGCAGTCCGGTGGAGAAGCCACAATCTGCCCTGCATATCCGCCTAACAGCCTTTTAGCGTCTCCACCCCTGCTGTCCTGTCTCGACCCCCCGTCGGCTTCTCTCCTACTGTGCCATTCAGTCTGAGTGGAGAATATACCGTCTAGGTTCCCCACACACACACACACCCAAACACTCGGAATGGGCCTTAACCCTCATGTCCTTTGGGCTTCAGCCGACATCCGTAGCGGCTGTAATGGGGGGTCGCCGGCTCCGAGGCGCTGCTGTGCTGGTGGGGCACTCCTGGAGGCATGTCCGTCTGTGGGGGAACATTGGGGGGATAGGGGGGAAACACATCTTCACAATGCCATTGTGACTGAGCTGACGAGTCATTTACCTGGGGAGTTCTCAGTGGGGGTCGTCCGTGCCGAGGAGCTCGGGCCAACACCACCTGCTTGTCTGCTAATACGAAGGCGGGCTTAAGCCTGTCTATGCAGACTGCTTCTCTGCGTCCCCCCAAGTCGAACACAAAATGTTTATCCCCAGGTTCCAACACTCTGAACGGGCCGTCGTAGGGTGGGCACAATGGGGTCCAGTGGGCATCGTGCGTGACAAATACAAACAACGCATCCTTCAAGGTCCTTGGCACAAAAGTGCGGGTAAAACAGTGGTGGGCTGGGCCAGGTAGCATCCCTGCCTCTGCGCTACGTAGTGAAGGCAGGAATGGATCGTGTTCGGTGCGGGGTTGTCAGGAAAAAATTCTCCAGGGAGCCGCAGCGGCTGGGAAAAAACAAGCTCTGCTGGGGAGGCTGCCAAATCCTCCTTCGGTGCTGAACACAACCCTAATAGAACCCATGGCAACCGGTCCACCCAATTTGCGTCCGTAAGCGAAGCCCTGAGCGCTGCTTTAAGCGACCTATAGAAACGCTTGCATAACCCGTTGGCCTGGGGGTTGTATGCGGCCGTGTGATGAATGGTGATGCCCAGGTTCTGGGCCATCGTGGACCAGAGGTCGGAAACGAACTGCAGGCCCCGGTCGGATGTGATATCCAAAGGGGCGCTGAAGTGTGCCACCCATGTCACCAAAAAAGTGCGTGCAACTTCTGTGGACACAGTGGAAGCTGCTTTGGGCCAGCGCGTGTACCACTGCCAGGAGGTGCGTAAACCCTTGCAATGGCGGGAGGGGGCCTACCAGGTGTACATGAACGTGGTCGAACCTCTTAGCTGGAACATGGAACAGCCCAAGGGGGGCCTTTGTGTGCCTGTGCACCTTGGCTCACTGGCATGCTACGCAGGCTGCAGCCCACTCTTTCACTTGTTTGCGCAGAATCAGCCAGACGAACTTCACTCCCACCATTTGACTGACATGCGCACTCCCGGGTGCGCCAGGGAGTGAACCGACTCAAAAACGTGGCGGCGCCAAGTGCGTGGGACCACCAGGTGCAGGCAGCCTGTGGAAACATCACAGATTGGGGGGGGGCGTCTTGCAGTACTCTGCTCTCCAGTCTTAACCCTGTTGGTCCAGACTGGAGCGCACAAACGTCCGCGTCGTGGACTTGCTCGGCGGCCATAGCCATGTAATCTATCCCTACATAGACTGGGGCCACTGATGTGCGCGAGAGGCAGTCTGCCACCACGTTGAGTTTACCGGCCACATGCTGAATGCCAGTCGTAAACTCCAAGATCACGGCCAGCTGTCTCTGCTGCCGGGCTGACCATGGTTCCAAAGCCTTGGCCATAGTGTACGTTAGCAGCTTGTGGTCCACAAACGCAGTGAAGCTGCACCCTTCCAGCCAGAACTGGTAGTGGCGTATGGCCAGGTGGAGAACCAGTAACTGCCTGTAGAACACGCTGTATTTACGCTCATTGTTGCGCAAAGACCTGCTAAAAAAAGGCGAGCGGCTGCCAAGAACCAGCGACACACTGCTCCATGACAGCCAATATGGCCACGTCTGATGTGTCGGTAGTGAGCGCTATCCGAGCCGCTGGGTCCGGGTGCGCCAGTGGCGCGGCATTTGCTAGGGCTGTTTTGGCATCGGAAAATGCCTGCTCCCACTCAGGAGTCCAGTCGATTCTGTCCGCTGTTTTCCGTTTCTTAAGCGCGGCGTACAATGGGTGCATGAGCTGGGCTGTGCGGGGGAGGAAATGGTTGTAAAAGTTAACCATCCTGAAAAACTCCTGCAGCGCCCTGACCATCTGAGGCCAGGGAAAATCTGCCACTGCGCACATTTTGTCCGGTAAGGGTATCGCACCCTCCGGTGAGATGAGGTGGCCCAAAAAGTCGATCACTGTAACCCCAAACTGGCACTTCGCCAGGTTGATTATTAACCCATGTTCTTCCAACCTCTGGAAAACCGTCCTGAGGTGGGCTATGTGATCGTCCTCAGACGCACTGGCCACCAGGATGTTGTCCAGGTAGACAAACACAAACAGCAGATTGTGCAGCACTGCATCCATCATGCGTTGGAATGTCTGTGCCGTGCCTTTTAACCCGAAAGGCATGCGTAAGAACTCAAAAAGACCAAACGGGGTTATTACCGCCGTTTTGGGTATGTCTTCCGCACGCACTGGGACCTGGTGGTACCTGTGGACCAGGTCCACCTTGGAAAAAATGTGTGCCCCGGTGAGATGGATGGAAAAATCCTGAATATGGGGGATTGGGTAGCGATCGTGTGCTGTGGTGTTGTTTAATCTGCGGAAATTTCTGCATGGTCGCCATGATCCCTCGGCTTTAGGCACCATATGTAGCGGGGACGCCCATGGGCTGTTTGAGCGCCTGATGATGCCCAACCTTTCCAAGTTGGCAAACTCCTCGTGTGCACTGGCCAGTTTAGCTGCGTCCAGACGCCAAGGTCGTGCAAAAACGGGTGGCCCCATGGTGGTAATGAAGTGCTCTACCCCGTGTTTAGTGATAGCCACTGAAAATGTTGGAACCGTGAGTGCTGGGAACTGGGTGAGTAGTGTGTGGAACTTACTCCCTGGAGCTGTGACGTTGGCTAGAGTTGTGGACCCGGCTCCTCGAGCTGTACAGGGCAGAGAATCAAAAGACGTAGTGTTAATCAGGCGTCTGTTAGCCACATCAACTAATAGTCTGTGTGCACACAAAAAATCTGTGCCCAAAATGAGGGAGTTACATGCCGCTATGACGAAGAACCATTGGTAGGTATGGCCGTGCAAGGATATGGTCAGTGTCCTCTCACCAAAAGTCTTAATGTCTGAGCTGTTTGCGGCTACCAGCTCGGGGCCACTACTTCCAGCCAGCCGGTCTGTGTAGGACAGCAGGATGAGGCTCTTTTGGGAGCCAGAGTCCATGAGGAACCATCTCCCCGAGCATGAGTCCGTCACATACAGCAGAGCAGCTTGGTGTCACCGGCGGTCACAGCTGCTACCAACTGCTGGTCCTGGCGTTTCCCAAGAGCTTGAACTGGCATGGTGGCAAGCATTGGTGTGCGTTTTCTCCAAAGTGGCGGTGGCAGAAGCAGAGCTTGCCCCTCCGGTGCTTCTTGGCATCCACGGCGGCCACCATCGATGGCTCCTCGCCCTCGCTGGCCATCTCACTGGGATCCAACGTCGCTGCGTTCGATCCGCCTCTTGTGCCAGCACCCAGTAGTTCTGCGTGGCCAGCAGCGGCAAATTGGCAAGGATCGCTCTGGCCACTGTCGGGAGGTTCCAGAGGAAAAGGTGGGCAAAGAGGAACTGCTCGCCATCTGTGCCCATCAATGCCAACATCTTCTCCATTACTTCCACTGCCAACCTGTTTCCCAACTTGGATCGTGTCAGGAGCCTTTCCGCACTCTCGCAGCCCGAGAGCGTGTAGCTCTGGGTCAGTGCAGTCTTGAGAGCGTCATATTTGTCGTGGGCTGGGGGCCGTTGGAGCAGGTTCGCCACCTGCTGTGTTGTGCGTGTGTCCAGCGCTGCAACCACGTAGTAGTACTTAGTGTCATCCGCCGTCACTCCACAGAGTGCGAACTGGGTCTCGGTGTGGAGGAACCAAGCCTGGTCATGTAGCCAAAAGTCTGGGAGCTTGACTGAAATGGCGCACGTGGTGCTGGCGCCTCCGGTCCGGGTCGTCTCTGGGGTGTTTGCCTCGAGTTCCATTATACGTCAAAGGTCACCAGTGTAGAGAGAGGAATGAGCAGGTGAGGCAGTGAGCTGGATCAGAGTGACTTTATTCTCTCTCTATCCATAAGTCAACAAGAAGCTTAACCCAGGTTGCTGGGCATCTCTTTTTTATACCTTGCATCCTCGCCTAGCGATCTGGGGGGTTCACACCACAATACAATCTATGTTGTCACCAAGTCTGTCGGCGCATTACCGTGCAGTCCGGTAGAGAAGGTGCATTATCATTCAGTCCGGTGGAGAAGGCACATTATCATGCAACCCGATGGAGAAGCCACAGTCTGCCCTGCATATCCGCCTAACAGCCTCTTAGCGTCTCCACCCCTGCTGTCCCGTCTCGACCCCCCATCGGCTTCTCTCCTCCTGTGCCATTCAGTCTGAGTGGAGAATGTAACGTCTAGGTTCCCCACGCCTTGTTTTTTTTATGTTTTGTACATGGGCAACTGACATAGCACTCAATGTAAGGAACATATTGACTACGTAGCCTAGGCAATTCACAACACAACATGCAGTTTAACCCATCGTCCCCTTGCTACCACACAGTCCTGATGGAGAAGCCAACCCCGAAGACCCATCTGGTGGCTCCCGCCCAGAGCGTCTTCATCTCTTCACCCCTGGAAATGATCCATGTCGGAGTCTCGACACCTCCTTCTCATCACTGGTGCACCGCAGCTCGCTGGGGTGTCTCCATGAGTCACTGGACAGCTGGAGGTAACCGTCCTCCTGAACACCCACCACCTGCAGATGCCCCTGGTCATCCCGTAATTTTCTCTTGCCATGGACCCCCCTTAGCCAAGTCTCCTCCCTGGGTTGAACCATGTCAGCGACCCGCAGGGGAGCTTGACTCGGCTTCAAACACCCACAACGTATATACTGGGCTTCCTTTCTGGGTCAAACCGCTCCACCGACCCCATCCAAAGCCATACTCAGCCTCCAGTGTTGCTGTGTGGCACGTCTGTCCACCGTGCCAGCCAGTCCTGCCCCGCTGTCTTTGATTTTGAACGCCAGCGAAGCCATTGCAGCCCCTTGCTTCTCGGTATCTCCAGGCCGAACTCCGGAAGCAGAGGGAGCTATCCTCTCGGCTCCATCCGCCATCATGGGCGTTCCACCGTGCCGCCCAGTTCCCACATCCAGGGCAACTTGGGTCCTGGCACCGGAACCCTCCCGCAATGGCTCTGGATGGAATTGGTCCTGTCCATCTCCCAGAATACTAGGCCAATCTTTGTCCCATACTACATCATCCACCACTCTCGGAACCGGTCAGTCCCACAAATCACAGCCTGACCACTCCTCTCCGACGCCACTGGTGATCGTGAAGCCCAGGCCATAGAACATGTTGCAGCCCATCCCATTCGACCCTCTGACGGTCACCATAAACTGGATGATGGACATCACTGCAGACTTGTATCTCACCATCAACTCCAGCAAACCCACGATGGCCAACCTATTTCCTCCGCAGCCACAATATAGCATTAACAGTCCTCTCACTCGGTAATATGGGAATATACTCCTCACAGTAGGCCAATTCAACATAGAAACTGCTGCTCCTGTGTCCACTAACAACGGCACTTCCACGCCGTCCAGCATCACCTTACAGTAAATCTGCCCATCTGTGCTGGGAGAGACTTTGAGAACAACCGTAGGAGTCGTGGTGGGGGAATCCACTTCGCGTCGCCGTTCCACTCACTCAAATTTTTTACAGGCCCTGGTGAAATGATGTAGGAGTCCACACTTGCCACAGCGTTTGCCCCTCATCAGACACTCTCTTGCCTTGTATCGGTGCTTGGTGGACCCGCAGCCCATACACCTGGGCGACCCCGGGATGGACCTTATTTTAATAGCAGTAGCGTATTCCTCTCTGTGTTCTGCGCTATCATTGTTATCCAGGTCCACAGCCTGCGCTGCTGACTGTGATTCAGCTTGCCTCAACATAGTTCTCTCACCGAGGTCCTTAGATAGTTTATCCGCTGCTTCAAACTGTTGAGCTATCTCAACCGCCATGGCTAACGTCAGTTCACCGGAGTGTGTGAGGAGCCTTGACCATGCCGCAGAACATCGCGTGTGCTCCGCCAACTGATCATGGACCATTTCTTCTTCCAAAGCCCCAAACTGGCATTCCCCAGCCAGCTGACGCAGGTCTGCGTCGTATCGCTGCACCGACTCTGTAGTCCGCTGGCGGCACTGCTGAAACTGAATTCTTCGCCATTAGCCTGATCACGTCTTCAAAACTATCACTCTCACGTAGTTTCTCCAATTTGCTGAGGTTTAAAGCCACCAAATAATTCTGGAATGCTGCATATCACCTCGCCCAGGGAACCGGCGGCTCACCCGGGAACTCCAAAAATGGCCGAATACTAGAAACACCCTTATCCATACTTTTATCCTCGTCGTCAAATGTTATGTCCATAACCCGTACTCCAATAATGAGGCCGGAGGTGCAGTAGAACGTAATTTTATTGATGCACTCACAGTGTGTCACAGGCACTCCCGTATAGGCAGAGGTCCGGTCGTAAAGAGATCATGCCTTTTCCGCATCAGCCTTTTATACCCAGGGTGGCGACGGATTCGGAAAGGTGGAGCCTCCACCCACAGCACACAACAATATGAAGTAGATCATATTTGATGCATCACAAAGTGTGCTTCAGCTTGAGGTCACGAACAGATGGCTGGACATTCTCCTTCAGGATTTTTTGGTAGACAGCAGAATTCATGGTTCTATTTACGACAGCAAGTCTTCCAGGTCCGGAAGCAGCAAAACGTCCTCAGACCATCACACTACCACCACCATATTTTACTGATGGTATGGTGTTCCTTTTCTGAAATGCTGTGCTACTTTTACGCCAGATGTAATGGGACACACACCTTCCAAAAAGTTCAACTTTTGTCTTGTCAGCCCACAGAGTATTTTCCCAAAAGTCTTGGGGATCATCAAGATGTTTTCTGGCAAAACTGAGACGAGCCTTTATGTTCTTTTTGGTCAGCAGTGGTTTTTGTCTTGGAAGTCTGCCATGCAGGCCAGTTTTGCCCAGTTTCTTTCTTATGGTGGAGTCATGAACTCTGACCTTAACTGAGACAAGTTAGGCCTGCAGTTCTTTGGATGTTGTTGTGGGGTCTTTTGTGACCTCTTGGATGAATTGTCACTGCACTTTTGGGGTAATTTTGGTCGGCCAGCCACTCCTGGGAAGGGTCACCGCTGTTCCATGTTTTTGCCATTTGTGGGTAATGGCTCTCACTTTGGTTCTCTGGAGTCTCAGAGCTTTAGAAACGGCTTTTTCCAGAGTGATAGATCTCAATTACTTTGTTTCTCATTTGTTCCTGAATTTCTTTGGATTGCAGTATGATGTCTAGCGTTTGAGGATCTTTTGGTCTACTTCATTGTGTCAGGCAGGTCCTATTTAAGTGCTTTCTTGATTGAGAACAAGTGTGGCAGTAATCAAGCCTGGGTGTGGCTAGAGAAATTGAACTCTGCTTTCCAAAGATGTGATAAACCACAGTTAATTTATGTTTTAACAGGGGAGGGGGGGGTAATCACTTTTTCACACAGGCGTTTGGATTTTTTTTATCCTTAATAACACTGGTCAACACCAAATTTATTGTCTAAGTTTTTTTTTTTTTTTTTAGCTGATTTAGGACAATTTTGATGTGATGAATCCCAAAATCACATTGGTTTTGTTCAGTCAGGTCAACTTTTTGAACTATGGCCACGTTTTCTTACATTTTTGTTTACATGTATGGGTATTTTCACTTTAAATGATGCAAAATTCTTTTTTATTTCTTGAAATTCTCTGAATTTTAAACAATGATGACGTAGCATTCAATTTACATGGACTTACCTTTATCAATGTCTACTATTCAATTTACAGTACACCTGTACAACTGGTGTACAACTGCTTATAACTTAACATAAAAACCTGACCTGATCGAGAGAAACGGATGTCATTTTCAGATTCAACAGTGCAAAATTGTCTTAAATCAGTCGAAAAAACACAGACAACTTACAAAAAAATTATTTTTGTTATGTTGTGTAATTAACAGCTTCATTTAAAAACTCTATTTTGTGTTCACTTGTGTTATCTTTGTCTAATATTTCAATTTGTTTGATGATCTGAAACATTTAAGTGTGACAAACACACAAAAAAAATGAGAAATCAGGAAGGAGGCAAACACTTTTCACAACACTGTATCTTTGCAGGTGTTGCTGATTTATGCTCTTATTAGACATTACAAATCTGAATTTTGAAGCATCTGATTGCTGTAACATATCTTTGCCAAGCTTCTGTCATCCCTTCCCATCTCCCCTGTTTTGTGTGTGTGTTATTGTTATACAAGTTTTTGTTTGTTTTTGTATTTTATTTTATTCTATTCTTGTTAATGTGTTTGTTAATTTTGTCTTTCTTCACTTTGTTACAGTTATTGTCTAATGGTTAATTTCTGCATGTTCTGTTCTGTGTTTGCAAATAAAAAAGCTTAAAAATGTGCCTGAAGTTGAGTGGCATTCATCATCCGGTTCCACAGGGCA
Source organism: Pholidichthys leucotaenia (assembly GCA_020510985.1). Taxonomy (NCBI): domain Eukaryota; kingdom Metazoa; phylum Chordata; class Actinopteri; order Cichliformes; family Pholidichthyidae; genus Pholidichthys; species Pholidichthys leucotaenia. The sequence continues at coordinate 268,238,141 of CM035836.1, forward strand.
CTGTTCACAAAGAAGCGGTCATCAGCGTGGGCTGTGGCCAAAAGACGTCCACTTCTACGCCTTTCTGTGACTCTTCCAGTCTCTCTGTATCTCTTTTGCAACCTGTTGATGACACTCTGTGACACTCTAAGCTCAGTGGCCACGTCCCTCTGAGAACATCCTGTTTGAAGCCTCACACTGGCGAGGTACTGTTGATTCAATTGTTAGGTGTCGTCTTGCTCTCAAGATGTCACAATGTGAACAGCATGACGAAGAGAACTGTTTAAATACCAGTTCTAATTGAACCAGAAAATGCATTGGTCGATTCATGGATCAAACCCCTGTTGTGAATTTTGCCATTAAGCACCTTGTTAGAGAACAGCAAGTTATGCAAAAAGTACTGAAACACTTAACAGTTGGACATGTGCATTCAAAAGGTTAGAGAAGGTCAAATTAAGTTCTCCTGTGAAGGTCATGGTCATAGTGCATTTTAGATGTCTCCTGGAATTTCACCCAAAAGCCAAATATCCCTAACTTTTTGTGAGTAGTGAATTTTGAATTTATTTTCTCCTAAATTTGCTATTTTCTTGTAAATTTGTGACTTTTTTTCCCTAATTTGATAAATTTTTCTTGAAAATTTGAAACTTTCTCATAAATTTGCCACTTTTTTACTGTAATCTTCCAACTTTTTCTCATAAATTTGTTTTTTCCTTGTAAATTTGATATTTTCTTGTAAATTTGAGTTCTTCCCATAAACCTGCAACATTTTTCTTGTAAATATGGAATGTTCTCAAAAAATTTCATCTTTTTTTTTTACTGTAAACTTATAGCTGTTTCTCCTAAAACTTCATTTCATTTACTGTGGAAGATGAAAGCAGACAAGACAGTGAGCTGGACGACACACAAACTTTATTCACCTCCCAACAGAAAACACAGAAAACTTCTCCCGGGGTCTCTGGGCGCCTCCTTTTATACCACTTTATTCCTGCCCAGTGAGACCCAGGGAGCCAAAGCCAATATACACAGTACATAAAGCCTGTCTGGCACATCAACAATGCAGGACACGAAACCCTGCTTGTCACTCCCTCTCCCACCCTAGCGAACTCTGGTGTCTCCTGACTCCCCGGGGTGGGGCCAGTCCTTTCTGTTGCATCTGAGACCCCACGGTGCCACTTCCTCCTTCAGTCCTCTATTCCATCTTTCCCCCGACTTCCGACTCTGGGTGGACAACCCCCCACTCAGTGCCACCACACAGCCCCCTTCCCCCCCAAACACCCAGAAAGGGGACTAACCCCCCTGTCCCTTGGGCTTGAGCGGGCGCCCATAGTGGCTGTAGCAGGGGGTCGCCGGTCCGGTCGAAGCGCCCTCCTTGCGAGGTGTGCGGGATGGCACGCTGGCCTGTGGAGAGGAAGAGGGTGGGGGACAGGCTAGCTTCATGAGCGCAGTTCTCTACCGGGGGAACATCAACTTGCGGAACCACTGTCGGTGGGTGTCCGTGCTGGGGATCTTGGGCCAACACCACCTGTTCGTCTGCCAACACATAAGCAGGCTTCAGCCTGTCAATGTAGACGATGTCCTTACACCCCCCCCCCCCACCAAGTCAAACACAAAATGCTTTGCCCCATTTTCCAGCACTCTGAAAGGTCTTTCGTACGGTGGGCACAGTGGGGTTCTGTGTGCGTTGTGCCTGACAAAAACGAACTTGGTGCTCTGTAAGCTCTTTGGGATGAAGGTGTGGGAAAAACAATGGTGGGGCGGGCCAGGCATGTTAGCAGCCTCTAAATTTGCAACTTTTTTCTCCTAAATGTGCTTGTATTTTTTGTAAAAAAAATTTCTTATAAATTTCCATTTTTTCTCCTAAATTTGTGACTTTTTGGTGTATTTTTTTGCCTCTGCCGTGACTGCTCCTAAAATCTGTTCACCCATTTTAAATCCTTGCGTGATCCAAACGGGTTTACAGTGGGTCAGCAGATTACCTGCTCATATGGGTAAAGTCCAGATGATCAAACACAGATGGGCCAACACGGAAGCTGTGGACAAACCCACATGGGACCCAGACACAGCCCAGCTTTAACGTACGGTGGGGCCCACATGGACACGCTGGCTGGGTAGAAAACTAGAATCTAGTGAGGTAGATTAGCATAGAGGTGGGACATCAGTGCAGGAGTTTACCTGCTTATTTTAAGTAAGCACAAATTGAAGTATTAAGAATTATATGAATTTAGGGAAAACTAATTTAATTTAGCTTCTTTCAGTGAAAGTGATGGGATCATTCACAATAAATCCTGAAGCTGTTTGGTCCATCAAACTTGCATGAAAAGTCTCCCAATGTGATGGAAATGGAAAAGTGCTGGGATGAAAGGGGGGAGGGTAGCTGCAGCAAATGCAGTTTTTATGAAGCATTTACAGTTGTTGATTTCCTCTTCCTGTGTCCCCACACTGAAGCGGACAGGAGCAGGTTGGCGTAGATGAGTGGATGTGAAGCCATGTCTCCATGCACTTGTGGAAGCCGCCAAATGTGTGCAGAACCAGCCTTCCAGTGCTCAGATAGAGTCTCACTGCTGCTCTCTCACCAAGACAAAGGGAGGAGGGAGATCATTTGCAGGCGTCCTGCAGCCCAGGAGCCTCCTCTCTGCAGCTCCTCTGGAAAAAAGCAGCAGCAGCTTTGGTGAAGGGAGGTGTGACTAGAGGGATGGTGGTGAAAAATGCAGCGCAGCAGGGAGAAGGGGACGTGCGGTGGATGAAAAGAGGGGAGCCGTGCAGCAGCTACGGAGCTGAACGCACAGCTGCGTGACTTCTCCCTGCAAGCCGCGAGACAGGAGCGGAGCGGGAAGGGAGGGGGAGGGGAGGCAGCTCGGCGCAGTGCTGCCTGACTGCAGGAGCGGCAGCGGCACCTGCAGCATCTCGCGCTGTGGCTGCCGTCCTGGGCACACGCACGTCTGCGCCGTCTTGGGCCTCGCCTCGCACACGGGCGCTGGCGGCCGCTAGAGGAGGGGTAGGATGTGACAGGGCCCGGAGGGGGCAGAGGGACAGGAAGAGGGAGACCGGACCGAGAGGAGGGCCGGAGCGACCGCAACCGGAGCAGCAGCAGCAGTAGCAGCGGCGCCATGGCGCAAGCCGCCAAGCAGCTCCGCAAGGCCAAGGATTTCGCGGAGGCCGCCGCCCAGGAGCAGAGGGAGAAAGAGGAGGAGAAGATCAAGAAGAGGAATCGGTCCAGAGACCGCAGGCGCAAGGTAGGAGCGGGGAAACGACGCTCAGCCGTGCGCCAGCCGCACACACTGGCGCTGCGTTCACCGTGCGTGATTGGGAGGAAGCGGCTCCACATGTATGATGACAGTCGGTGTGTATGTGGTGTGTGTGTGCGCGCGCGCGCGCGTGTGTGTGTGGGGGGGCACATATGCTGTGATCCAGGCTGTCATGGCTTATTCACCGGTGGGGGCGGGGGGGGAGGGAGGACTGCTAGGTCTGTGGAGGACTGGACCACATCAGGTCCTGGATGCAAAACAGCACCGGGATGGTGGTGGGTTTCCACGAGCATGTGGGGAGATTCCAGCAGGTGATGTCAAGTTTGGTGTGCGTCCATTTCCCTCGTCAGATATATGCCGTCCTCTCGTGTTATTTATTTATCTATAGCCTCCCCCGTGCTGCATTTTTTCTGTCAGCAATACATCAGATTCAGGGGGACGGAGACACTTTAAAACATGTGTGTCTTTCACCGATCAGATGAAGCTGGTTTAGTTTATTGGTTTATTTGTCAGGGACCACGTACCTGAATACAGGGTCAACATGCCCTGTACCACATTATAGCGTTCTCACTCATTTCCATCTGTAGTCCCTGGTAGAAACTGTATTCATAACAATAATGTATGCTTACAGTCATGTAGTTTTCATAGAAAATCCTGATTAAAGTGTATGGTTGCTGGTCGCCTGACAGCTCCCACCCCCCCATGTCTGACTGCACGCTCCCACTGTGCCTCTGGCTGCAGATTTTGTTGGGGTTGCACTCTTGTTCAGCGGTACAGATATTATTTATTAAGGCATATATTACATTGTGAAAATGTGAATGGGATTTCATCATTCCTAGAACTAAAAGCATTATTGTTGGTGCCCAGTTATATGCCAGTTTTTTATAATGTTTTTGTTCCTTTTCTAAAATCTGCAGGTATATTGGAGGCTGCAGAGAATGTCTGCATGTATTCTTTCCATTAGCTGTGTGCAGCAGGGTTTCCTCTGGTAACATTTCTCGGTGGTGGCCCGCTGCACCAGAACTTTTACTGCCTCGCCAAGGAGATATGAATTTATTAAGAAAAATATATGAAGCAGTGACTTTGCGCAAGCGCGCACACGAACAATGCGCGTAGCCGTCACCTGCGTGCAGTTTAGAAGCACCCCACCCACGTGAGTTTTCCAGTCAGTCAGCAGGCAGTGACATGAGTTCGTTAAAGTACTTTAAATGCGGAAAAAAATCATAAGAGGTATGTAAGCACTGGAGGCGTTTATCATGGTTTTAACCCGCTGGAAACGGGAGCAATAATGGAAGAGTCGCTTAGCTAAGCGATGTGGTTAGAATTCATATGCAGCCGCTTCATATGAAGGGAAAGGCAAGGGGGACTGATGAACTGCTGAGGATATATTTCACCAGCCACTACAATACGATGCTCTGTAGGAATTGCAGGAATGAAGAGACTGGCAATTTCTTTTTTCGCAGGAGCAGGCGTGCCGTTTTTATTCTCCAGTGGCAGTGACAAAAAGCAACAGTTAAAAATGCTAGCTCTCTTTTCCCTCTAAACTGAGGTCCTTCAGCAGCTGCCTAGAGAGGTGCCTGATGAGAAAGCCTGAGAGCACAACTATAACTGCCTAAACAGATCATCCTGTACATGAATTATGTGGTGAATTATGTCTTTAGAGTCTGCTACAGTTCCCTATTATGTACCTGGCAGGTAAAGATAACCGAAATTCACAAAGTCAATGACTTTAATCTGTCAGCAGCCTTCAGACAAACTAAACGTGCCAACATTTGATTTCAAAATAAGGGAGGTTTTTCCTGCTGTCTGGGTGGTGAGGAGATTTCTAAAAAAGAAACCTATAAATATAAAGAAATATAACAGAAATAACGGCATCCTTGGTCATTTAATTTATTTCATTAAATATAATTTTATTAATATTTTTTCTTTGTAATCAGAGTTAAATTATTGTTCTGTTCTGACTGCAAAGCTATGGTCAAAAATGTAAATTGTTATAAGGAAAAAGTAAAAAAAAAATAATACCACAGTCTGTTTCAAATTTATATAAACCCCCCCCCCCAGTAATTTTATTTTAAAAAACAGACAAAAATGAGTCATAAAATAATCCACAAATTTATAGTAAAGTTTCAAATGAACAAGAAAAGTTAATTTTACAAGACGAAATTACAAATTTGAACATGGTTTCAACTTTAGATTTACAGAGAAAAGTAGAAAACTATAAGAAAATTGTTATAAATTTTTGAGAAAATCCTCAAACCTTCGAGACTGAAGTCATTACTCAAGTTTTTAAGTGGCTGCTCTTTGTACCCTTAATTCAATTAGAAATTTTTGGTTGTCTATTTTTTTTTCCCACAATATTTTTATTGAACCTTTTTTACAAACACAACACAAACAATCAAACACTAACACTAAAGTAATTAAAAAAAATAAAAAAATAAAAATTGTACTAAAAACACCAACAACCACTAACAAAGACAGGTCTTCAACAATGCTCCTCTGTTTAAATGCTCCTCTGTTTAGTCTAGGCAATCCATTACATAAGTATACATATTATACATTCACCAGTTTGGAATTTACAAGGTCCACACACATCATTCACCTTCTTCTTCAAAAGTTATGTTTAAATTCTTTACATAATCAATGAAAGGTCTCCATATATTCTCAAACACAATTTCCTTTGATTTCAGTATGTATGTTATTCTTTCTAGTGGAAGGTTTGTTAACATCTGTCTTAACCACTGAGTCACATCTGGTCTATGAGTCTTTTTCCACAGTAGTGCAATACATTTTTTGAACAAAACAATTTAGGATTCAATATGATTTGTTTTGAAATTATTTTTTCAATTGTTACCCTCACCTCTTCCCAAAACATTCTAATTTTTCTACATTCCCATCAACAACTAGAAAAGCACTCAGAGAGCACAGACCTCCGCCAAGTGCCACAGTTCCCCCCCCATACAGTGTTTGTGTGTAGGTTTTCGGATTCCTTGACCATGAAAACATATGACTAGCAATTGGATTCACAATGATAGGATTAGTGGTTCAGTAGTAAAAGCATTACCTCCTTGGCGGAGGTAATAAACTGAAGTGTTGCTGTTGTGTCCATCTCCTGCATCTGCAAAGTGCCAGGCTGCGACCTGTCAAGGCATACCTCATGCCTCCCTTATTGGGGGGGCTTTCACACCTGTACTGACCTCATGCCTCCCTTATTGGGGGGAGCTTTCACACCTGTACTGAGTACTTAAAAACTGTATTTATCAGGAGATGAAAGAAAAGTGAAGCAAAAACAAACAAACAAAAACTAAGCAAACAGCAACTGCAACATGAACTATTTCAAACATATTTATTCAAATGTACACTTATATGGACACAATGTTGATCCATAACTTTTTGGTAATGTGAAAATAATAAGCCAAGTAGCACAAAAAAATTGAGTGCTGTTGCTGTCAGGAAACAATGTTGGCACCAAATCACTGAAGTGATCTGCCACCAATAGGGGTAGATTGTGCTCTCCCACAAAATGAAAAAACATCACTTCTGCTAGTGATGCATTGGATTTGGAAGGCGTCGGTTCTCTCACTGGCTGAAAATGTTCATCCATCGATCGAATTTGGCTACACAGTTTTTGTGGCGCTGTGTAGCAAAGTGCGACTTCAGGTGGAAAATCCCTGATGCAGTCACTTTTAGCATTAGAGTCACAGATATCAGGCGCAGCATTACTGGCGCCGGGATTCCTCTCTGTTCCGGAGGCGCAGGACAAAAGAAGGTGCGATAATGGTTGCCGTGGGTTTTATTGGGTTTGTGCTCCGCGGAAAAAAGAGGATTTGGAAGCCTCCCCCGGCAGAGAGCTGGTTTTTGCGCAGCCCCTATGGCTGGCCGGGGAATTTCTGCTAAATAATCCGGGGCCGGACAGCTGCCCGTGTCAGCTTTTGCAGCATAGCGCAAACACAGGCACTCTGGCGGGCCCTGCCCACCACTGTTTTGTGTGTGCTTTTGTGCCTAAAACTTTGAAGAAGGCGGAGTTTGTGTTCATCAGACACGACGACCAGCGCCCTCTATTGCCCCTGCACACATGTTGAAAATGGCCGTATCTCACAATGTTAAAGAATCATTTAAAAAATTCCTGTATCCAGACGGTGATCTGGATCATCCCCAAAATTTAATCAGTTCTTCCTTGTACCATTTCCAACAAGGCCTGAAAGTTTCATCGAAATCCGTCCAAAACTTTTTGAGTTATCTTGCTAACCAACAGACAGACAAACAGACAGACGGACAGACAGACAAACAGACAGACAGACAAACGCTGGCAAAAACATAACCTCCTCCTGGCCTGGTGGAGGTAATGAAATAGGGTTCCTTTACTTTCCATACATTTTGTGCACGTATCTGGTACGTTTTTGTTATATCTATTTAACTCCACCGGTGTAACATACATCCGCATTAACCATTTAAAATGTATCAATTTAAGACGTACATTTATTGATTTGGTTTGAGCTTCTGTACAAGCCAATTCCCATTGTTCCTCTGAAATTTCAGTTTGCAGGTTTTCTTTCCAATAATTCAATCTTTTCTGTGAGTTTTCACTTGGGAATAATGTCAATGAGTTATAAAACTCTGAAATAATACCCTTTCTCTTACTATCTTTCGTCAAAATTTTTTCCAAGGATGAATAAGTAGGTCGGATGAGAGCATTATTTTGATTTGATCGAATAAAGTTCCTAAGCTGAAGATATTTAGAAAAATGTGTTCTATTAAGATTAAATTTGATCCTCAGTTCTTCAAAAGACATTATGTTATCTGAACATGACAGATATAAGTCTTGAATCTTTTGAATCCCTTTTAAATTCCATGCTTTAAATACAGCATCCGCTCTCCCTGGTTTAAAATATTGATTACCCCATATTGGGCTAAATTGTGACAGTAAGTGTGGTTCTTTTAAATATTTTGTGGTTTCACACCATATTTTGATCATATGCTTTACAAATGGATTTTTAACTTTTTTCTGTAATTTTTTTGCCGAGTCTGAGTATATGAATATGGGAAGAGGTAAAGGTAAATTGTATGATTCCATTTCAGTCCAATGAGGGAGATCATTTGATGAAAAATAATATGTCATAGACCTCAGTTGTGCTGACCAGTAATACAACATAAAGTTTGGACATTTCAGACCTCCACGATCAAATGGTAAATATAGTAAAGACAGACGTAATCTAGCCTTCCTATTGTTCCATAAAAATTCCACTAACTTTTTTTTAATTCTTGAGAATAGATCTGAAGGTGGTGGTAAAGGAATGTATTGAAATAAATAAAGTATTTTGGGTAAAATATTACTTTTAAGTATATTGATTCTCCCGATCATTGACATTGGTAGTGACATCCATTTCTGAAGTAACTCATTAATGTCTGTCATTAAGGCTTCATAGTTGGTACTGGCGACTAATTCTAGCTTAGGCACAATTTGGATCCCTAAATATTTAAACTGATTTACAACATTGAATTGATTTACCTCAGGAGCTGGGTGATTTCTCTGGGTCTCATTTAGCATTAATATTGAAGATTTAGTTTTATTTATTTTATATCCTGATATTTCCCCAAAATTCTTTATAAAATTCAACAAGGTCGGAATTGATTTTTTAAGATTTGACATAAACAAAATTATGTCATCGGCATACAGGGAGATTTTATGTTCTGTTGGTCCTACTTTAATTCCATATATTTGTGGATGTAAACGTACTGCCATCGCTAAAGGTTCAATTGCCATTGTAAACAGTAAAGGTGAAAGTGGACAGCCTTGTCGACATCCTCTATTGATATTTATTGATTTTGAAATATTGCTGTTTGTTAGGATTTCTGCTGTAGCATTATTGTATATTATCTGAACCCATTTTATGAAATTATTTCCAATTCCAAACCTTTGCAAAACTTCAAAAAGAAAGGGCCATTCAACCCTATCAAAGGCCTTTTCGGCGTCCAATGATAGAAGAGCTGTATCCGGTGCTTCTTTATTAGAATAGATAATATTAAATAGTCTTCTTACATTATGGAAGCCTTGTCTTCCCTTTATAAAGCCATTCTGATCTCGGTTAATAATATTTGGTAATATTTCTTGTAGTCGTCTTGCTAAAATTTTACAGATTATCTTAAGGTCAGCATTTAATAGGCTTATTGGTCTCATATTTTCACATTTATTAGAGGGTTTACCTGGTTTTGGCAACAGTATAATTAAGGCATTATTCATGTATGGTGGTAAATTACTATTTTGAAATGCTTCTAAAACCATTTCCAAAAATGGTTTTATTAATTTATTCTTAAATTTTTTATAAAGGTCAACTGGAAGACCATCTGGTCCTGCACTTTTTCCTGATTTCATATTATCAATGGCTAGCCCAACTTCTTCTTGACTAATTTTAGACTCCAGTATCTCCCTGTTTTCATTTGGAATACACGGTGTAGATAATCCGTCCAAAAACCCATTTAGTTTTGTTAAGTCACTTTCATTTTTTTGTATTATATAATTTTTCATAATAATGTCTAAAGGCATTATTAATTTCTAAAGGATCTACAACTGGCTGTCCGTTACTTATAATACTGGTAATTGGTGTTTTAAATTCTAATTGTATAATCTGCCATGCCAATAATTTTCCTGATTTTTCACCTTGTTCATAAAAAGATTGCTTCAATCTTAGAAGACTCGAGGCAGCTCTATTCGCTGATTTTTTGTCATATTCAGCTCTCAGAATCAGTAATTCGTTCTCTAACTTTGGGTCACTTCCTGCATACACTTTTTCTTGAAGAATTTTTATTTTATGTTCCAATTGGACTCTCTCCTCTCGAGTCTTCTTAGATTTTGAACTTGTATAACTAATAATATGCCCCCCAATAAAAGCTTTGAAAGCCACCCACTTTTTACATGATATCAAAGAACTCATCTATCTGTTTTTCTATGTACTTAACAAATTCCTCATCCTGAAGCCATTTATGCTGAAATTGCCACCTACCTGGTTCCTTTGTCAATTTCTTATCTACATATATTAGACAGCAGGGTGCATGATCAGAGATCACAATATTATCATAGAAGCAGTTTTGAATCTTGAACCTTAATTCTGTGGAGATCAAAAAATAGTCAATACGTGAGAATGTCTTGTAGATATTAGAATAACAAGAATAGGCTTTAACTTGTGGTTTCATTTCTCTCCATATATCTAGCAATCTCAATTCTTTAATAAAATGATTAATGATCATCCTGCGTCCATTGTGCGTACAGTCTAGTCCTGTTGATCTATCTATACTGGGATTCAATGTACAATTAAAATCCCCTGCTATTATATGTTGCCCTGTAAGTGAAGATAAAATAAGGAATAAATTAGTAAAGAAATTTTGATCATCTATATTGGGACCGTATAAGTTCACCAAATTTATATTTTCTAATAACAAAGATCCTTGAATGATTAGATATCTTCCAAATTTGTCTCCAATTACATTTTTCACTTGAAATGGGACTGATTTATGTATGAGAGTCATAACTCCCCTGGCTCGGGATGAAAATGATGAGGTGAATACACTTCCTTGCCATCTTCTCCTAATTCTTTTTACATCCTCCTCTATTAGATGAGTTTCTTGTAAAAACACAATTTTTGAACCCATGTCTTTTATTTTATTCATAACTTGTTTAAGTTTTTTTAAATTTTGTAGACCTCTGCAATTCCATGAGGTTAAATTGAGATTAACGCTTTGGTCTATGATCAATAAGAAGTTTGAGATCACCTCGCAATGTAAACATGCTCACACAGAGAAGCAAAAACATGAGAGGTTGAACATTCATCCTACAAACTACACACAAACAAATTCCCCCTTCCCACATTCGTGGTAATCCCCCCAAAATCAAAAAAAAAAATTCCGTCTCCCGCTATAGCCATTGACTGCTCCACATCCGCGAGGATCAGTCAAAACCACTCTTTCTTTCTCTTCTCAATCACCCTAACTCTACTGCTTTTAATGATGTAACATTAACTCTCTTCTGTAGTTTTCCAACTTAACTCCTAAATTTTATAGCAACTTTGTACATCATAGGTTTTTTTTTTAAATATATAATACAGTCTATATTTTGTAAACTTGCTATATGCTTCAGATCAGTCAGATGCCTGTGCAAATGCTTAAATATTCTACCTTATATTTTGTTCATGCTTAGCTCCCACCAGTCTCTTCTTGGATCTTCTTGATGAACTCCTGCGCCTCCTCAGGGGTCTTGAAGATGTGGGTTCTGCCCTTATACGTGACCAGCAGTCTTGCAGGATAAATCACTCCATGACGAATCCCAAGGTTGCGCAGCTCTTTACGGGCGGGGTCGAACTGTTTCCTTAATTGTTGGATTCCTGTGGCCAAATCTGGGTAGAACCGCACCTGTTGATCCTGGTATTTAATTTCTCCTTTGGCTCGCGCCGCGTTGGAGATCGTCATCCTGTCTCTGTAGCTGAGGAACTTCATAATCAGCGTCCTCGGTGATGCCTTGTTATCTCTCGGTGGGCCAATTCGGTGGGCGCTTTCTAAGACGACTGATGACGGCAGCTCCGCGTTGTTCAGCGCTTCTGGGATCCACTTTTCCAAAAAGGAGCATGGATCTAGACCCTCAGTTCTCTCCGGGAGACCCACCAGCCTCAGGTTGTTCCGTCTCGACCGGGATTCTAAATCCAGAACATTATCTTCCAGACGTTTATTTTTTAATTCCAATGTGCGCACCTTTAATTGTAGGCCGGTGACGTCATCCTCAGCACTGGCAATTCGGAGCTCCACCTGCAACACCCGTTCCATACAGTCGCTTAATGCCTTTCTCATTCCTTCAATTGCTGCTATAATCCCATCAAATTTAGTGGAGAAGTCTGCTCTCATTGAACTAATGACAGCGAGCACCGCATCTGTGCCGTCACCAGCAGTCACCGCTCCTCCGCTAGCTTGTTCCGCCATATCTGGGGATTTTCCTGCTGCGTCACAGACGTGAAAGTCCGTTAACTTGGACTGTTTCGGCGGTCCACTTTTTCCTCCACCTGATTTCCCAGCCTTAGGCTTTACCGGCATGTCCTCGCCCAAACGCTGGGATAGTTTTTGTTCCAATTGAGAGAGTTATTTGCCGACTTTTTTTATTTTTAGGAGCAGAGTAGAGGGAAGCACGTCCTCCTACACGGCGGCCATGACCGGAAGTGGTTGTCTACTTTTAATTATTAATTTCAAAGCACTGCTTTTACATGAGTAGAATTTCTGGTTACTATACCCACCTGATCATATAATTTAAGTATGCATGAGTATATTACTATTATGAATGTTTCTCTCCCTTCCCTACACTCTCAATGGAAAAAAAAAGAAACACTTGAATAAAAATACAAAAAAATACACATATTTTTGTCATTTATGTAAACCATGACAAAAAAAATCCTGCAGGACAAAACATGACAGTTGATATTTTCTAACCTGTTTGTATACCACCATAGACAGAGAGAGAACCTGAATTAGACAGAGCTCAGAGAGGGCAAGATGAGACAGAAGAGAGGAGCCAAGGAGAGGAAGGAGAGAAGGATAACAGCATTAAAAAGTCTAAACACAGGATGTCTGGGTGGGACCCCAACTGGCCCAATATTCAAGCCTCGGTTGTACAATACTTCAAATGGTAAGTTCCATATGCAACATAAAATTTTAAAAAGAAATAAATCGTATAAAACTAACATATTCTGGTATGTTTACTCCCCCCCCTGGGGGGGGGGATATGTTGCGCAGTCCTCTCAGACTTCTCTGAAAAAAAATCTACTGGTGTACAAGAGCTCATCAAGACTAGAGTCTAACCAAGACCAAGACAAGACCAGAGGGAGTAATCCCTGATCCAAAGACTAAAAGTCCTGTCTCATATGTGTTCCAGCCATTGACTGACCCACCTGATTCTGATAAGCACAATTCTTCCACCTGGCTGAAGAGCTGTGCCTGTCAGAATTAGCTGGATCAGTCAGTGGCTGGAACACATATGAAACAAGACTTTTGGTCTTTGGATCTGGGATTACCCCCTCTGGTCAAGACCAAACTGAGACCAAGTCAAGACCAAGACTTAATCTTGATCCTTTAAAGCAGTGAACATCAACTGGCGGCCCACGGGCCACATCTGGTCCACCAGAACATTATTGAATCCAGGAAAAGTTTGGTTGCAAATGAGGCACACAGGCAGAGTTGACAGTCATTTGTGGGCCGTGTCCCCCCAAATGAGTTATTGTGTCCCCCCCCCAAGCCACCAGACTAAAGGTCTTTACATACTCAACAACAACTGAGAAATTTGTTCTGTCTCCCAGGGCTGCAAGAACAAAATGACGTCATATTGTTCTCGCAGTTTCTTCTTCACACATTATCATGGCAAAACTTTTTCTTTTGTGGTGTCCAAGAACTGGTCAGAAATGTGAATTTCCCAGGCGTTGTGCACTTGAGTTTCTTGTGAAGTATGAAATGTCCTGGCCAGAAAGAACTTTGTTCTTGTTCTTGCCACCTCAACAAAAACAAAAAAAATTCTCTGTTCTTGCCAAGTATGCAAAGGTCTTCTCTGCCTTTGGCATCAAACTTTGTTTTATTAATTAATAATTAGGGGTGTACCATATATCATTCACGATAATACCAGCATAAATTCTGATACTGGTGTAAAAATGAATATCACGATATTTGGGGTCTGCTGCGTGATGATGTCACACCATTACATTGCTGATGGAAGTTACATGTTACCATAGAAAAGGCAAAACAAACATGCACAAGAAAGCTGCTGCTGCATCTGCATCCAGTTGAGTAGAAATATGTAAGTTTCAGTTGCCATGTTAAAAAAACAGAGCAGCAATGCGGATAATCTGCCTGCATTTTTTCCGCATGTCAAGAACACTGCACTTAGTGTCTGTAGTTGTATTTTCATTCCATTTTAGCTGCTTCAGCTTGATTTTATTCAACCACACGAAGAGAAAAAAAAACGTCTGTTCAGTATAACGAAAGCCAAAAAGCTCCAGGAGAGGTCTGTGCGATAGTGGTGTGTGATACTGCAAGATTTGGTATTGATCCAATACCAAGTAAATACAGGGCCAGTATTGCCGATACTGATATGATACCAACACTTTTTAATAATTAAGGTGGATGCATCATCAAATGACTAAATCTGAATGAATTTTCATGACCTTTACAGCCGTGGACAGAATTGTTGGTACCCCTCTGTTAATGAAAGAAAAACCCACAATGGTCACAGAAATAAATTGAATCTGACAAAAGTAGTAATAAATAAAAATTCTATGAAAATTAACCAATGAAAATCAGACAATGCTTTTGAATTGTGGTTCAACAGAATTACTTTAAAAAACAAACTCATGAAACAGGCCTGGACAAAAATGATGGTACCCCTAGAAAAGATTGAAAATAATGTGACCATAGGGACATGTTCAACCAGGATGTGTCCTCTTATTAACATCACAGATGTCTACAAACTTGTAATCAGTCAGTCAGCCTATTTAAAGGGTGACAAGTAGTCACTGTGCTGTTTGGTGACATGGTGTGTACCACACTAAACATGGACCAGAGGAAGCAAAGGAGAGAGTTGTCTCAGGAGATTAGAAAGAAAATTATAGACAAGCATGTTAAAGGTAAAGGCTATAAGACCATTTCCAAGCAGCTTGATGTTCCTGTGACTACAGTTGCACATATTTTTCAGAAATGTAAGGTCCACGGGACTGTAGCCAACCTCCCTGGATGTGGCCACAGGAGGAGACGAATAATACGAATGGTAACAAAAGAGCCCAGAACAACCTCTAAACACATTCATGGTGAACTCCAAGGCCAAGGTACATCAGTGTCAGATCACACCATCCGTTCTTGTTTGAGCCAAAGTGGACTTCATGGGAGACGACCAAGGAGGACACCACTGTTGAAAACAAATCATAAAAAAGCCAGACTGGAATTTGCCAAACTGCATGTTGACAAGCCACAAAGCTTCTGGGAGAATGTCCTATGGACAGATGAGACAAAACTGGAACTTTTTAGCAAGGCACATCAGCTCTGTGTTCACAGACGCAAAAATGAACCATACCAAGAAAAGAACACTGTCCCTACTGTGAAACATGGAGGAGGTTCTGTCATGTTGTGGGGCTGCTTTGCTGCATCTGGAACAGGGTGTCTTAATCTGTGCAGGGTACAATGAAATCTCAAGACTATCAAGGTATTCTAGAGAGAAATGTGCTGCCTAGTGTCAGACAGCTTGGTCTCAGTTGCAGGTCATGGGTCTTGCAACAGGATAATGACCCAAAACACACAGCTAAAAACACCCAAGAATGGCTAAGAGCCAAACATTGGACTATTCTAAAGTGGCCTTCTATGAGCTCTGATCTAAATCCTATTGAACATCTGTGGAAGGAGCTGAAACATGCCGTCTGGAGAAGGCACCCTTCAAACCTGAGACAACTGGAGCAGTTTGCTCATGAGGAGTGGGCCAAAATACCTGCTGAGCGGTGCAGAAGTCTCACCGACAGTTACAGAAATCGTTTGATTGCAGTGATTGCCTCAAAAGGTTGTGCAACAAAATATTAAGTTAAGGGTACCATCATTTTTGTCCAGGCCTATTTCATGAGTTTGTTTTTTAAAATATTTTAAAATAATTCTGTTGAACCTCAATTCAAAAGCATTGTCTGATTTTCATTGGTTAATTTTCATAGAATGTTTTATTTATTTATTACCACTTTTGTCAGATTCAAGTTATTTCTGTGACCATTGTGGGTTTTTCTTTCATTAACAGAGGGGCACCAACAATTTTGTCCACGTGTTTTATGATTTTTTCCTTTGGATTATTAATTAGTTAAAAGTCCAGGACAGAATTTGGGCAAAGTTAGATAGATAGATAGATAGATAGATAGATACATACTTTATTTCGAGCAAAAAAGTATAACAAAAACAAAACAAATGACAAATGCAATAAAGTAACAGTATACAGTGTTCGAAAGGGAGAAGGAAGAAGTGAACACTTATTAATTCCAAGTTTGGAGGTAAATAGAAAATACTTTCATTCATTCATCTTCTTCCGCTTAATCCTTTTCGGGTCGCGGGGGGGGGGGGGGGGCTGGAGCCTATCCCAGCATCCTTGGTCGAGAGGCAGGGTACACCCTGGACAGATCGCCAGTCCATCACAGGGCCAACACAGAGAGACAGACAACCTTTCACTCTCACAGTCGTACCTAAGGACAATTTAGAATCCCCAGTTTTGATTATTATCATAATAGAACATTTTGTTCAGAAACAACAACAGTAAGAAAAGTTTTTCCCCACACATCGTCATGTCTGTTTTTTTTACTTAAATAAACAAACTGCACAAAATTGTGACTCAAGAACAAAATAACAAATTCTTTTTTGAGATACAATGTTCAGAAACTACAATACAAAATTAAATAAAATGTCTCCACTCATTTGAAAGTATAGCCACACGGTGCTCCTCTTCCTCTCTGCCATTCTTCTGCTCCGTCTCTGTGCGGCTCGTGTATGCACGCCGGCAGCTGCTGCTTGCTAGCTTGTGTACCTGGCACTGTTGAATCACGTGATGGTAGTAAGGAGTAGCACCTAAACACTGGTTGCCAACCGCCATAAAACCACATAAAGAAGAAGAGGAGCAAAGTGTGCCTGCTCCCTGCTGTGACGAGAGCGGCACACACAGACACAGAGTATCAGTCTCCTTATATTGGTATTGATCAGTATCAGTACAAATGTTGGTGTCGATATTATCAATATTTGGATCGATCTGTCCACCACTACCGTGCACCGTGAGTTACAATGCAGGTAAAGTGATTCAGTATAAAACCTGACATCTGTGTGTACGTAAGATGTATTGGTTTACATTATTTTCTTGTAATATTTGATACAGAACAAAAAAATATTTAAACTAAACCTGAGCTGCTGTTTATAAACTGTAGAAATAAGAGTTTTTGTTTTGTTTTTCCTGAATATGTTGAAGGTAAATAACGCTGGCCTGTCAAACTGTCCTTTTTGCATAAATTTAGAAGAAAAAAAAATGTACTATGTAATATCGTGAAAAATATTGTTATCATGAAAATTCTCAGAAATATTGTGATATCGTTTTTAGGCCATATTGCCCACCCCTATTAATGATGTATATTGACGAAAAATCAGATTTCTTAGTGTTAGTGAATGCAGCATAACATCACAGTCCTGCACAGCGGAAGTGAGGGGAGCCAGGCCGCCTGCAAGCAGCTCCTCTCTAAGCTAATCAGGCCTTTAATTCATGATGCTGGCCTTGGCTTTTATGATAATTGTGCAAAATGTTGAACATTGTTGGGTCTGTGTGAATTTATTTTGTAGGAGAGATGATGCATAAGCTTGGGCGGCGCAGTGGCGGAGTGGTTAGCACTGCAGCAGCACAGCAACTCACCCTTGGCCCCAGAAAAAGAGCAATAAATTCATTGCAAAGAGATAAAATTAGGGGAAAAAACACAGATGAAGAAGAAAAAAATATTACATTTACAAGAAAAATGTCTCAAAGTTTTGAGAAAAGCTCACAAATTTATAAGAATACAGTCTCAAATGTATGATAGTGCTAAACTTACAAGGGCAAAAACAGTGAGGAAAAAAGTTTAAAATTTAAGTGAAAAAAGCTCTCAAATTTACGAGGGAAAAGTAATACATTTACAAGAAAACCGTCATAAAAATTAGGAGAAAAAACTCAAGCTGGCAAGAATAAAATCACATCTCAAGTAACTTTTTAAGTAGATATAGTATACTGTAGTACTTTCTTTCTCTTAACTAATTTTGGGGGGTCACTACTACTCTTATACTTGAGTAATTAATATCATAAGGTAACACTACTTTTATTTGGCTACAGTTTCTGACTCTTCTTCCCAGCTCTGATTGTATAATTTAAGCTTGTGTGGAAAGTCTGACCATGGAGGTTGTAATTTCTCAGAGAAATCAAACCTTCTTGGTCAACCTATTCATGTGTGGTTTTCTCAGCTGAGCACCGTCCTGTCCTGACATTTTCACAACAGCTAACTGTACAGGTAAGATGAGTCTGTTAACACCGACAAAGGCTAAAAAATAACAGAAATTTGGAAGGAAAATTCAATATATCAAATAATTGTCACAGGCAGTGAGACATGCCCTTCCCCTCCTGCCGCACGATCACTAATTCATCACTGCACCTGAGGCAGAGGACACACCTACGCCCGCTCCTCAGCCAGCGTGCTTAAGGAGGCCTCCTCCGCACAGTCAACGCTGGCTCGTCTGGATATACTGCCTTCATTCAGGCAAGCAGGTCGTTTTTGAACGTGGCTTAGACGCACTGTCTAAACTGTTCCCTTTTTCTTGTTACAGGTTGCTGCCATTGTGCGGGTGTGTCTCGGGATTGCGTGCGCTCTCCTACCACCTCATCACCTTCCCAGCAACAGATCTTCACCCGGTCAGGCACTTCAATCAAGCTCATTCCCTCTTCCCTACTGGTTTGTCTATTCCCTACTGGAGTCCTGCGGGTCATCCCTCAGAGTCCTGAGTATGTGGTAATTTGGCTCGCCCATATTCCCTGCTCTGCTTCTCCACTGACAGCTTTCGCTTTCTCTCCACAAGTGGATTGAATCTTCTGGCGAGTGGCTGCTTCTCTAACGGAGCGTTGTTTTCTACATTTAATAAACTATTGAACGGTTTCCCCCTTGTATGGTTCCGTCCTGTGCTAGCATCGTGCACGTGAGCTGTCAGCTTAATCATGACAGAACAAGCCAGCCTGGATGATAGCTCAGCCGGTGCTTCGTCACAGGAGCTGTCAGCTCTGGATCGCTTGTCAGTGACCGAGCACCAGCTCGCTGTGCTGACGCAACAGGTTTCCAACCTTATCCAGCTTTGGTCTCAATCGTCTCCCCTGGCTCTGCCTCCTCAGCCTGCTTCCTAGGGTGCGGCGTACCACTTCTATTCCCATGCCTACCCCGTACACGGGGGAGGCGGGGAAATGTAAGAGTTTCTTAATTCAGGTACATATGTATTTGGAGCAGGTCGGGGAGGAGTACCCGGGGGATACGGCCAAGATACAGTTTTTTACACTGTTACTGAAGGACCGAGCCCCTGATTGGGCACGCTCCACGCTAGACAACCCCGAGGGGTGGTGCTATACATTCAGCCAATTTGTTGACGCCTTCACTTGCGTGTTCGAGTGAGGGCAATGTGACGAGCTGCCTAATGACGCTCCTCCAGGGTACCCGGCCAGCGACCAAGTACTCGGTGGTGTTCCGAGTTGTTGCTGCAGACTTGGGTTGGAATAAAATTGCCTTGCGCAGAGCATTACTTCATGGGTTGGACGAACAGCTGCGGGACGAACTGGTGGTTCACCCTGTCCCTAAGACCCTCGACGATCTCATAGCTCAAGCTGTTGGTTTGGGTAACCGGCACCATGAGCGCTCAAAGGAGCACGAGGCCTCCTCTCTCCCGTGCGCCACGCGCGGACCTGTCATGACTACTGACACTGGCGGCGCCGCCTCTTCGCCCGAGCCGATGGAGCTCTCTCGTCATCTCACCGATGATGAGCGCCGGCAAAGGTGAAGGGCCGGTGCGTTTCCGCACTGTGGTTCGCAGAACCCCGGCCGGGACGAATGCCGCCAGCGGCCAAAAGACACAGCCCGTCAGTAACCATGGGGGGTCTGGCAGGCAGGACCAAAACACTCCCCCCGGTAATTTGTCTGTCTCAGCCCTTGTGCAGCTGCCGGGGGTCAAGAGGAGGGTTAAGGCGCGTGTTGACTCGGGGTCGGAGGGTAATTTCGTATCTGCTGAATTCGTTAAGCAGGTGGGTATTCCCACACATAAATTGCCCCGTGATCAGAGAATCACAACCATATCTGGCTGGGAGGTCGCAGTAGTCACACGTAGCACGGTACTGATCTCCATCCTCCTTTCCGGGAACCACCGGGAGGAACTAAAGGGCCTTTTCCACTAGCACGGATTAGCACGCCACGGGACAGCTCAGCATGCTTTGTAAGTCTTTCCACTAGCCCCAACACGGTTTAACAGCAGCGATTCTCGGCCTCGCTCAAGGGCAGGGTCCAGTCGTGCTGAGTCATGCCGTGTTGTGACGTTAAAAGACTGGTCGCCGCTGATTGGTCAGGTCTTAACGTCACGAAAGCGACCGTCTTCGCCATCTTCTGATACACGACCGCCATATGCAATATTTCATGGACTAACTCGGTCACGGAGTAAATACGATATTAATACAGACAGCGTTGTAGGTTTTGTGGAACTCCACACCGTGGTCCAACGAAGAGGTGCGGAGTTTTCTCTGCTTGGTGGCAGATCCACAGTGAGGAGTGACCCGGACCCATATGGCTGGCCAGCATAGAAACCGGACTATGGGCAAGCTGAAGACGATCGTGAGAGAACCATCGATGGTGAGTGATTTGTAATAATGTGCATCTGTTTGCTTATTTATCCTGTTGGTGGTAAGCTCACTTTTTTTGAGCCATACAGCGCCGTTTTGTGCTGGCTAACTCGTTTTAGCTAACGTTTTTTTTGCTAGTAGCTAGCTAGTACCAACTGCTGATTCGCGCTTGTTTTCTCCTAAATATTCGCTTGTGAGAGCAAAACGATGAAATATGTTAATTCTGGTTAAAGTCCTGGTTTTTGTTTTGTATTGCACTTTGGTGCTGCGCATTAAATTGTGTGCAATTTAATGCTAGAATGTGTTTCCACATGCCAGGGTTTAGCCTCCCTGTTGTGGATACTGGTGAAATGGACCACACGAGCCGAAATCTCATTATATTAAAATTGCTTTTTCAAACCAGTGATTTATAAAGTCATTCATATAATTTTCTAAAGCATCAGAATAGACACACACACCTATTCTGTGGATCCTGCAGTGCTTGTCAGGGAAATGAAGCATGTCACATCCCACCACTGAATTTCACAGGTGTATTTCCCGAATACAGTTACATCTCCAAAAAATTAGGATGTCATGAAAAACTTCAATATTTTTTGTCACTCATTTCAGAAAGTGAAATCCGTATATTATATAGATTCATTACACAGAGTGATATATTTCAAGCATTTAAACATCAACAAACATCAACTGTAAAATAAACCGCTTGTTAATGTATTTATTTTTTTGTCAGATCACTTGTGTGATCCTTTGTGAGTTATGTTCATAACTGTATGTTTTGGCAAATGTGAGATGTTCAGTCATCAATATAATTTACTTTATATGTGTAGTTTATAGTCTATCATCAATAAACTCATGCAGTAACAGGACACATTACAAATATCCGAGACCCATTGTAGTGCTTCCTTTTATATTTTAGCAATGCTAGTACAAAACACCGCCCACACATGAAGCCAGGGCAAGAAGAGACACTTTTACAGATAAGACAAACTTTTATTGATCAAAACTTCATATTTTGACTGAGCGACTCCACACGCGGTGATGCACAACTTCAGTTAAAGTACTAGATTCCATTCAAGTGAATGTATTAATTCATTCTGATTGCTGAGGCCACAGTAAAAAGAGATGATTTTAAATGTAACCCAGCCCTTGTAAAATCTACCGAAGCACAGCTACATGAAAATTGTGGTTAAATACAACAACAAAGTACTTTATTGTCACATTCAAATTGTAATCCCTCCTGTTTTGTTTTTCTTTTGAATTCTTGGATGAAATATGGTGGGCAATATAAGCTGCAGCTTCAGCCATCACCCATTTCAGATAACCTATGTTGAACTGTATATATTATATATATACAGAGTTATTGTTTAATTTGACCTTGTTATATTTTTTTCCCCTTTGTTATATTATTCTATTTTCTTTTAATCTTTACTTTTAATCAATCCGAAATAAAGATTCATTCATTAATTCACATTCCACCACTGGCTTTTAGCAACAAGTGTATTTCCCAAATAAGTTTTAAACTTGCTTTAATTAACCACCACCCATTTGTCTTTTGTCTAGGCAAGAGGGAAAATGTCCACCCCAACTGGACCTTGCCTCACTATTTACAGAGATGCAGGCTGAAGATCTGTTGAACCAGGACCAGTACGAGGGGCCGATCCAGTTGCTTCTCAGTGAGGCAGCGTGGCTGCCGTGTGTGACCATTCCAGTTTTTTTTTACAGTTTGAATTTTGCACATTCTGAATAATCTGGAATTTGCTGCTGATTGTAATAAACAATTTAGTGACTTACGTGTTTGCATCATGATTTTCTATTTTGTCTGTTAAGACACCGGTGGGAAAAGAGTCAACTGTACAAAGGATTTATCGGTGACCTTGAAAATAATGGCTCATTTTTAAGAAAAAAGTAACCAAAACAATTATTTTATTAACTGAAGACTGTATTGTTAGAAGACTGTACAGAAGACCCTGCATACTTTAGTGACAGTACCAGTATATGGAGGAATTGTGGGTCATATTAGCATCTGCTCTTCATCATAATGGGTTTGGGCAAGGGTGTCAAATCATGTGCCATGGAGGGCCAAGACCCTGAGTTTGATCCAAGATGGCACCCACAGTGGTGGCCATGGTGCTTCACTGCGCTTTTCTTTGTTTGTTTTTGTTCGTCAATTGTGTGTCTGCCTGCTCTTAACACCCGTGAAGAGCTACTAAATATCAGGACTTTAACTCCCACGGACCTACTCCCAGTTTTTTTGGCTCCTGCCACCGATCTGGTTCACTTTTTAGCCCAAAAAATGAGACGGCGAAAGAGAGGAAGACGAGCGGGCGCCCTCGTGCGGCTTCGCAGGAGAGGCACGCGCACGGCTTTGCCTGGGATATTTCTGTCCAATGTCAATTCTCTTTATAACAAGGTAGATGAATTGAGACTGCTGTTGCGATTTAAGGACCTCTCCACCTCGTGTGCCCTCTGCTTTACTGAGACCTGGCTCAAGGAAAAGATACCGGACAGCGCGCTCCTCCTCGAGGGATTTCAGCTGTTTCGTGCAGACCGCGACACGGGGCTCTCTGGCAAGACCACAGGCGGAGGAGTCTGCTTCTACATCAACAGCAGCTGGTGCTCCGATGTAACTGTGATCTCCCAACACTGTTCTCCCACTCTGGAATATTTATTCATCAACTGCAAGCCATTTTATTTCCCGCGTGAGTTTGCTTCATTCATCGTGGCCGCTGTTTACGTCCCGCCCGACGCGGACGTGCGCGAGGCTCAGCGCGCGCTCGCGGATCACATTCAGCAAGCGGAGCGAACTTTTCCGGACTCTCTGGTTATTGTGGTTGGCGACTTTAACCAGAGCAACCTGAGCCACGATCTCCCCCGATACAAACAGTTTATTAAATGCCCCACCAGAGGAGAGAACACGCTGGATCACTGTTACACTACAGTTAAGGACGCGTATCGCGCTGTTCCCCGCGCTGTGCTCGGACTATCTGATCACGTGATGGTCCACCTGATTCCCACATACAGACAGAGACTGAAGCTCACAAAACCTGTTGTGAGTACTACGAGGAAATGGACCAGTGAAGCTGGGGAGAAGCTGAGCACGTGCTTGGAAATAACTGACTGGGGCATGTTTAAAGGAGCCACGCATGATCTGGATGAGTACACGGACACTGTGACCTCATATATCCACTTTTGTGAGGAGAGCATTCTTCCATCGCGCACCAGGGTGAGTTACTCCAATGACAAACCCTGGTTCACAGCTAAGCTTAGACAGATCAGGAAGGAGAAGGAGGCAGCATTGAAAAGTGGAGACAGGGACTGCTACAGGGAGGTCAAATACCGGTTTAGCAGAGAGCTGAGGAGAGCTAAATCTGTGTATTCTGAGAGACTCCAGCAACAGTTCACTGCTAACGACTCTGCTTCTGTGTGGAGAGGACTGAGGCAAATCACCAACTATTGGCCTCAGGCTTCTAAGGGACAGGATGACAAAGCCCTTTGTCAAAGACTGTCCCAACACTATGCCCGTTTTGACACCTCGTCAGCTGTGTCCAACTCCACCCCTCCCCCCAGCGCCACTGCCTCCATGGTCCCCACTTCATCAAAGGCGGCCCCCCCTCCTCCCCCCCTGCCCTTGCCATCAGTGAGCAGGACGTGCACAGACAGTTCTCCAGACTGAACCCGCGCAAGGCCCCCGGTCCGGACGGCGTGTCTCCCTCCACCCTGAGACACTGTGCGGAGGCGCTTACTCCTGTCTTCACAGACATTTTTAACACCTTCCTGAAGTCATGCCACGTGTCGGCCTGTCTCAAAACCTCTACCATCGTCCCTGTCCCCAAGAAGCCACGGATCACTGGACTTAACGACTACAGACCTGTAGCGCTCACCTCTGTAGTCATGAAGTCCTTTGAGCGCCTGGTCCTGCCCCACCTCAAGACCAATACCACTCCCCTCCTGGACCCGCTGCAGTTTGCCTACAGAGCCAACAGGTCTGTGGACGACGCAGTCAACCTGGCCCTCCACTCCATCCTGCAGCACCTGGACTCCCCGGGAACCTACGCCAGGATCCTGTTTGTGGACTTCAGCTCTGCATTCAATACCATCCGCCCCGCTCTGCTCCAGGACAAGCTGTCCCTGCTCAACATGCCTGACTCCCTCTGCAGGTGGATCACCGACTTCCTGACGGACCGGAGGCAGCATGTGTGGCTGGGAAAGACTGTCTCAGACTCTGTTAGCATCAGCACCGGATCACCCCAGGGCTGTGTACTTTCCCCCCTGCTCTTCTCCCTGTACACCAACTCCTACACCTCCAGCCACCAGTCTGTCAAGCTGATCAAGTTTGCGGACGACACCACCCTCACCGGGCTCATCTCCAATGGCGACGAGTCCGTCTACAGGAGAGAGGTGGCCCAGCTGGCGTGCTGGTGCAGCCACAACAACCTGCAGCTGAATGCTCTGAAGACAGTGGAGATGATCGTGGACTTCAGAAAAGTCACAGCCCCTCCCATCACCACTGCGGATTCCTTCCGCTTCCTGGGCACCACCATCACCCGGGACCTCAAGTGGGAGCCGACCATCAGCTCCCTCATCAAAAAGGCCCAGCAGAGGATGTTCTTCCTGAGGCAGCTGAGGAAGCTCAAGCTACCCACCGATGTTGGTGCAGTTCTACACGGCCATCATCGAGTCCATCCTCACCACCTCCATCACCATGTGGTACGCAGGAGCCACCACCAGGGACAGACTAAGACTGCAGCGCGTTGTGCGCGCCGCTGAGAAGGTGATCAGCTGCAAGCTCCCATCCCTCCAGGACCTGTACATCTCCAGGACCCGGAGGCGTGCAGGTCGGATCATAGCCGACCCTTCACACCCTGGACACGCACTGTTTGCCCCCCTCCCCTCAGGCAGAAGACTTTGGTCCATTCAGACTAAAACCTCCCGCTACATGAACAGCTTCTTCCCCTCTGCCATCAGACTGCTGAACACTAAGTGACTTATTAGACTCTCGTGCACTACGTACAGCAGCTCAACCGGACTCATGATAATTATCACTGTTTTCTTTTGCACTACCGACTCACTATATGGAACTCCACAATATCTGCTGCTTGTTAATATATTTTAAAATTGCATAGATTAGTATTACTCATTCATATACTACATTTTATTGCATGCATAGTTTTTTATTTTTATCTTTAGTGCTACTCATGTTTAATGTTGCAGCATTGCACCGAGACAAATTCCTAGTTTGTGTACTACATGAACAATGGCAATAAATCTCATTCTGATTCTGATTCTGCAGGCTTTACCTCCAACCAGTGTCTTCAACAGCAGATTCCACTGAACTTCTTCCACTGACTAATCAGTGAGAACACCTGCTGAAGAAACTGGGTAGAAGAGAACCTGCAGGGTCTTGGCCCCCCATGACACATGATTGGAAGCCCCCGGATTAGTTTTAATGGGATTTAACATTTTAACACAAACTGCTTTATGGTTCATAATTCTGTTGACAGATTTACACCAAACCAAAAGTGATTTCTCAAACTGCTGGATTATTCTTAGCTTTTCCAGTCTTTCAGTATTTAATTTATGCCACATGGTGGTAACCTTCACATATAAAAAAAGAGACATCTGCAAAAACTTAAGAGGTTTATTGTCAGTGCAATTCCCAGTGCAATACGACATGAATGCATGTCTAGTACATTGTTGATGCAGAGAATATATATTTCTACAGTACATGTATCTAGTAAATCAAGTATTTTCCATGTAACCTTGTGACTGCATTATTTTAATTGCTTTTAATCCTAGATCAAGTTTGTTTTGGCCTAAAATGCATGATAACTGTCAAATATATCTTATTATACCTAACTCAGTAAAGTTTACTTTTTGAATATATATTTTGTGGCTAATATAGTTATTAACCTGGCGATCAAGTTGTGTCAGCTGATCATTTTTTTCTATGACACCACCTCAGACTCTGCAGCTGAAGCAGGTACGTGCATGATGTCTCAACAGTCTCCATGATTTTCAAGCAGATCAGAGCAATTTGTTGTACAGGAAATAAACGTTTCTACAGACATTCTTAAGCTCTATAACCACTGATCGTTTGTGAAGCTGTGCTGACATCAGTGACAGGCTGATGACATCCGTGACAGGCTGTGCTGAACGCCCAGAGCGAATGAAGCAGTAATTTCCCCACAACAGAGCCATCTGAAACACACACAGCGTACATATTTTAGTACCTAACAGCGATAACTTGTAGACATTAAAGTGTAGTATGACGTACTTATAGCAAACTAGCATTAGCAACATTAGCTTACCGTCATATATGACCTAGTTTGTATCCTCACGCCTTTGGCTCTCCCAGAAGCTGCAGAACTATTCCAGAGTGTTTCATCTCGCTGCCTGTACCCTTGTCTGGCGGTCCTTTTTGGCATTTACGGTGAAAAAAGCCGCAGACCGAGGAGTGGCCTTGTACAGCTGTATGTGTTATGTTTTGCTTGGGTTGCGTGTTCTACGTCACGGGAGTGTGGCGCCGCCTCGCTGTTATAGAAATCCCACCCACCCCTGCTTAACACGGTTGTAATGGAGACAAAAGCGAGCCGAACCGTATTGAAGTGAATCGAGGTGTGCTGGGCTAGTGGAAAAGTGCTATAACTTTCTTAGTTCTCCCTATTTCATCTTCCCCGGTGGTCCTTGGGTATCCATGGCTCCAGAGGCATAACCCTATGATTAACTGGGTCCAAAACACCATCTCCTCCTGGAGCCCCTTTTGTATGGGCCATTGTATGTGCTCAACGGAGTTCTTCCCTTCTCTATCCGTCTCCCCCTCCTTGGTCGAGTCGCCGGACCTCAGCCTCGTTCCCCGGGCTTATCACGATCTTGGAGAGGTCTTTAGTAAGTCTAGAGTGTTGTCGCTGCTGCCTCACCGCTCTTATGATTGTGCCATAGACTACATTCCTGGGGCGAGGCTGCTGTCCAGTCGGCTATACGGCATTTCTGGGCCGGAGAGGGAGGCGATGGAGAGGTATTTAAAGGAGTCCCTGAACGCCGGCCTTATTTGGCCATCTTCAGCTCCTCTCGGAGCCGGGTTCTTCTTCATCGGAAAGAAGGTTGGCTCGCTGTGCCCGTGCAACGACTACCGGGAGCTTAACGCAATTACCATTAAGGACAATTACCCTCTACCCTTAATCAATTCAGCGTTCGAGCTCCTTCAGCGCTCACGGGTGTTCACCAAATTGGGTCTTAGAAACGTGTATCATTTGGTCTGCATTCGCGAGGGCGATGAGTGAAAGACGGCATTTAAGAGACACCAGGGGCAGTTTGAATACCTGGTGATGCCCTTCGGGCTCACTAACGCCCCCGCCGTCTTCCAGCGGTTAATTAACGACGTCCTCTGCGATATGGTGTATCAATTCGTATTTGTTTGTCTTGATGACATCTTAATCTTCTCCCGCTCTTCAGAAGAACATGAAGCCCATGTAAGGGCTGTCTTGCAATGGCTCTTGGAGAACCGGCTCTACTTCAAAGCTGAGAAATATGAGTTCTCTACTACATCCACCACCTTCTTGGGCTTCATAGTAGCCGAGAGGAGACTGATTACTGACCCGGCCAAGGTGAAGGCAGTGCTGGATTGGCCAACTCCCCACTCCCGTAAGGAGCTCCAACGCTTCCTCGGGTTTGCGAACTTTTAGCGCTGGTTCATAAGAAACTATAGTGGGGTGGCACTGCCTTCAACTCAGCTGACCATTAAGGTCCCCTTTGGCTGGACTGAGGCAGCGGAGCAGGCATTTAACAAATTAAAATGCCTGTTCACAGACACACCTCTCTTGGCATTGGTTGACACGCAGCTCTAATTCGTCTTGGAGGTGGACGCATCTGACACGGGGGTTGGTGCTGTGCTGTTGCAGTGCATGTCCTCGGATCAGAAGCTCCACCCATGCACAGTTTTCTCTCGCCGGCGAATTCATAACATGGGGGACAGAGAGCTGCTGGCCATTAAGTTGGCTCTGGAGAAGTGGAGACATTGGTTGGAGGGTGCCATTCACTTCATCATCATGTGGACCGACCACAAGAATTTTGAATACTTGCGGTCGGCCCGCCGATTAAACGCCAGGCAGGCCGGCTGGTCTTTATTCTTCCAGTGGTTCAATTTTACCATCACTTACTGGCCTGGCACCCGGAACGTCAAACCGGATGCGCTATTGCGCCAGTTTGATTCCAGAGAGGTAAACCCCCTTCTCCCTTCCAAACCATCATTCCGCCTTCGTGCGTACTTGGTGCCCTTACTTGGGATATCGAGCAGAGGGTCTGTCAGACCCAGTCCCGGGAGCCTGTGCCAGTAGGGTGCCCCCAGAATCACCTCTGTGTCCCGGCTGCCCTCCACAGTGATGTTCTCCAGTGGGCCCATACCAGCCATTTCGCCTGCCATCCTGGCATCGCCCGCACTGTGGACTTCATCCGGCGGGCATTCTGGTGGCCCATGGTGCGGCAGGACACACGGGACTACGTCAGGGCTTGTCAGACCTGCGTCAGGGGGAAATCGGACTCCTCCCCCCCTCGGGACTCCTCCACCCCCTTCCCACCCTGAGTCGTCCTTGGTCTCATATCGCTGTGGACTTTGTGACCGGACTCCCCCCGTCCAGTGGGAAGACTGTAATCCTGACTATTGTGGATCATTTCTCCAAGGTGGTGCATTTGGTGGCCCTCCCAAAGCTCCTCTCAGCCTTGGAGACGGTGGTCCTATTAACAGACCATGTGATCAAGGTCCACAGCATCCCCATTGACATTGTGTCTGACCGGGGTCCACAGTTCACGTCCCAAGTCTGGAGGGCCTTTTGTCGAATACTGGGCACCACAGTGAGTCTCTCCGTCGGGAATCATCCTCAAAGCAATGGGCAGGCAGAGCGCGCCAATCAGTCCCTGGAGACCACCCTGCGGTGCGTAACAGCCGAGAACCCGGCTTCATGGAGCTCACACCTGACCTGGGTGGAGTGTTCCCTCAACTCAGCCATTTCCACGGCCACCGGACTCACCCCATTCGAGGCGTCCCTGGGGTACATCCCGCCTCTTCTTCCCATGACCAAGAGGGAGGTGGTGGTTCCGTCCGTAGAGGCCCACGCTTGTCACTGTTGGCGCATCTGGAGGTCTACCCGGGCTGCCCTGGCATGCACCATGGAATGCACCCGAGCCGCCACTGACAGGAAGCGGGTCCCGGCTCGCTTTCTGGGACCGTATCCCATCTCCCGGATCGTAAATGACACGTCGGTTCAGCTGAGGCTCCCTCCTACGCTACGGGTGAACCCCACTTTCCACATGTCCCACATTAAGCCCCTCTCAGTCAGTCTTCTCTGCCCCCCCCCCCCCAAGCCGCCTCCTCCTCCCCGAATCATCGACGGTCACCCCACCTACACGGTCCGCCAGATTCTGGATGTTTGCCGTCGGGGCTGGGGACTGCAGTACCTGGTAGACTGGGAGGGCTACGGCCCGGAGGAACGATCCTGGACCCCCTCATCGCAGGTTCTGGACAAGGAGATGCTCCGGGTCTTCCACTGAGCCCACCCGGAGAAGCCCTCTGGACTGCCAGGAGGCGCTCCTAGAAGGAGGGGCCCTGTCATGGGCAGTGAGAGCGTGCCCCTCCCCTCCTGCTGCACGTTCACTAATTCATCACTGCACCTGAGGCAGAGGACACACCTGCGCCTGCTCATCAGCCAGCGTACTTAAGGAAGCCTCCTCCGCGCAGTCAACGTTGGTTCGTCTGGGTATACTGCCGTCATTCAGGCAAGCAGGTCATTTTTGAACATGGCTTAGACGCACTGTCTAAACTGTTCCCTTTTTCTTGTTACAGGTTGCTGCCATTGTGCGGGTGTGTCTCGGGATTGCATGCACTCTTCTACCACCTTATCACCTTCCCAGCAACAGATCTTCACCCGGTCAGGCATTTCAAGCTCATTCCCCCTTCCCTACTGGTTCGTCTATTCCCTGCTGGAGTCCTGCTGGTCGTCCCTCGGAGTCCCGAGTAAGTGGTAACTTGGCTCGCCCATATTCCCTGCTCTGCTTCTCCACTGACATTTTTCGCTTTCTCTCCACAAGTGGATTGAATCTTCAGGCAAGTGGCTGTTTCTCTAACGGAGCGTTGTTTTCTACATTTAATAAACTATTGAACAGTTTCTCCCTTGTATGGTTCCGTCCTGTGCTAGCATCGTGCACGTGAGCTGTCAGCTTCATTCAATTCAATTCAACTTTATTTATATAGCACCATTTCACAACAACAGTCATCTCATAGCACTTTCAACTGTAGGGGCAAACCCCCACAGCTGCAGAAAGACCCCAGCAATCAGGCGATCCCCTGTGAGCAAGCGCTTGGTGACGGTGGAGAGGAAAAACTCCCTTTTAACAGGAAGAAACCTCCAGCAGAACCAGGCTCAGGGAGGGGCAGTCATCTGCTGCGACTGGC
The DNA here is from genome assembly GCA_020510985.1 of Pholidichthys leucotaenia. NCBI lineage: Eukaryota > Metazoa > Chordata > Actinopteri > Cichliformes > Pholidichthyidae > Pholidichthys > Pholidichthys leucotaenia. The sequence goes on from CM035836.1 coordinate 268,269,216, forward strand.
TGGGGGGTGAGGGGATAGAGAAGAAGAAAAGAACAGACATGTAGAGAGCAAACAGCATGATGGGGACTCAATCTATGGGAGAGAACAGATGTTAATTACCAGCAAAAAAAAAAAAATAAATAATTCATTGAGAGTGAAGAAAGGAGTGAGGCCCAGTGCATTCCCCCGGCTGTCTAAACCTATTAACAGCATAACTAAGGGAGGGTTCAGAGACACATGATCCCTCCCTAATTGTAGGCTATATCAAAAAGGAAGGTTTTAACCCTATTCTTAAAAACAGAGATCGAGTCTGACTCCCGAATCCAGATTGGCAGCTGGTTCCACAGGAGAGGAGCTTGATAACTGAAGGTTCTGCCTCCCATTGTATTTTTGGAGATTCTAGGTATTACAAGTAATCCAGCATTTTGGGAACGTAGTGCTCTGTTAGGATAATACGGTAGTATCAGATCTTTTAAATATAAAGGGGCCTGATTGTTTAGAGCTTTGTAAGTAATAAGAAGGATTTTAAACTTAATTCTAAACTCTATGGGAAGCCAGTGAAGGGAGGCCAGAACCGGAGAGATATGATCTCTCTTTCTAGTACCCGTTAAAACTCTTGCTGCAGCATCATGACAATCAATCAATCAATCAATCAATCAGTTAATTAATCAATCAATCAATTAATCATGACAATAATAACATATTAGGAAGCTGTCAGAAGCTGAGCTGGCTTGGTTTCCCCGGCTTGGTCCTGACCTCTCTGTGGGTCTAGGTGCCACTGTATATGTGTATATTATGTATTTCAGTGTGCTTCCCTATCCCTAGCCACTGCCCTCTGGCTGGCAGCTGTGAGGCAGCTCTCTTTGGCTCACTCTTCTGTGAGCATTGGCTGACAGCCTGCCGGTCCGACCATACCCCCTCACTCTTTACCATCAGCTGTTCCCATTCCTGTTTGCCATCTCCTTGCTCCTCGCCTAGGTGCTGGTAATCACACCATCACCAGCAATGTGTGTACTTCAGCAGCCTTTTGCCAGTCATGCATTGCTGGGTCATTGTATTGTATTGTCTGCTGAATTGTCAGTGTACAGTTTGGTGTCAGGACTTCAACGACATGTATCCACTCCGCGCATTTCGTGGTTCTCTGGCACCCACACAGCGATACCGGCTGTGGGATGCCAGTGTGGGTACACGTTTCTCATCATGCATTCGCGGGGCAATGTCGGCCCCCGAACGCCAATCGTAAGTGTTTCTTTGTATTTTTGTAAATCTTCACCTTTTTGGGAACTGTTTGTCATCAGTCATTGTGTTGAATAAATGTGTTGTGGTGTAACCCCTGCACTTAAATCCGTCTTTTCATCCTCCCTCTCCGTGCACTGTGTAAAAGCACACGGGAGTCATGACAGGAAGCACTTGTAGTGCGGCCAACTACTGATCGGAGGGTCAGGGGTTTGATTCCCACTCTTTCTACAGTCTGCATGTCAAAGAGTCCTTGAGCAAGACACTGAACCCCCAGTTGCTCCTGGTGGGTCAGGCCAGCACTGGCAGCTTCACCACCATCAGTGTGTGTGAATGTGTGTGTGAATGGGTGGATAGGAGGATCTGTGAAGCGCTTTGGTCATCTAGAGGTGAGAAAAAGCGCTATATACAGTGGTGTGAAAAAAGTATTTGCCCCCATCCTGATTTCTCATTTTTTTGTATGTTTGTCACACTTAAATGTTTCAGATCATCAAACAAATGTAAAATATGAGACAAAGATAACACAAGTAAACACAAAATGCAGTTTTTAAATGAAGGTGTTTATTATTAAGGGGGAAAAAAAATCCAAACCTCCATGACCCTTTGTGAAAAGTGACCCGCACCCCCCCATGTTTTTTTTTTCCACAATATCTTTATTGAACCTTTTTTTTTTTTAAACAAACATGATACAAACAATCAAACACTAACACTAAAGTACTACAAAAAAAAAAATGCACTAAAAACACCAACAACCACCAACAAAATCAAATCTTCAACAATGCTCCTCTGTTTGGTCTAGACAATCCAATACATAAGTATACATATTATGTTCACCAGTTTGGAATTTACAAGGCCCACACACATCATTCACCTTCTTCTTCAAGAGTTATGTTTAAATTTTTTACATAATCAATAAAAGGTCTCCATATATTCTCAAACACAATTTCCTTTGATTTCAGTATATATGTTATTCTTTCTAATGGAAGGTTTGTTAACATCTGTCTTAACCACTGAGTCACATCTGGTCTATGAGTCTTTTTCCATAATAGTGCAATACATTTTTTGGCATTAAGCAAACTGAGGTCTATGAATGTTCTTTCACTTTTATTAAAATTATGCTTTTCTGGGTACAGACCCAACAAAAACAGTTTAGGATTCAATATGATTTGTTTTGAGATTATTTTTTCAATTGTTACCCTCACCTCTTCCCAAAACATTCTTATTAATCTACATTCCCATAAACAATGAAATAGGGTTCCTTTACTTTCCATGCATTTTGTGCACGTATCTGGTATATTTTTGTTATATCTATTTAACTCCTCCGGTGTAACATACATCCGCATTAACCATTTGAAATGTATCAATTTAAGGCGTACATTTATTGATTTGGTTTGAGCTTCTGTACAAGCCAATTCCCATTGTTCCTCTGAAATTTCAGTTTGCAGATCTTCTTTCCAGTAGTTTAATCTTTTCAGTGAATTTTCACTTGAAGATAGTGTCAGTGAGTTATAAAACTCTGAAATAATACCCTTTCTTTTACTATCTTTCATCAACATTTTTTCCAAGGATGAATAAATAGGTCGAGTGAGAGCTTTATTTTGATTTGATCGAATAAAGTTTCTAAGTTGAAGATATTTAAAAAAATGTGTTCTATTGAGATTAAATTTGATCCTCAGCTCTTCAAAAGACATTATGTTATCTGCACATGGCAAATATAAATCCTGAATCTTTTGTATCCCTTTTAAATTCCATACTTTAAATACAGCGTCCGCTCTGCCTGGTTTAAAATATTGATTACCCCATATTGGACTAAATTGTGACAATAACTGTGGTTCTTTTAAATAGTTTTTAGCTTCACACCATATTTTGATCATATGCTTTACAAATGGATTTTTAACTTGTTTTTGTAATTTTTTTGCCGAATCTGAGTATATGAATATGGGAAGAGGTAAAGGTAAATTGTATGATTCCATTTCAGTCCAGTGAGGGAGATCATTTGATGAAAAATAATATGTCATAGACCTCAGTTGTGCCGACCAATAATACAACATAAAATTTGGACATTTCAGACCTCCACGATCAAATGGTAAATATAATAAAGACAGACGTAATCTAGCCCTCCTGTTGTTCCATATAAATTCCACTAACTTTTTTTTAATTCTTGAGAATAAATCTAAAGGAAATAAATAAAGTATTTTAGGTAAAATATTACTTTTAAGTATATTGATTCTCCCGATCATCGACATTGGTAGTGACATCCATCTCTGAGTTAACTCATTGATATCTGACATTAAGGCTTCATAGTTGACACTGGCGACTGATTCTAGCTTAGGCACAATTTGAATTCCTAAATATTTAAACTGATTTACAACATTGAATTGATTTACCTCAGGGTCTGGGTAATTTCTCTGGGTCTCATTTAGCATTAATATTGAAGATTTAGTTTTATTTATTTTATATCCTGATATTTCCCCAAAATTCTTTATTAAATTCAACAAGGTTGGAATTGATTTTTTTAGATTCGACATAAACAAAATTATGTCATCGGCGAACAGGGAGATTTTATGTTCTGTTGGTCCAACTTTAATTCCATATATTTGTGAATGTAAACGTATCGCTATCGCTAAAGGTTCAATTGCCATAGTAAATAGTAAAGGTGAAAGTGGACAGCCTTGTCGACATCCTCTATTGATTTTTATTGGTTTTGAAATATTGTTATTTGTTAGGATTTCTGCTGTAGCATTATTGTATATTATCTGAACCCATTTTATGAAATTATTTCCAAGTCCAAACCTTTGTAAGACTTCATAAAGAAAGGGCCATTCAACTCTATCAAAGGCCTTTTCGGCGTCCAGTGATAGGAGAGCTGTATCCGGTGCTTCTTTATTAAAATAAATAATATTAAATAGTCTTCTTACATTATGGAAGCCTTGTCTTCCCTTTATAAAGCCATTCTGATCTCGATTAATAATATTTGGTAAAATTTCTTGTATTCGTCTTGCTAAAATTTTACAGATTATCTTAAGGTCGGCATTTAATAGGCTTATTGGTCTCATATTTTCACATTTATTAGAGGGCTTACCTGGTTTTGGCAGCAGTATAATTAAGGCATTATTCATGTATGATGGTAAATTATTATTTTGAAATGCTTCTAAAACCATTTCCAAAAAAGGTTTTATTAATTTATTCTTAAATTTTTTATAAAGGTCAACTGGAAGACCATCTGGTCCTGCACTTTTTCCTGATTTCATATTATCAATGAATAATATTATCAATGGCTAGCCCAACTTCTTCTTGACTAATTTTAGACTCCAATATCTCCCTGTTTTCATTTGGAATACACGGTATAGATAGTTCGTTCAAAAACCCATTTAGTTTTGTTAAATCAGATTCATTTTTGGTATCATATAATTTTTCATAGTAATCTCTAAAGGCTCTGTTAATTTCTAAAGGATCTATAACTACCTGTCTGTTACTTATAATACTGGTAATTGGTGTTTTAATTTCTAATTGTTTAATCTGCCATGCCAATAATTTTCCTGATTTTTCACTTTGTTCATAAAAAGATTGTTTCAATCTTAGAAGACTCGAGGCAGCTCTATTCCCTGATTTTTTGTCGTATTCAGCTCTCAAAATCAGTAATTCATTCTCCAACCTTGGATCACTTCCTGCATACACTTTTTCCTGAAGACTTTTTATTTTATGTTCCAATTTGGCTCTCTCCTCTCGAGTCTTCTTAGATTTTGATCCTGTATAACTAATAATATGTCCCCTAATAAAAGCTTTGAAAGCCTCCCACTTTACACATGCTGATGTTTGTGTAGTATTGATGTCAAAGAACTTATCTGTTTTTCTATATACTTGACAAATTCCTCATCCTGAAGCCATTTATGCTGAAATTGCCATCTACCTGATTCCTTTGTCAATTTTTTATCTACATATATTAGACAGCAGGGTGCATGATCAGAGATCACGATGTTATCATAAAAGCAGTTTTGACCTTAATTCTGTGGAAATCAAAAAATAATCAATACGTGAGAATGTCTTGTAGGTACTGGAATAACAAGAATAGGCTTTAACTTGTGGTTTCATTTCTCTCCATATATCTAACAATCTCAATTCTTTCATAAAATGATTAATAGTCATCCTACATCCATTGTGCGTACAATCCAGTCCTGTTGATCTATCTATACCTGGATTCAATGTACAATTAAAATCCCCTGCTATTATATGTTGCCCTGTAAGTGATGATAAGATAAGAAATAAATTAGCAAAGAACTTTTGATCATCTATATTGGGACCATATAAGTTCACAAGATTTATATTTTCTAATAGCAAAGAACCTTGAATGATTACATATCTTCCAAATTTGTCTCCAATTACATTTTTCACTTGAAAAGGGACTGATTTATGTATGAGAGTCATAACTCCCCTGGCCCGGGATGAAAATGATGAGGTGAAGACACTTCCTTGCCATCTACTCCTAATTCTTTTTATATCCTCCTCTATTAGATGAGTTTCTTGTAAAAACACAATTTTTGAACCCATGTCTTTTATTTTATTCATAACTTGTTTAAGTTTTTTTAAATTTTGTAGACCTCTGCAATTCCATGAAGTTAAATTAAGATTAACGCTTTGGTTTATGATCAATAGAGAGTTTGGGATTACCTTGCAGTGTAAACATGCTCATACTGAGAAGCAAAAACATGAGTGGTTGAACATTCATCCTACAAACTACACACAAACAAATTCCCCCTTCCCACACTTGTGGCAAACCCCCCAAAATCAAAAGAAAAATTCCGTCTCCCGATATAGCCATCGACCGCTCCACACCCACGGGGAACAGCCTAAGCCACTCCTTCTTCATCTTCCCAATCACCCTAACTCTACTGCTTTTAATGACGTAACATTAACTCTCCTCTGTAGTTTTCCAACTTAACTCCAAAATTTTTAGCAACTTTGTACATCATAGTTTGGTTTTTTTTTTTTGTTTTGTTTTGTTTTTTTTTAATATATAATACAATCTATATTTTGTAAACTTGCTATTTACTTCAAGTCAGTCAGATGCCTGTGCAAATGCTTAATTATTCTACCTTATATTTTGTTCATGCTTAGCTCCCACCAGTCTCTTCTTCTTCTTTGATCTTCTTGATGAACTCCTGCGCTTCCTCTGGGGTCTTGAAGATGTGGGTTCTGCCCTCATACGTGGTCAACAGTCTCGCAGGATAGATTACACCATGACGAATCCCAAGGTTGCGCAGCTCCTTACGTATGGGATCAAACTGCTTCCTCAATTGTTGGATTCCTGTGGCCAAATCTGGGTAGAACCGCACCTGCTGGTCCTGGTGTTTAATCTCTCCTTTAGCTCGTGCAGCGTTGAAGATCTTCATCCTGTCTCTGTTGCTGAGAAACTTCATAATTAAGGTCCTCGGCGGTCCCTTATCTCTCCGTGGGCCAATACGTTGTGCATTTTCCAGAACCACTGCTGATTGCAACTCCGCGCTGCCCAGCACCTCCGGAATCCACTTTTCCAGAAAGGAACATGCGTCCCAACCTTCTGATTCCTCTGGAAGGCCCACCAGCCTCAAGTTGTTCCATCTCGACCGAGATTCCAAATCCAAAATATTATCTTCCAGACATTTATTTTTTTTTCCAAAGTGCGCACCTTTAATTGAAGACGGGTGACGTCATCTTCAGCACTAGAGAGACGGAGCTCCATCTGCGCCATTCGTTCTACACAGTCACCCAATTCCTTTCTCATTCCTTCCAACGCTGCCATAATCCCATCAAATCTAGAGGAAAAGTCCGCTCTCATTGAACTCATGGCAGCCATCAGCACATCTGCGCCGCTCCCCGCAGACATCGCACCGTTGCCAGCCTCCTCCGCCATATATGGAGTTTTATTTGCTGCGTCACAGACCTGAAAGTCCGTTAATTTGGACTGTTTCGGCGGCTCGCTTTTTCCTCTACCTGGTTTTCCAGCCTTAGGCTTCGCCGACATATCCTCGCCCAAACGCTGGGATACGTTCTGTCCCAAATGAGAGAGTTATTTGCCGATTTTTTTTCTCCAGGAGCAGAGCAGAGTGAGACACGTCCGTCTTACGTGGCAGCCATAACCGGAAGTCCCCACCCCCCCATGTTAAAACATAAATTAACTGTGGTTTATCACATCTTTGGAAAACTGAGTTAAATTTCTCTAGCCACACCCAGGCCTGATTACTGCCACACCTGTTGTCAATCAAGAAATCACTTAAATAGGACCTGCCTGACAAAGTGAAGTAGACCAAAAGATCCTCAAAAGCTAGACATCATGCTGCGATCCAAAGAAATTCAGGAACAAATGAGAAACAAAGTAATTGAGATCTATCAGTCTGGAAAAGGTTATAAAGCCATTTCTAAAGCTCTGGGACTCCAGTGAATCACAGTGAGAGCCATTATCCACAAATGGTGAACACATGGAACAGTGGTGAACCTTCCCAGGAGTGGCCAGCCGACCAAAATTACCCCAAGAGTGTAGCGACAACTCAATGAAGAGGTCACAAAAGACCCCACAACAACATCCAAAGAACTGCAGGCCTCACTTGCCTCAGTGAAGGTCAGTGTTCATGACTTCACCATAAGAAAGAGACTGGGCAAAAATGTCCTGCATGGCAGAGTTCCCAGACGAAAACCACTGCTGAACAAAAAGAACATAAAGGCTCATCTCAGTTTTGCCAGAAAACATCTTGATGATCCCCAAGACTTTTGGGAAAATACTCCGTGGACTGACAAGACAAAAGTTGAACTTTTTGGAAGCTGTGTGTTCCATTACATTCGGCGTAAAAGTAACACAGCATTTCAGAAAAGGAACATCATACCAACAATAAAATATGGTGGTGGTAGTGTGATGGTCTGGGGCTGTTTTGCTGCTTCCGGACCTGGAAGACTTGCTGTGGTAAATGGAACCATGAATTCTGCTGTCTACCAAAAAATCCTGAAGGAGAATGTCCGGCCATCTGTTTGTGACCTCAATCTGATGCCCCCTTGAGTTCTGCAGCAGGACAATGATCCAAAACACACCAGCAAGTGCACCTCTGAATGGCTTAAGAAAAACAAAATGAAGACTTTGGAGTGGCCTAGTCAAAGTCTTGACCTGAATCCAATTAAGATGCTGTGGCATGACCTTAAAAAGGCGGTTCATGCTCGAAAACCCTCCATTGTGGTTGAATTACAATAATTCTGAAAAGATGAATGAGCCAAAATTTCTCCGCAGCGCTGTAAAAGACTTTTTGCCAGTTATCGCAAATGCTTGATTGCAGTTGTTGCTGCTAAGGGTGGCCCAACCAGTTATTAGGTTTAGGGGGCAATCACTTTTTCACACAGGGCCATGTAGGTTTGGATTTTTTTCCCTTAATAATAAACACCTTCATTTAAAAATTGCATTTTATGTTTACTTGTGTTATCTTTGTCTAATATTTAAATTTGTTTGATGATCTGAAACATTTAAGTGTGACAAACATACAAAAAATGAGAAATCAGGAAGCGGGCAAACACTTTTTCACACCACTGTAAGTGAACGCCATTTACTTTATGAGAGCATCTCACCCTAAAAGTGTTAGCCGAGAAAAATTCTGGCCCTTGGACAAATGTTGCTGACCCATGCTCTTGGGTCTTGGGTCTTGGTCTTTCGAAACTCTGGTCTCGGTCTGGTTTCGGTCTGGTCTTGACTACAACATTAGGGGGTACACATACAATACTTCCTATATAATCACACAAAATGCTGCAGTTCCGATTTAAATAGCATAAATGTTAATTTCCAAACAGGAAACTTAATATTTTGTATTTTTGTGCCACTTAATATTTGAGTTGGTAAAATAAACATTTCAAAATGATCCGTTTAATCTACCTTTTCCATGACTACAAAGCAAGCAGACTTATATGAAACAATCAATTTAAAAAGAATTGAAATAAAAAAAATAATGAAAACTACCTTGCAAATTGCAGTAGTTGGGGCCATAATTGCAGTCGAACATTTTGAGTGGATGAAATGTGATTGGCTGGTTTGATATTTTCATTAACAAGCAGCTGGACCCTACCTCTCTGGCTTACTTCAGCCTTATGTTCCACCACCATCCTAAGATCAGCTGATCAGCTGCTCTTGGCAATCCCTAAAACAAGGCTGAAGCTCAAAAGGGATTGGGCCTTTGCTGCTGCAGCCCCGTAGGCTATGGAACGAGTTGCCATTACATGTTAGACAGGCCTCCACAGCCTGTTTGGCTGTGTTTGGCATTTTGTTTTAACACTTGCTGCGAGTTGCTTCTTTTTCTGCTGCATGTTATGTTTTTATTATCTTTTACTTTTCTTTTATCTATTTGTACTTTAGGTTATTTATTACTGTGCAGCACTTTGGTCATCTTTGTTGTTTTTAAATGTGCTTTATAAATACATTTAGTCTGGTATGGTTCAGAGTAACCACCCTTTTTGGAGTCTCTGACTGGGGTGCTGGAGAGTGTGGGCAGCGACAGTGAAACCTGATGGGGCGTAATTGGGAGGATCGGCCTGCCCGATCTGAACCTGAGTGGTGTTCAGTTATTGGACCTCTGTGCAAACCATAGTTTGTCCATGACGACCACCATGTTCAAGCATAAGGGTGTCCAGATGTACACTTAGCACCAGGACACCCTAGGTCGCAGGTTGATGATGGATTTTGTTATCGTGTAATCAGTCCTGCCACAATATGTCTTGGACACTCTGGTAAAGAGAGGTGCAGAGCTGTCAACTGATCACCACCTGGTGGTGAGTTGGATCCGATGGCAGGGGTGGATGCCACTCAGACCTGGTAGAGCTAAACATATAATGAGGGTGTGCTGGGAATGTCTGGCTGAGGCCCCTGTCCAACAGGTCTTCAACTCATACATTCTGAGGGAGCCTGGAGACATGGAGTCTGAATGGGCCATGTTCTCCACCTCCATTGTTGAAGCAGTTGTCCAGAGCTGCGGCCGCAAGGTTGTTGAAGTACCAGAGTCGTAAAAGACAATTGCCTTTTCAATGCACTACTTACTTACTTAACTTAATCCTCACCTGGCCACTTAAGTGACCGTTACGGCCAATCGTCTGAAGGCAGGGCGATCTTGGGCTAGGGTGATGAGGTTAGTCAGAGATCTTATCATTGTAACCTGGGTCATCCAGGACAGTCTGGGCCAACCTTGGGGGCAATGCCAGCCCTGGGGGGGGGGGGGGCGCTGGCAGAGAGGGCCTGCTTGGCCGGTGTCCCATTTTACAGCTTGATCACATGGCTGAGGAGCCACAGCCTCCCTCTTCTGTTGACGGTGGAGATGGGGATAGGACAGCCAGCCGTCCTGTAGACCTCATCGTTTGTGGTGTGGTGGAACCATTGGATGCTGAGGATGTTACGGAGGCAGGTCCAATGGAATGTATCCAGATGGTGGGTGGTTGTGGTGGAGAGGGTCCAGGTCTCTGCCCCATAAAGGAGGATGAGGATCACACAGGTGTTAAAGGTTCAGAACTTTGTGGTCGTGTGGATATTCCCACTCCACCAGACTCTCTAGAGGTGGCTGAAAGCACTGCAAGACAGCTGCAAGCAGCAAATAATCTCTGGGTCTGATGAGCAGGAGCTGGTGATCTTAGATCCAAGGTAGACAAAGTTGACAGTCTCAACCAGCTCATTTTTGATGGTGATGACTTGTGGTGGTGGTGGCAAGAAGTCTGACAGTGACTGGATCTTTGTCTTTGCTAGGCTGCTGGTAAGGCCCAGGGGTGATGCTTCCTCTGCAAGCAGCTCCAGTCTCAGCGATTATGTCTATATGCATGGCAAAAAGCACCACATCGTCCACATAGCACAGGTCTGTGAAGCGGGAGTGGAAGTCAACTCCAAGGTTGGGGCAGCGTTCCATCACGTTCTTGACCCAGTTGTCAACTACAACATTGAAGAGGTTTAGCGTGGCGTGGAGTCCCTGCCAGACTCCAGAGGTGGTCAACCTCATGTCACCCTCGGTGCGTACCCTGCACATGGTGTTGGTGTAGGGATCTCGGATAATGTTGATGTACTTGGATGGGACTCCAATGCCACGAAGGAGTTGCCAGAGGGTGTTCCTGTCTAGGGAGTCAAAGGCAGCTTTGAGGTTGACCTAGGCTGCATATAGAGATTGGTGGTACTCTCTTCGTTGCTGTGCCAGGACACTTAAGGCAAGGATGCAGTCCATTGTGGATCGGCAAGGGGTGAAGCCGGCCTGCTGGCGGTGGCGCTTGGTGAGGAGCAGGGGGTGGATGCGGCTCAGGATGACAGCGGTGATTACCTTGCTGGGGATGGACAGCAGCATGATGGGACGATAGCTGGCTGTGCTCCGACAGTCACCCCTGTTCTTATAGAAGGACAGAATGACCCTGTCCCTGCACTCCCCAGGGACGCATTCGTCTGCCCAGATGAAGCGGCACAGATGTTCCAGCCGAGGGATGACAGAGGTGAAGGCAGCTTTCATCATCTCTGCCGGAACTCCAGCACCGGGGGCTTGCCCAGAGAGGAACTTCTTGACGGTATCCTGACAACTGACTGATTGAAGGTAGGGCTAGGCTGATTGAGTTGTCTTCAACACCGGCATCGGCATACTGCTGCAGCTTATCTGAGGTTGGAGGAGGGGGCTTGCAGAGGACGCTTTTGTAGTGCTCTCGCCATCATTGGAGTTTGGTCGTCGGATCTGTGACGAGGCTTATGCCATCGGCAGCTAGCGGGGGGACAACGACTGCTGTTTCTTGCCGGCTTGGCACAGCTCCTTGATTCAGTACACTAGATGGTGCTAAATGCTTATTGTCTGGTTAGGTCATTATAGCAAAGGAGTGGGTACTGAGATCTAGCCAGGAGTCAAACAAGGCAGTGATTGGGATGGGAAATCGCAATATATGATACTGCAACATTTAGCATACCGGAAGACCGTGATGATATTATAATATATCATGGCTAGAGTATCGGAATAATATTGTATTGTGGGGCTTCTGATGATTTTGACTCCTTGGTATGACATCTTTTTGAAAAAACCTGGCCGGAGACCCTCTCAATACAATAACTACGTAGCGATAACAGGAGAAAATTGGTTACTGCTTCTTTTTTATGTTAGCAAGGACATTTTGAATATAGTGATAAATTTGATAAGAGTAACAAAAAAGTTACGTATATCTCCTTTGAAAGAAGTTGTATAGTGTGATTTAGAAAGTACTATAAAAGAACTGGTTGTCTTCAAATCGCAGCTGTGGATTTCTATTTTGTTTAGCAAATGAGATAAGTTCATGTGGAATGTGAAACCTTTTACTGTAGCTGCTCAGTCTAAGGCTGCCTGTGCATTTCTCCATTTCCTCCACGCTGCTCTTAATGCAATGGATCCAGAGATCTCTTAATGGACAGCGTGTGCTCTTTTGTGTATGCCTATTGGTGCTCTTTTCAAAGGAGCTGTGTGAGTGCATGTGTGAGGACATGTGTCTGTGTGTGTCTCATTTTGTGTTTCATACCAGGCCTTCAGGGTACCTCATTCCACTTTTATGTAACCTTATGGACACCCAGACTAATTAGGCGAAGCTCTTCTATGTCGCTCATTCCTCAGCTTGATGCCTACTTTTACAGAACAGTGTTTCCCTACTATTATATTGGGGACCCCCCCACCCCCCTAGAGTGTCAAGTTAATCTTCTATCTATCTAAATGCAAGGAATCTCTGTGTAGAAAGGGTAGTCCTCACAAGTGATGATCAGAAAATTGGTCTCCATCAAACATGAAAATCAGTATGCGTGTTTGTGTGTGTGCTTCTGTCTTTCTATTCTTGTGTGGACTGCCCCTTGACAAACCACCTTTTTTGTGGACATTTTTCCTTGTGGGATTATTTAGCCTGGTCCTTATAAGGAAAAATGCTAAAAATGCTAGGATCCATTCCTTAAAGTGCAAGATGCACTGTTATGAATATAAGTCATAAAAGATCACACAAATAAGTGATCTGACAAACAAATAAACAGGGTTTTGAAACAGTTGCTGATACTGCACCATTCATTTTCAATAGTTAGGTATTCTGTATTTTTTCTATATTTATATTTCTATGTAGTGCCTGAACACCAGGATTCCTTTAAGAGTTTGTCATTGTCGACCATCATGCTGCCCCCCTCCCAAGGCTGTACACCTAGGGGAAACACTGCAGAACATGGGGAATAATGATATAAGACATGTGACATCTGTGACATCTAACTTTCATAACATATAGTTAATAATTAATTTACTGTTACTTTTTTATCAGACAAAAAGGTAGAATTTTTTTTTTACCTTGACATGTTTCGACTGACACCTGCAGTCTTCTTCAGAAGCATTGACTGCTTGCTGTGACATGTCGTTTTATCAGCTGTTTTTCAACACTTCTGAAGAAGACTGCAGGTGTCAGTCGAAACATGTCAAGGTAAAAAAACAAAACAAACATCTACCTTTCTGTCTGGTAAAAAAAGAAATGGTAAATTAATTATTGCAAAAGAAGACCAAATAAACGTACTAGAGTAAATAGTTAATATCATTGATTAGTTTTATTTTTTTTTCCTTTATATTATAGTCAAAAAATTTTTGTGTTGTATTTATGTTTTTGCTTGTTTGGCTAGAGTGTCAACTTGATCCAATCAGATGTCTTTAAATAATTAAATGTAAGACTATGATGCTCGCTGTGGCAATTACATGATACACGGATTCTTGATAGTTTGTTTATGATCACCGCAGTATGAACTAGAAAAGCACTCGGAGAGCGCAGACCTCCGCCAAGCGCCACAGTTCCCCCCCATACAGTGTTTGTGTGTACGTTTTCAGATTCCTTGACCATGAAAACATATGACTAGCAATTGGATTCACAATGATAGGATTAGTGGTTCAGTAGTAAAAGCATTACCTCCTTGGCGGAGGTAATAAACTGAAGTGTTGCTGTTGTGTCCATCTCCTCCATCTGCAAACTCCCAGGCTGCGGGCGTTGCAATTCATCGCACAACAGCGTACAACCCACAGGCCAATGGGTTATGCGAGCGTTTCCATAGATCAGTGAAAGCAGCACTCAGGGCTTCACTGACAGATGCAAATTGGGTAGACAGGTTGCCGTGGGTTTTATATTGGGGTTGCGCTCCGTGGCAAAAGCTTGTTTTTGCGCAGCCACTATGGCTGCCCGGGGAATTTCTGCCAAATAATCCGGCGCCGGACAGCTGCCCGTCTCAGCTTTTGCAGCGTAGCGCAAACACAGGCACGCTGCTGGGCCCGGCCCACCACTGTTTTCCACGTGCTTTTGTGCCTAAAACTTTGAAGAACGCGGAGTTCGTGTTCGTCAGACAAAACGACCAGCGCCCTCCATTGCGCCTGCACACATGTTGAAAATGGCCGTATCTCACAATGTTAAAAGAATCCTTTAAAAAATTCCTGTATCCAGAAGGTGATCCGGATCATCCCCAAAATTTAATCAGTTCTTCCTTGTACTATTTCCAACAACGCCTGAAAGTTTCATCGAAATCCGTCCAAAACTTTTTGAGTTATCTTGCTAACCAACAGACAGACAAACAGACAGACAGACAAACGCTGGCAAAAACATAACCTCCTGCGGCCTACGGCCTGGCGGAGGTAAATATGTTGTTATGTATGTACTCCTGATCAAAATCTTAAGACTGGATTGAAAAATTCCAAATGTTTCACGCTGATGGATGGTTAGCCAGATTGTAAATAGAACTTCATAATGCAGAAAGAAGGAAGAAGAGCAAGAGACAAAAACAGAGAGTAGGTAATTTATTGAAAACATTTAAATTCAAACAGGCTGTTCATCAGCTGATCAGAAGTTTAAGACCACAGCCCAAAAAACCCAAAACAGATCTAAAAGTGTCAAAAAAGGACTCAGTAGTGAGTAGCCCCACCGTTCTGATTGGTCACTTCAAAAATGTGTTTACTCATGCTTGATTTGAGTGTTTCCAGGAGGGGAACACGCAAGATGGTCCAAAAGAGCAGAGCCGACGCATCCAGTGGGCTGGGCTGCCCATGAAGACAAGGATCGATCCTCCACCCAAATTAAGACCCTTACTGACGCTGACTGCAGCCCAGTAACCACAAGATGGCATCTACAAAAGAAGGGTTTAATAAACATCTTCAAATCCACGTCTCCTCCCACGCCACAAACTTTCCCATTTGAACTCTGCAAGGGAACACCAAACATGGCACACTGAAAGGTGGAAGAAAGTCTTATTCTCTGGGGAGAAAAAATTTAACCTGGATGGTCCTGATGGTTTCCAACATTACTGGCATGACAAGGAGATCCCACTGGAGACATTTTCTACACAGCGCAGTGGAGGATGCTCCATCATGATCTGGGCTGCTTTTTCCTTCAATGGAGCAGTGACGCTGCAGGCTGTGTAGGGGCATCAAACTGCAGCTGGCTGTGTGGAGATGTTGCAGTGGCATTGACTGAGGGCCTCATCTGTGTGGTATTGACTGGGTCTTTCAGCAGGACAGTGCTGCAGTTCACAGCGCCCACCTGATGAAGGACTTCTTCCAGGAGAATAATGTCGCTCTTTTGGACCATCCTGTGCGTTCCTCTGATCTAAATCCCATTGAGAACGTTTGGGGCTGGATGGTCAGGAGAGTTTACAAAAACAGATGTCAGTTCCAGAATGTGGACGTCCTTCGTGAAGCCATTTTCACCACATGGAGCAACGTTTTCACCAGCCTCCTCGAAACACTCATCAAGCATGTCTAAATTAATTTTTGACACTGTTGAGTCATTTTTTGACACTTTGTGTTCTGTTTTTTTGTTTTTTGAGGGGCGATGGTGTTAAACTTTTGATCAGCTGATGAACAGCCTGTTTGACTTTAAATGCAGTTTTTAATAAATTGCCTACTATCTTTTTTTTTTTTTTTTTTTTTTGTCTCTTGCTGCTGTTTCTTCTTATTGCATTTTGAAGCTGTACTTACAACCTGGTCATGAAATGCAAATACTTGTAATTTTCCCTCCAGTCTTAAGAGTTTGATCAGGAGTGTAATTCCAATAATATATAATGGATTGTGAGAGTAACCCTGAATTGATGATAACTTATGTTAAAACGCTTGCATAAAAAGTTGTGCATTTTTATTAATTTTATAGCTTGATAATTTTGCCCAAAAAGACATACAGTTATCAAAGTTATTGATTCATTTGACTGATAGAATTATTGGTATTTCTGATAAATTTGCCTTTTTTTTAACCCTTTAGTATTTTGGTGTTTCTGCTGCGACACAGTGAAGTGTGGTAGAGATGTTTAGAGTGGATAGTCATGCCTTACATCATTTGAACACTTAGAATTTCATGTACAGTGGGTATAAAAAGTCTACACACCCCTGTTCAAATGCCAGGTTTTTGTGATGTAAAAAATGAGACCAGGATAAATTATTTCAAAACTTATTCCGCCATTAATGTGACCTATAACCTGTACAACCCAACTGAAAAACAAACTAAAATCTTAAGGGGAAAAATAAAAAATAAAAAACTTACAATAACCTGGTTACATAAATATGCACACCCTCTCATAACTGGGGATGTGGCTGTGTTCAGAATTAATCATTCACATTCAAACTCATGTTAAATGGGAGTCAGCACACACCTGCCACCATTTAAAATGCCTCTGATGCCCAAATAAAGTTCAGCTGTTCTAGGAGACTTTTCCTGACATTTTTGTAGTCACATCTTACAGCACAAGCCATGGTCTGCAGAGAGCTTTCAAAGCATCAGAGGATCTCATTGTTCAAAGGTATCAGTCAGGAGAAGGGTACAAAAGAATTTCCAAGGCATGAAATATACCAGGGAACACAGTGAAGACAGTCATCATCAAGTGGAGAAAATATGGCACAACAGTGACATTACCAAGAACTGGACATTCCTCCAAAATTGGTGAAAACTCAAGAAGAAAACTGGTCAGGGAGGCTACCAAGAGGCCGACAGCAACATTGAAGAAGCTGCAGGAATTTCTGGCAAGTACTGGCTGTTTAGTACATGTGACAACAATCTCCTGTCTAGGGTGGCAAGACGGAAGCCTTATCTTACGAAGAAAAACATTCAAGCCCTGCTACATTTTGCAAAAACACATTTGCAATCTCTCAAACACATGTGGGAAAATGTGTTGTGGTCTGATGAAACCAAGGTTGAACTTTTCGGCCATAATTCCAAAAGGTATATTTGGCACAAACACAACACTGCTCATCAGCAAAAGAACACCATACCTACAGCCTACAGTGAAGCATGGTGGTGGCAGCATCATGCTTTGGGGCTGTTTTTCTTCAGCTGGAACTGGGGCCTTAGTCAAGGTGGAGGGAATTATGAACAGTTCCAAATACCAGTCAGTGTTAGCACAAAACCTTCAGGCTCTGCTAGAAAGCTGAAGATGAAGAGGAACTTTATCTTTCAGCAAAACAGTGACCCAAAGCACACATCCAAATCAACAAAAGAATGGCTTCACCAGAAGAAGATTAAGGTGTTGGAATGGCCCAGCCAGAGTCCAGACCTGAATCCGATCGAACATCTGTGGGTTGATCTGAAGGGGGCTGTCACAGGAGATGTCCTCGCAATCTGACAGATTTGGAGTGTTTTTGCAAAGAAGAGTGGACAAAAATTGCCACATCAAGATGTGCCATGCTGATAGACAAGCCAAAGGTGCTGCAACAAAGTATTAGCTCAAGGGTGTGCATATTTATGCAAGCGGGTTATTCTAAGTTGTTTTATTTTTCCCCTTAAAAGATTTCAGTTTGTTTATCAATTGGGTTGTACAGGTTATAGGTCATATTAATGGTGAAAAAAGCTTTGAAATGATTTATCTTGGTCTCAATTTTTTACATCACAAAGACCTGGCATTTGAACAGGGGTGTGTAGCTTTTTTATTTCCACGGTATTTGAGTATTAAAACAGATTTGAGATACAGTCATAACACTGGAATTAAATAGAGCACCACACGAACTAGCACAGCATTGCAACATAGCATTTTCTCACCAGTGAAGCTTTCTTGGAGTCATGTAATTAATTATCATTAATTAGTCCAACAAATATGGTCTGATTTTATTGCAAAAGATCCAGTAGATCCATTTGAGGAAGATTAATTGTTCATCTAGACGATTACAGGGGAAAGTGCCCATAAAAACGCAGCGAAGTTTGATACTCAGCTGGCTAACTTCCTGCTTTCTTTTGTTTACACTCTGTAAAAACTACATTTCCCATAGCGACTGACATAAACAGAAGCCCAAAAGACTCACATGACAGTCTTGATTTGATTGATACCTAATTTGACCCAATAGGCCCTTCCTTTGTGTTTTCACAGCCTTCAAAACTCAGTGAGTGCCCACTTAGCATGAAGGCCAAGCCCCACAGCTAACACAACCCCCCCCCCCCCAAAAAAAAAAAAACAGCCAATGCAAACCAAGCATCAGGCAAACTTTATTTTCTTCAAAACTAGTATGTTTACACCTCTGTTAGTCAGTGGCAGAAGCACTTAGAGGGGTCCTGGCTGTTTTCCAAAAATTGAGTGTTTTCTTTTGAATGAGACCAACTCCATGAATATACTGCAGAGGGTTGAAGAACAGCTTTTGATTTCCTTTGGGTGTTATTGGGTGTTTTGGCTGTTATTTTTAGGCATTGGGAAATTGGCTGGAATGTTACATTTCAAAATCATTTTACAGCAACAAACATTGACTTTGCAATCATTATTAAGAATGGCTAATAGTTGAGGCAAATTCTAGTAGGAATCTTCAATACTCGCATGTTTGTTTGTTTTTCCACAATATCTTTATTGAACCTTTTTTTTTTTTTTAACAAACATGATACAAACAATCAAACACTAACACTAAAGTACTACAAAAAAAAAAAATGCACTAAAAACACCAACAACCACCAACAAAATCAAGTCTTCAACAATGCTCCTCTGTTTAGTCTAGACAATCCAATACATAAGTATACATATTATGTTCACCAGTTTGGAATTTACAAGGTCCACACACATCATTCACCTTCTTCTTCAAGAGTTATGTTTAAATTTTTTACATAATCAATAAAAGGTCTCCATATATTCTCAAACACAATTTCCTTTGATTTTAGTATATATGTTATTCTTTCTAATGGAAGGTTTGTTAACATCTGTCTTAACCACTGAGTCACATCTGGTCTATGAGTCTTTTTCCATAATAGTGCAATACATTTTTTGGCATTAAGCAAACTGAGGTCTATGAATGTTCTTTCACTTTTATTAAAATTGTGCTTTTCTGGGTGCAGACCCAACAAAAACAGTTTAGGATTCAATATGATTTGTTTTGAGATTATTTTTTCAATTGTTACCCTCACCTCTTCCCAAAACATTCTTATTAATCTACATTCCCATAAACAATGAAATAGGGTTCCTTTACTTTCCATGCATTTTGTGCATGTATCTGGTATATTTTTGTTATATCTATTTAACTCCTCCGGTGTAACATACATCCGCATTAACCATTTGAAATGTATCAATTTAAGGCGTGCATTTATTGATTTGGTTTGAGCTTCTGTACAAGCCAATTCCCATTGTTCCTCTGAAATTTCAATTTGCAGATCTTCTTTCCAGTAGTTTAATCTTTTCAGTGAATTTTCACTTGAAGATAGTGTCAATGAGTTATAAAACTCTGAAATAATACCCTTTCTTTTACTATCTTTCATCAACATTTTTTCCAAGGATGAATAAATAGGTCGAGTGAGAGCTTTATTTTGATTTGATCGAATAAAGTTTCTAAGTTGAAGATATTTAAAAAAATGTGTTCTATTGAGATTAAATTTGATCCTCAGCTCTTCAAAAGACATTATGTTGTCTGCACCTGGCAAATATAAATCCTGAATCTTTTGTATCCCTTTTAAATTCCATACTTTAAATACAGCGTCCGCTCTCCCTGGTTTAAAATATTGATTACCCCATATTGGACTAAATTGTGACAATAACTGTGGTTCTTTTAAATAGTTTTTAGCTTCACACCATATTTTGATCATATGCTTTACAAATGGATTTTTAACTTGTTTTTGTAATTTTTTTGCCGAATCTGAGTATATGAATATGGGAAGAGGTAAAGGTAAATTGTATGATTCCATTTCAGTCCAGTGAGGGAGATCATTTGATGAAAAATAATATGTCATAGACCTCAGTTGTGCCGACCAATAATACAACATAAAATTTGGACATTTCAGACCTCCACGATCAAATGGTAAATATAATAAAGACAAACGTAATCTAGCCCTCCTGTTGTTCCATATAAATTCCACTAACTTTTTTTTTATTCTTGAGAATAGATCTAAAGGTGGTGATAAGGGAATGTATTGAAATAAATAAAGTATTTTAGGTAAAATATTACTTTTAAGTATATTGATTCTCCCGATCATCGACATTGGTAGTGACATCCATCTCTGAGTTAACTCACTGATATCTGACATTAAGGCTTCATAGTTGACACTGGCGACTGATTCTAGCTTAGGCATAATTTGGATTCCTAAATATTTAAACTGATTTACAACATTGAATTGATTTACCTCAGGGGCTGGGTAATTTCTCTGGGTCTCATTTAGCATTAATATTGAAGATTTAGTTTTATTTATTTTATATCCTGATATTTCCCCAAAATTCTTTATTAAATTCAACAAGGTTGGAATTGATTTTTTTAGATTCGACATAAACAAAATTATATCATCGGCGTACAGGGAGATTTTATGTTCTGTTGGTCCAACTTTAATTCCATATATTTGTGAATGTAAACGTATCGCTATCGCTAAAGGTTCAATTGCCATAGTAAACAGTAAAGGTGAGAGTGGACAGCCTTGTCGACATCCTCTATTGATTTTTATTGGTTTTGAAATATTGTTATTTGTTAGGATTTCTGCTGTAGCATTATTGTATATTATTTGAACCCATTTTATGAAATTATTTCCAAGTCCAAACCTTTGTAGGACTTCAAAAAGAAAGGGCCATTCAACTCTATCAAAGGCCTTTTCGGCGTCCAATGATAGGAGAGCTGTATCCGGTGCTTCTTTATTAAAATAAATAATATTAAATAGTCTTCTTACATTATGGAAGCCTTGTCTACCCTTTATAAAGCCATTCTGATCTCGATTAATAATATTTGGTAAAATTTCTTGTATTCGTCTTGCTAAAATTTTACAGATTATCTTAAGGTCGGCGTTTAATAGGCTTATTGGTCTCATATTTTCACATTTATTAGAGGGCTTACCTGGTTTTGGCAGCAGTATAATTAAGGCATTATTTATGTATGATGGTAAATT
This sequence comes from Pholidichthys leucotaenia, assembly GCA_020510985.1. Taxonomy (NCBI): domain Eukaryota; kingdom Metazoa; phylum Chordata; class Actinopteri; order Cichliformes; family Pholidichthyidae; genus Pholidichthys; species Pholidichthys leucotaenia. The sequence goes on from CM035836.1 coordinate 268,290,720, forward strand.
ATTATTTTGAAATGCTTCTAAAACCATTTCCAAAAAAGGTTTTATTAATTTATTCTTAAATTTTTTATAAAGGTCAACTGGAAGACCATCTGGTCCTGCACTTTTTCCTGATTTCATATTATCAATGGCTAGCCCAACTTCTTCTTGACTAATTTTAGACTCCAATATCTCCCTGTTTTCATTTGGAATACACGGTATAGATAGTTCGTTCAAAAACCCATTTAGTTTTGTTAAATCAGGTTCATTTTTGGTATCATATAATTTTTCATAGTAATCTCTAAAGGCTCTATTAATTTCTAAAGGATCTATAACTACCTGTCCATTACTTATAATACTGGTAATTGGTGTTTTAATTTCCAATTGTTTAATCTGCCATGCTAATAATTTTCCTGATTTTTCACCTTGTTCATAAAAAGATTGTTTCAATCTTAGAAGACTCGAGGCAGCTCTATTCGCTGATTTTTTGTCGTATTCAGCTCTCAAAATCAGTAATTCATTCTCCAACCTTGGGTCACTTCCTGCATACACTTTTTCCTGAAGATTTTTTATTTTATGTTCCAATTTAGCTCTCTCCTCTCGAGTCTTCTTAGATTTTGATCCTGTATAACTAATAATATGTCCCCTAATAAAAGCTTTGAAAGCCTCCCACTTTACACATGCTGATGTTTGTGTAGTATTGATGTCAAAGAACTCGTCTATCTGTTTTTCTATATACTTGACAAATTCCTCATCCTGAAGCCATTTATGCTGAAATTGCCATCTACCTGATTCCTTTGTCAATTTTTTATCTACATATATTAGACAACAGGGTGCATGATCAGAGATCACGATGTTATCATAAAAGCAGTTTTGAATCTTGGACCTTAATTCTGTGGAAATCAAAAAATAATCAATACGTGAGAATGTCTTGTAGGTACTGGAATAACAAGAATAGGATTTAACTTGTGGTTTCATTTCTCTCCATATATCTAACAATCTCAATTCTTTCATAAAATGATTAATAGTCATCCTACATCCAATGTGCGTACAATCCAGTCCTGTTGATCTATCCACACCTGGATTCAATGTACAATTAAAATCCCCTGCTATTATATGTTGCCCTGTAAGTGATGATAAGATGAGAAATAAATTAGCAAAGAACTTCTGATCATCTATATTGGGACCATATAAGTTCACAAGATTTATATTTTCTAATAGCAAAGAACCTTGAATGATTACATATCTTCCAAATTTGTCTCCAATTACATTTTTCACTTGAAAAGGAACTGATTTATGTATGAGAGTCATAACTCCCCTGGCTCGGGATGAAAATGAAGAGGTGAATACACTTCCCTGCCATCTACTCCTAATTCTTTTAACATCCTCCTCTATCAGATGAGTTTCTTGTAAAAACACAATTCTTGAACCCATGTCCTTTATTTTATTCATAACTTGTTTAAGTTTTTTTAAATTTTGTAGACCTCTGCAATTCCATGAAGTTAAATTAAGATTAACACTTTGGTCCATGATCAATAGAGAGTTTGGGATTACCTTGCAGTGTAAACATACTCATACAGAGAAGCAAAAACATGAGTGGTTGAACATTCATCCTACAAACTACACACAAACAAATTTCCCCTTCCCACACTTGTGGCAAACCCCCCAAAATCAAAAGAAAAATTCTGTCTCCCGATATAGCCATCGACCGTTCCACACCCACGGGGAACAGCCTAAGCCACTCCTTCTTCATCCTCCCAATCACCCTAACTCTACTGCTTTTAATGACGTAACATTAACTCTCCTCTGTAGTTTTCCAACTTAACTCCAAAAATTTTTAACAACTTTGTACATCATAGTTTTTTTTTTTTTTTGGTTTGTTTTGTTTTTGTTTTGTTTTTTTAATATATAATACAATCTATATTTTGTAAACTTACTATTTACTTCAAGTCAGTCAGATGCCTGTGCAAATGCTTAATTATTCTACCTTATATTTTGTTCATGCTTAGCTCCCACCAGTCTCTTCTTCTTCTTTGATCTTCTTGATGAACTCCTGCGCCTCCTCTGGGGTCTTGAAGATGTGGGTTTTGCCCTCATACGTGGTCAGCAGTCTCGCAGGATAGATTACACCATGACGAATCCCAAGGTTGCGCAGCTCCTTACGTATGGGATCAAACTGCTTCCTCAATTGCTGGATTCCTGTGGCCAAATCTGGGTAGAACCGCACCTGCTGGTCCTGGTGTTTAATCTCTCCTTTAGCACGTGCAGCGTTGAAGATCTTCATCCTGTCTCTGTTGCTAAGAAACTTCATAATTAAGGTCCTCGGCGGTCCCTTATCTCTCCGTGGGCCAATACGATGTGCTTTTTCCAGAACCACTGCTGATTGCAACTCCTCGCTGCCCAGCACCTCCGGAATCCACTTTTCCAGAAAGGAACATACGTCCCGACCTTCTGATTCCTCTGGAAGACCCACCAGCCTCAAATTATTCTGTCTCGACCGAGATTCCAAATCCAAAATATTATCTTCCAGAGATTTATTTTTTTTTTCCAAAGTGCGCACCTTTAATTGAAGACGGGTGACGTCATCTTCAGCACTAGCGAGACGGAGCTCCATCTGCGCCGTTCGTTCTACACAGTCACCCAATTCCTTTCTTATTCCTTCCAACGCTGTCATAATCCCATCAAATCTAGAGGAAAAGTCCGTTCTCATTGAACTCATGGCAGCCATCAGCGCATCTGCGCCATTCCCCGCAGAAATCGCACCGTTGCCAGCCTCCTCCGCCATATATGGAGTTGTGTTTGCTGCGTCACAGACCTGAAAGTCCGTTAATTTGGACTGTTTCGGCGGCTCGCTTTTTCCTTTTCCTGGTTTTCCAGCCTTAGGCTTCGCCGACATATCCTCGCCCAAATGCTGGGATACGTTCTGTCCCAAATGAGAGAGTTATTTGCCGATTTTTTTCTCCAGGAGCAGAGCAGAGCGAGACACGTCCGTCCTACGTGGCAGCCATAACCGGAAGTCCCACTCGCATGTTTTTATTAAAATAGTGCTATTTAATGTCTGTCTACTGATCATGTATGTATCTTAAAGAGGCTTTAACAACCATTGTAATTTCAATACATGACCTTACCCTGAGTGGTCTGATGCCTTTTCATGCCCTCTGAGAAAAAGGGAGGATGTGATAAGCCAAGGTCGAGCAGAGCAGAGCAGAGTCACTCTCTGCCCGGCCCCATGCAGCCACAAGCTATATTTACCAGGACTTAGATTTCACTGTATCTGAGACCAGCGCTCCCCATCTATCTGCACACCACTACTGTATTCCAGCTTGAGCACCTGCTCTGATGCTGTATCTGATGGTAGCCCAGATCTGCTCAAACAACACCGATGGCTCCAGAATAGAACCGTGATGGCCGATATTTATCAGGTCTCTCTGAGGGATTATCTGGGACTCAGCTCTGTCACATATTTTGATCTGGAGACCAAAGTGAATTTTGATAAGCCCACTTTGTCAAACACCTTTGATATTAATCAGAAAAGTCATTTTACCCCATGAATATGAATCTTGCTACTCTTTGTTCTTCCTGCAATTTTGGTACCTTTATGGCTTTTGTGCATTTCAAGAAAACAATGTATTCATTGCATTTATTCATTTTATGTTGATTTTGTGCCTGTTGTGGGCCTATCTTGCTAGTCTGCTTTTGCATTGTAGTTCATCTGACAGCCTGAACCTATTAAAGTGAGCATCTTTCAACACAGTGATTGAATTACTTGCATGGACAAGGAGGTGTAACAGCTGTAGATCTTGTTGCTGACTGTTGTGTGACCCTGAGGTTGTCCACCCTGCAGTGCGGTGATGAATGTCAGCACAGTGATTACACTGTGGGTGGTGAGATGATAAGGAAAAGATTGACGATGACACTTCTTTGTTGGAGATGAGATGTCTAACTTGCACCACAGATTGCCAGAAAAAAAAAATGTTGTAAGAAGACCAAACGGTTGTGTGACCTACAGACTTAGATAGTCCAGTCATGTCCAGTGGTGAGTATGATGTAATCCCAGGGTCAGGAAAGCCTCAGATTTTTCTAAACCTTCCGCCAGCTTTTTAAGACAGGGAAAAGCCTAAAGCTACAGTCACAAATACCCTCATGAATGGCTGTAAACACCGTACGAAGGATTTTAGGACCATTTTATACAGCCTTCTTAAGACGGCTGTAGGAGAATCCAGCATTCGTAGACCATTCATAGGTTTGTGGCCAGGTTGATAGTCTTGTCCAAGATTTCTACAAGCGCCCCACAAAAAACCCTCATTGTAGGGCTGCTGTACGAATGCCATGCGAGCAACAAAAGAACTCCACAAGTTGTTGGCTGTAAGTATGCATGAAGAACACCTTAAGTTGTACTTCAGAACACCGTACGTTGTTCGAGGGCCCCTTACAGCAGTTGTAGGAGCGGAGATTCGTACAGCGGGGTTAAGGTGGTAGTGTGGCGCTTAGAAGGTGGAAGGACATCATTTGTGTCACATTTGTGCCGACATAATGCAAAACTTGAGAGTGCCATGAGTTGCACAAAAATTTTCAAAAGATTGCAGTAGGAAGATCCTAAGGCACCCTTATGAAGAACGTAAGAACTGTAGGAACATCGCACAACAGAAAAGCACCTCATTTTTCAAGAATGCCTCAAATAACTCTTGCGGATTGAGCAGCAGTTGTAAAAAACCATGCCCCCCTCCATGAATGTCTGCAAACTTCAGAATTTATAGGAACTGGGAGATTCTTACGAACCCATCATTCATAAGAATCTTTGTGACTGTAGCTTAAAACATAGAGTCTAATAATCCATCCATCCATCCATCCATCCATCTTTTTCCACTTAATCCTTTTCGAGTTGGGGGGGCTGGAGCCTATCCCAGCATCTTTGGGCGAGAGGCAGGGTACACCCTGGACAGATCGCCAGTCCATCGCAGGGCCAACACGGAGAGACAGACAACCATTCACTCTCACAGTCATACCTAAGGGCAATTTAGAATCCCCAGTTGATGCCAATTAACCTAACTTGCATGTTTTTGGCATGTGGGAGGAAACCGGAGAAATCCCAGAGTAAACCCACGCAGACATGGGGAGAACATGCAAACTCCACACAGATCACTGTTCTTGGATCTTCTTGATGAACTCCTGCGCCTCCTCTGGGGTCTTGAAGATGTGTGTTCTGCCACCATACGTGGTCAGCAGTCTCGCAGGATAGATTACACCATGACGAATCCCAAGGTTGCGCAGCTCTTTACGTACGGGATCAAACTGCTTCCTCAATTGTTGGATTCCTGTGGCCAAATCTGGGTAGAACCGCACCTGCTGGTCCTGGTGTTTAATCTCTCCTTTAGCTCGTGCAGCGTTGAAGATCTTCATCCTGTCTCTGTTGCTGAGGAACTTCATAATTAGGGTCCTCGGCGGTCCCTTATCTCTCCGTGGGCCAATACGGTGTGCGCTTTCCAGAACCACTGCTGATTGCAGCTCCGCGCTGCCCAGCGCCTCCGGAATCCACTTTTCCAAAAAGGAACATGAATCCCGACCTTCGGATTCCTCCGGTAGACCCACCAGCCTCAAGTTGTTCCGTCTCGACCGGGACTCCAAATCCAGGACATTATCTTCCAGACATTTATTTTTTTTTTCCAAAGTGCGCACCTTTAATTGAAGACCGGTGACGTCATCCTCAGCACTAGAGACACGATGCTCCACCTGCGCCATTCGTTCTACACAGTCACCCAATTCCTTTCTCATTCCTTCCAACGCTGCCATAATCCCATCAAATTTAGAGGAAAAGTCTGCTCTCATTGAACTTATGGCAGCTAGCACTGCACCTGTGCCGTTTCCCGCAGATACCGCACCGCTGCTAGCTTCCTCCGCCATATATGAAGCTTTATCTACTGCGTCACAGACCTGAAAGTCCGTTAATTTGGACTGTTTCGGCGGCTCGCTTTTTCCTCTACCTGGTTTTCCAGCCTTAGGCTTCACCGACATATCCTCGCCCAAACGCTGGGATACGTTCTGTCCCAAATGAGAGACTTATTTGCCGATTTTTTTTCTCCAGGAGCAGAGCAGAATGAGACGTGTCCTTCTCACGTGGCAGCCATAACCGGAAGTCTCCACACAGATCACTATTGGTCGGGGGCTGGGATCGAACCCAGGATCCCCCAGCCAAGGGTGAGTTGCTGTGCTGCTGCAGTGCTAACCACTCCACCACCGCGCTGCCCGAGTCCAATAATCACTTTTCTTAATTGACATACAGATATACCTCATAGTTACTGTCTGACTCACCACGGACCATTAGTTAAATCATGTTAACGTAGTGACTTCCATGCAATAATTAGAGAAAAATGAAAGCAATGCAGAGACTGTCACAATTGCATCCCCCCAACAGACACACACACACACACACACACACACACACACACACACACACACACACACACACACACACACACTTAGAGCTGTAGCTGGGCATTACGTAATGAAATTAAAGCTCCTGAGGGTCCACATGGATCATGTGGCTCACTCTAATGCACCGAAGCAGCCGCTCACAGGCACACTGACTCCATCACTTACCTTCACTGATGTAAAGGCATTTTACCTCACACACTATGGCTAATGGACACTGTCCTTCATCAAAACCCAAACACTGTGTTATTTTGCGATGGAATTACTTTAATAAATAAATTTGAAATCTTTCTTTTACATTTTTAAAATATAGTAAGATTCACAGCCAGAAGCTACAAAATATCTTGAGCTTTTTTGCATTAATCTTAACCCCAGATTTCCATTGGCTCTGGTTACGGTCCGTTGTGACTGTGATCCGGTCGCCACAGCAAATAGTTCCCATTTTAGTTGATGTTCTACTCTCCGTCTATTTTTGATGGATGCTGAATCTATAATATTTAATACAGTCATGTGAAAAAATTAGGACACCCTGTATAAGCCTGTGGTTTTTTAACATATTTGGACATGTGAATATTTAATATCAGTGTTAAAAATACTGGGAGGTTCATGTAATACAACTAACCAATTACAAATGAATTAAAGTCTTTTTTCAAATTTTCTGTAAAATGTAACTCTAAACACCCCCCATCTTTTTTAGGACACCCCCACATTCATTCTCACTTAAAATGGCTAAAATAAATGTTAAAAAATGCAAATAAAAACAAAAACAAGGTTAGACATAGATATGTAACATTTCTGAATAAAGAACTGATTATTTAATGGGGTGTCCTAATTTTCTCACATGACTGTAACTATTTGTTCATTAAAAAACTATTGAAGGATCATCTATTATTTTCTGAGGTCTACTCCTTCATTACTGTGTCAGAGAAAATAAAAACGTTCATGTAACGTTCATATAATGTACAAACACTTCACAAAATTAAAAATGACGGGCTACTTACGCATTATTAGAGCACATAACTCCAAATGGAGAGCTGTGATCGTGATCAGTCCTCCTTGGTTTCTCATGGTTTCGGTCAACCTCTTGCACTATTTTATGTAATTGTCATGTGATCTTGTAATACGAACCGTTTAGGCCACAAGACTCAAATCATATCGTAGCCATAACGGACTGTATCCGGAGCCTGCTAAAATCTGGGGTAACCCTAAATGGCAACTGATGATACACCACTGACTTTAGATGCAGTTTTTGTTGGTCAAAAGTACAATATCACTGCGCTGCTGTAAACTAGCAGTGAGTTGACTTTGTGCCTAGCTGCCCCCTTTAAAAAACACCACTCCTATGAGCAGAAAACATGTACAGACATTTTTTTTATCTTTTTTTTTGGAGGGGGGGGGCATAAGAATGAAAAGCGTGAAGATGGGAAATGTACTCCACAAATGATCAATGACCACTGACAGGCGGTGTACAGTTTTGTACAGTTTTGTGCACTTTAGATCATCATAATCTTGCCCAAAATGTTGTTTTTAAAACATTTTTAAAGTGGTTATGATCTGGATCCCCAACAAAGATATGCACACATGTGTGAAGGTGCCAAAATGTTGTATTTTTGGAAATTGACTATAATAATAATGGATTAGATTTATATGGCACTTTACTTGTCAAGTGACATCTCGAAGTGCTGACAGTGAGTCCATTATTCATTCACAAGCAATCGGCTAAATTCCCGCTGTGCGCAGTGGCTGAGAAACAAACACATCCTGCATGCAAGGCTGCACGTCTGCTTTAGGTGTGAGGGCAGCCCTAAAGGTTCCAAGGATGGCGATGGGCCGTGTTCCCTGGGCATGTGCAGTGGCGGAGGTTGATGTGTAAGTCTGTAAAGCCGGTGTGTCCCTGGTGCGTGGCGCGCGCTCCGGCGCAGTGACCACATAGCTGGAAGTTGCATTTTCCTCGTAATCCTGCGGTGTGCGCACAGGGCTTCTGTGTGCTGAAACTCTGCTGTCAGGAGGCGAGTCCGTCTCGTGGGACGTGAGTCCGCTGATCCTCATGCCTCTCGGTCCCCGCACCGCACTGTCTCTCCGGCCGCTGAGATCTCCATTGTGGAGAGAGTCACAGCTGCACACCCTACAGTGTGGCTGAAGAAGATGCCGGCGATCCCTGGTACTCCAGAGTCCACAGCGCGGTGGTAGGGAGTAGACTGTCCGTTACATGTCAGGTCACCAATGTAGAGAAAAAGGAGTCCACGGCACGGCGGAAAGGAGAGACAGTCCATTCACGACAAGGGTCGCCAATGTAGAGGGTAAAAGGGAAAGGATGTGGAGGCGAGGCATGAGCATAGGTTGACACAGATTCTTTATTGAACCCTCTATCATATGTACAGCCTGTGACCCCAGCATGGGCGCTGGGGCCGTGAAGAGCCTAGAGGAGTGTCGAAGGGATGTCAGTCCATTGGGGGAATGGGGGAGGGGTGAAAAACACAATCTCCGACACAAGCTGTGCTCTAAGTTGCAACGCGTTGAACGGCTGTGGATCGTGGGTGCACGAGGCCGGTGTGTGTCGCGCTGAAGGAACAAAGCTGGCGATTGGCAGGTCTCTGGGACAGAGGTGTGGGAAACACGGTGTGGAGGACGAGGGGGAGGTGGGGGAAACAATTGAGTGCCAGCCCGGGATGTCAAAAATGTCTGGGCCGTGCAAAAATTGCATGCGGATCAGCTATGGGTGAGGGACTTTCCCGGTAAACCTTACGGTGATCCGCAGCGGCTATGGAAAAAAAAAATCAAGTTTCTGACTCCTCCTTGTGCAGGTCCAGTCCAGCGAGGATCTGGGGAAGGCGATCGGCCCAATTCCCCGAGGATGCATAGTGGCTGTGAAAAAAACTGTAGCTGTGTCAGGGAACATGGTAATCTTGCTTTCGGTGCAAAAGCAGCCCTAAAGGCATCGGGGAAAGCAATCGGCTAAATTCCCGTTGTGCGCAGCGGCTGAGAAACAAACACGTCCTGCGTGCAAGGCTGCACGTCTGGCTGAAGACTGCATAAAAGAGCTTGTGTGACATGTCTCAAGAGCACAGTAGCTCAGAGCTACAATGTGTGTCTCATTTTGATGGAGGAAATAAAACTTTGCAACCTTCCAGCTCGTCGCATCTCGCCTGCTCTTATTCCTCCACAGGACGTCCTTTGGCCACTTCCACTCACTTCCACTTCCAATGCCACTCAACTCCAGGCACATTAAAGGGAGGTGAGAGACACCCAAGTGTCACGTCAGACCATTTGAAACCTTTAACATCAGTGTGGTCTGCGTGCTAGACAACCTGCAAGGGTACCTGACCACACCACCATTCACAGGCATCATCATTTGCATGGGCCAGGGAGCATTTATGCTGGACAAGAGACCAGTGGGCCTCAGTGCTGTTCTCTGATGAAAGTCTGTTCACACTGAGCAGAAATGATGGCTGCCAATGATGTTGGAGACATCAAGGAGAGTGCTATGTATCAGACGGGCCTTTGGTGGTGGTGGTGGTGATGTTACAGTCTGGACAGGTGCGTCTAGTCAATCCAGAACTGCCCTACACCTTGTGAATGGTACAGTGACAAGCCGATACTACCTGAATAACATCATTAATCATGTTATTGAGCCCCCTGCTTGAACAACACAGGCCTAATTTCATCTTCATGGACGACAGTGCTCCAGCTCATCAAGGTCACATCATTAAGGGAACAGCTGCTGGAGGCTGGGGTACTTCAGATGGAGTGGCCTGCACTTTCTCCAGACCTTAATCCCATAGAAAACCTATGGGATCATCTGAGTCACCATGTAGAGGCTCGTAACTCTGCACCCCACAACCTCAATGACCTGAGGGCCGCCCTTCAAGAAGAGTGGAATACCATGCCTCAGCAGACAATAAGTCGACTTGTGAACAGCATGAGACGTCGTTGTCAAGCTGTAATTGATGCTCAAGGACACATGGCAAGTTATTGAGACACTGACATTTTTGTTGTGGTATACCCACCACTGTTGTTGGCTTTTGTTTCAATAAATTTTTTGAGATGAGGAAATCACCATTGCATGCTTCTACTTAAACGCCCTACTTTCATGATATTGTATCACTGTAGCGTGAACTTTTTACTTTTTCCATAAATCTCACCTGAAAGTCAAATATCCCTAACTTTTTGTGAGTAGTGTATACACAATCATATCTAGTGTCATGGACACTGGAGGCAATGTGGGTAAAGTAAAAGGTGGGTAAACACGGACACAATGGCACAATGGACACATAAATAATAAATACATTAAAACGGGTTGGAGGAACAAGTTGGCTCTTAATGTAATTTATTTGATCTCTAATCATTTTAATTAGTCAAGTAATGATAATGAATAAAGTTAGTCATTACATGTATTTTATTATCTTTTGTGTCTTTGATTTTCAGATCATGACCAATCTGAAATATTTTGACTAAGAAGCAAACAGGTTAAATCAGGCCAGACTGGTGTGGAGAGATGAATAATCAGGCCGAGCGTTCAGAGCAGATGAAGCTTTATTCTCTTCCTCTCACATCCACCAGAATCCAAAACAGTAGAAACACAGGTTGCAGGCACTCTCTTTTATATTAACCCTCCTCCGCTACCTGAGGTGCTGTATTTACACATACCTGCCAACTACTCCGGTTTTGCCATAATGGTTACGGTTTTCAAGACCCCATTCCGGGTTACGGCTTTATTAATCAAAATTACGGTTTTTCACTAAAAACTCAGTCAAAAATTTTAAATCGTAAAAAAAACACGAAAGCAATTCCAAACACGAGATCACTAGGAATCGTATCTAAATTTACCTGAAGCGTTTGCTAAGCTAACGCTATCGCTATAGCTATCGCCATAGCTAGTCGTAGCACCTAACACCGGTACAAAGAAGCGACTCCGTCCTCGGTGATTGGGGCTCGCCGGAGGAACCAACCGAGGCAACAGTTGGACGGGAGCCGGATTGGAGTTCAAGTACAGGTAGGAGACGGGGAATGGAGGAGCAGCCGGGGCCCCAGCTGGATAAGAGCCGGAATCGGAGCCCAGCTACAGCGGCGGGGCTCAGCGGAGGAACTACTGAGGAAGACGGCGGTAGGTGGCGGGGCTCAGCGGAGAATCTACCGGGACCCCAGCTAGACAGGATCAGGATCGGAGCTCAACTACAGCAGCGGTGGGCGGCGGGACTTGGTGGAGGAGCTGCCGGTACCCCAGCTGGACAGGAGGTCAATTGCAGCGGCGGTAAGCAGCGGGACTAGCAGCGGAGGGGGCTAGCTGAGGCCCAGCTGGATTCGAGGTCGGTCGGATCGGATATCGGCGTCACCGGCAGAGATTGTTTTACTATCAACAGGTCAGTAAAAATGCCACCAAAGAAGGAGGAAATGGAAGAGATCAAAAAATCTCTGAACTAAGTTCAGAGATTTTATCTTCTTGGAACATAAGTCAATATTATACAGTAATAAGTGGCATTCAGCTGTTTGTTTTATGTCATTTAAGCACAGTTCTGGTAGTTAAAAATCATAAAAACCCAGGAGCTTTGCCCTCCTTGCCCCCCCCCCCCCCAACGGGGCTCAGCCCCAGACCCCGCTGGGGGACTGTGTCCCCCAGACCCCCTGCTAAATTTTCAGATAATTTCCCCAACCCCAAATCACATCCCTGGGTAAAGAATGACATACTGAGGCAGGCCAGAAAGTTACGGGGAACAGAAGTTTACCTAAATGAACATCTAACAAAAACTAATGCTGAAATAGCACGGCAAGCACGGATGCTGAAAAGACAAAATAAGATCCAGGCAACATGGACAAGAAATTGTAGAGTTTGGATCAAACTAAATGGAACACCTGAGGAAGCAAAGAGTATAATAATCAGAGATCTTACTGACTTAAATAAATATACTGTAGATGAACACTGATTAAGAAAATTAAGAGACTATGATAATCCATATCCACACACATGGCACGTCTGTTCGTGAGGAATACTCCAAAGCATTTCCAGGAATTATTATTGCGGAGTGTGAGCGCATATTCAGCCATGTGAACAAGAACAAAACTGAGTTCAGGTCCAGTCTGTCAACTAAAGTTCTGGGCAACCTCATGACCAGGAAAATGATGATGACAGCTTTGGGTAACAAGTGCCACAGTGTGTTCCATTCAAAAGACCAACTGAAGAAAGCTAAGAGGTGCACCATGGAAAACAACAATGCTTGAGAGTTACCATAGAGTTTGTCCTTGATCTTTTCCATCAGCATATCTGCATTGACAATTTAAGGAAAATAGAAACATGATTTTTGAAGAAATATGAGGTTGTTAGCCACATTTTAACTTGATTTAATGCTAATATTTGTTATTTGACAATATTTGTTTGGACCTACCGGGGCCTGCGGCCCCTGGACCCCGGCTAGCTACTAGGCTTTTCAGGTTTTAAAAGTTGGCAGGTATGTTTACATATCAACCCTCCATGACAGTTCCCCTTGTCCCTAGCACCTTTGATCTGCCACCTCTTCAGTCTGAGGGAAAACTACTGAGTGGTCCCCCCCCAGACTCTCAGACTGAGCCTTAACCCTCATGTCCTTTGGGCTTCAGTCTCCGTCCATAGCTGCTGTAACGGGGGATCTTCGGCTCCGAGGCGCTGCTGTGCCGGTGGGGGGTTCCTGGGGGTGCGTCCGTCTGTGGGGGGACAATGGGGGGGGGCACCTTCAGCATGCTTGTGTGACTGATCTGACGAGTCATTTACCTGGGGAGTTCTCAGTGGGGGTCTTCCGCGCCAAGGAGCTCGGGCCAACACCACCTGTTCGTCTGTTAAAACAAAGGCAGGCTTAAGCCTGTCTATACAGATTGTCTCCCGGCAACCCCCCAAGTCTAACACAAAATGTTTGTCCCCGGGTTCCAGCACTCTGAACGGGCCATTGTAGGGCGGGCGCAATGGGGTCCGGTGGGCATCGTTCCTGACAAATATGAACGATCCGTCTTTCAAGGTCTTTGGCACAAAAGCGCAGGGAAAACAGCGGTGGGCCGGGCTGGGTAGCTTCCCTGCCCCTGCGCTATGCCGTAAACGTGGGGACGGATCGGTGTTCAGCGCGGGGTTATCCGGCAAAAATTCCCCGGGGAGCTGCAGCGGCTGGGAAAAAAACAGCTCTGCTAGGGAGGCCGCCAAATCCTCCTTCAGTGCTGAATGCAACCCTTATAGAACCCACGGCAACCGGTCCACCCAATTTGCATCCGTAAGTGAAGCCCTGAGCGCTGCTTTAAGCAACCTATGGAAACGCTTGCATAACCCATTGGCCTGTGGGTTGTACGCAGTCATGCGATGAATTGTGACGCCCAGGCTCCGGGCCATGGTGGACCAGAGGTTGGAAACAAACTGCGGGCCCCGATCGGACGTGATGTCTGAAGGGGCGCCGAAACGTGCCACCCATGTCGTCAAAAAAGCTCGTGCAGCTTCTGCGGATGCAGTGGAAGCTAGCAGGACTGCTTCGGGCCAGCGCGTGGTGCAGTCCACCACTGTCAGGAGGTGCATGAACCCCTGCAATGGCGGTAGGGGGCCCACGAGGTCCACGTGAACGTGGTCGAACCGTTTAGCCGGGGATATGGAACGGCTCCAAGGGGGCCTTTGTGTACCTGTGCACTTTGGCTTGTTGGCATGCTATGCAGGCTGCAGCTCACTCTTTCACCTGTTTGCGCAGGCTCGGCCAGACGAACTTCGCTTCCACCATTTTGACTGACGCGCGCACTCCTGGGTGCGCCAGGGAGTGAACCGACTCAAAAACGCGGTGGCGCCAAGCGCGTGTGGACCACTGGGTGCGGGCGGCCCGTGGAGATGTCACAGATGGGGTGAGCCCCCCGTCTTGCAGTACTCTGCTCTCCAGCCTTAACCCTGTTGGTCCAGGTCCCTGTTGTCCGCATCGCCGATCTGCTCAGCGGCCATGTCCGTGTAATCTATCCCCACATAGACTGGGACCACTAATGCGCGCGTGAGGCAGTCTGCCACCACGTTGAGTTTACCGGCCACATGCTGAATGTCGGTCGTAAACTCCAAGATCGCGGACAGCTGTCTCTGCTGCCGGCCCGACCATGGTTCCGAAACCTTGGCCATTGCGTACATTAGCGGCTTGTGGTCCACGAACGCAGTGAAGGTGCGCCCTTCCAGCCTGAACTGGAAGTGGCGTATGGCCAGGTGGAGAGCCAGTAACTCTCTGTCGAACGCGTTGTATTTATGCTCACTGTCGCGCAAAGACCTGCAAAGAACCGGTGACGTGCTGCTCCACGACGGCTCCTATGGCCACATCCGATGCGTCGGTAGTGAGTGCTATCCGAGCCGCTGGGTCCGGGTGCGCCAGCAGTGCGGCATTCGCCAGGGCTGTTTTAACCTCGGAAAACGCCCGCTCTCGTTCAGGAGTCCAGTCGACTCTGTCCACCAGTTTCCGTTTCTTAAGCGTGGTGTACAACGGCTGCATGAGCTGGGCTGCGCGGGCGAGGAAATGTTTGTAAAAGTTAACCATCCCCAAAAACTCCTGCAGCGCCCTGACTGTCTGAGGCCGGGGAAAATTTGTCACTGTGCGCACCTTGTCCGGCAAAGGTATCGCTCCCTCCGGTGAGATGCGGTGGCCCAAAAAATTGATTCTTATCACCCCGAACTGGCACTTCGCCAGGTTGATTATCAATCCGTGCTCCTCCAACCTCTGGAAAACTGTCCTGAGGTGGGCTACGTGTTCGTCCTCGGATGCGCTGGCCACCAGGATGTCGACAGGTAGACGAACACAAACGGCAGATCACGCAACACCGCATCCATCATGTGTTGGAATGTCTGCGCCGTGCCCTTTAACCCAAAAGGCATGCATAAAAACTCAAACAGACCAAATGGGGTTATTACTGCTGTCTTAGGTATGTCCTTAGTGTGCACCGGGACCTGGTGGTAACCGCGGACCAGGCCTATCTTGGAAAAAATGCGCGCCCCGGTGAGGTGAACGGAAAAATCCTGAATATGCAGGACGGGGTAGCGGTCATGCGCTGTAGCGTTATTTAATCTGCGGAAATCACTGCAAGGTCGCCACGATCCCTCGGCCTTAGGAACCATATGTAGCGGGGATGCCTATGGGCTGTTTGAGCGTCTGGTGATGCCCAACTTTTCCAAGTTGGCGAACTCCTCGTGCGCTATGGCCAGTTTAGCTGCGTCCAGGTGTTGAGGTCGTGCGAAAATGGGCGGCCCCGTGGTGGTAATGAAGTGCTCCACCCCGTGTTTAGTGACAGTCGCAGAAAACGTCGGAACCGTGAGTGCTGGGAACTGGGTGAGCAGTGTGCGGAACTTACCCCCTGGAGCTGTGACGTTGGCTAGTGTTGTGGGCCCGGCTCCTCTAGCTGTACAGGGGAGAGAATCATAAGACATTGCGTTAATCAGGCGTCTGTTAGCAACATCGACTAGTAGTCCGTATGCACACAAAAAATCAGCGCCTAAAATGGGGAAGCTGCATGCCGCTATGACGAATGTCCATCGGTATGTATGGCCGTGCAAGGATATAGTCAGTGTCTTCTCACCAAAAGTCTTAATGTCTGAGCCGTTTGCGGCCTTCAGTTCAGGGCCGCTAGTTCCTGCCAGCTGGTCTGCGTAGGATGGCAGGATGAGGCTCTTTTGGGAGCCGGAGTCCACGAGGAACCGTCTCCCCGAGCAGGAGTCTGTCACATAGAGCAGCTTGCTTGCTTCACCGGCGGTCGCAGCTGCTACCGACTGCCGGCCCTGGCGTTTCCCGAGCGCTTGAATTGGCACGGTGGCACGCATCGGCGTGCATCCTCTCCAAAACAGCGGTGGTAGAAACAGAGCGTGTCTCTCCGGTGCTTCTTGGCCTCCGTTGCAGCCACCGTCGCTGGCTTCTCACTTCCGCTGGCCATCTCGCTGGGTTCCGACGGTGCTGCGTTCACTGTGAGGGCTCTGGTGGTAGGGTGATACTATCTGCCTCTTGGGCTAGAGCCCGGTAGTTGCGCACGGCCAGCAGCGGTGAATTGGCAAGGACCGCCCTGGCTGCTGTCGGGAGGTTCCGGAGGAAAAGGTGGGCAAAGAGGAAATGCCCGTCATCTGTGCCCATCAACGCCAACCTCTCCATCAATTCGACCGCTGACCCATCTCCCAAGTCGGAGCGCGTCAGGAGCCTCTCCACTCTCTCACAGTCCGAGAGCGTGTAGCGCCGGGTCAGCGCGGTTTTGAGAGCACCGTATTTGTCGTGGGCTGGGGGCTGTTGGACCAGGCTCTCCACCTGCTGTGTTGTGCGTGCGTCCAGTGCTGCAACCACGCAGTAGTATCTGGTGTCATCTGCCGTTATTCCCTGGAGCACGAACTGGGCCTCGGTGTGGAGGAACCAAGACTTCGGGTCATGTAGCCAAAAAGTCTGGGAGTTTGACCAAAACGGCGCACGTGTTGCTGGCACTTCCCATCCGGGTCGTCTCCGGGGTGTTCACCTCATGTTCCATTGTGGGTCAAGGGTCACCAGTGTGGAGAGAGGAATAATCAGGCCGAGTGTTCAGAGCAGATGAAACTTTATTCTCTTCCTCTCACATCCACCAGAATCCAAAACAGTAGAAACACAGGTTGCAGGCACTCTCTTTTATATTAACCCTCCTCTGCTAGCTGAGGTGCTGTATTGATATATCAACCCCCCATGACAGTTCCCCTTGTCTCCCAGCACCTTTGATCTGCCATGTCTTCAGTCTGAGGGAAAACTACTGAGTGGGTTTCCCACACTGGCACCATTAGACTGCAGGATTACACTTAAATTTTTACTGATTTAAACTCACAGCTAATTCATATCTGTAGGTGACAGCTGTGGGTCATTTTATCATTTTCAGACTTTTTTTTATGTTATCTGTTTCTTTTTTTTTTGCTATTCTCCTCTGGCTCATGAAATATTTAACTCTGTGTTTACTTTTTATTCATATATGATTTGGAAGAAAAACTTGAAATTTATGAGAATCAAGTTTCAAATTAACATTAAAATAACTATTTTATAACACTGCAAAGCTATGAGGGAAAATGGTACATGTAAAAAAAAGTAAAAAAAAAAAGAAATGGTCCTTTTATGTGATTATCTAAACTGTAGAATTTACAGAAAATGTATCTCATGACATATATTGTTATGGTGATGTAAATTTTTTGTCATGTTGCACAGCCCTAATTGCAACCCCTGGCTGTGGTGCAGGAAGACCTTTTGTTCTTCAACCACGCCAGACAGATTTGGGACATGTTTGATGGGGTAGTTTATCAGATTAAAACTGTGAAGGGAAAAACATCTAAATTTTTGATGGCCCTCATAAATATTTCCATCCACTGAAGCATGTGCTGGTGTAAGTGGTTTCATTAGCTTTGTGAGTGCATTCTGTGTGGGTTCATGGTGAGAGGGGAGGAGTGCGTCATGGCAGATGGAACAGCTCCTCTGTCTTCTGGCCAGAGGTGGGACAGCAGCTAGAAGTTATACTCCAGTAAAGGTGGCTTTACTGAATGATATTAATTACTCAAGTACAGGTAAGAGTAGTCCCCATAAATGTTAGATGAAGAAGAGGAGGAAGGCGTCTCTAAAAACTGGCTTGAATATAGTGAGCGACAACTTTCCTCTCGCTCATTTGTGAGGATTCTCCTAAATTTGTTACTCTTCATATGGTGGATTCATGCCTTGTGTTCTCATAGATTTGGACTTTTTCTCCACTTTGTGAGGTTTTTCTTGTAAACTTGTGACATTTTTTCTTGTAAAAACACAACTCTTTCCTAATACACTTCTTCACCATTTTCCTTGTATTTTCTTTACTTTCTTCTCTGAAATTTCAAGCTGTTATAAAATTGATTTTTTCTGATAAATGTTTAGTTTTTCTCTGCAGTTTGTTTTTCTTGTACACTTGTGACATTTTAAATTTACAACTTTTTTCCTATACATTTGCAACTTTTTACTCATAACTTTGTGACATTTTCTTAAATGTTTGCAACATTACTCTCAAAAGTTTGTAAAGTTTTCCATTTAGAGGCGTTAGTCTGAGAAAAAAAAATATAAAAATTATCCATGTGTTTTTCAATAAAGTCCAACAGGGATGGTAGGGATATGGTTAGAATGGCATGGGACCTCACAATGCGATGGCTCGCTCTGTATCATTATCTCCTGCAGCTGCGTGCACACCGGCTCTCCATCACCCTCGGGCTATTTAAACCGCTCTGCCTTCAGATCGGCGCGGAGCCGTCTGTCTCCTTGGGCTGAAGAGTCCTGCTCTCGTCTTCGCCTTCTTCTAAGAATCATCTCGCCATTGCCGGCATTCCTAAGCCTTCCTAATCTCCAGTCTCAACCCTCTGGAAAGATCATCTCCTACCCTTCAAGTAAGCCACTTATTACTCACCTTTTCTACGCTGGTCTCCTGTGCACAGGTGGAGTTCCGTGGCGGCGGAGTCCTTACTCCTGGCGGCGGACTTGGCCATGCTTCCTCTCGTGAGTCCTTCTCCTCACCAGCTGCACCGTGACAGCAGGCGCTGTCCTCCTGGCTGTAGCCTATGGGCCATCCTGAGCGCATCACCTCCTCTGCAGACAGGTTGCCAGGTCGTACGGCACTCTGCTCACCCCCAGCTACGATGTCATCGCAGACACACACACACACACGCACCCACACACACACACACACACACACACACTTTACAATAAAGATAATTGTATCTATTCCCGAGCCTGTGTCTGTTCCCTGGATCTATCGATCATGTTACACAATACAATACCTATTGTGATACTTGGGTCACAGTGCAGTACTATCACGATACTACAATTAATTAACTATTGCAATACCATATATTTTTCCTCCTCTTATTCGATGTCAAATTGTGTCCTCAAAGCACAACTGTCAATATCTGTTTCATACAAGTTCTCAGTCTGTTCACCTCACCCTGGTCGCTTTTCGTTCTTTGGCTGTGAGCTCTCAGTCCTCCATAGGAAGGTGTGCTGTTGTGCTTTTGGGCTTCACATCCAGGTGCAGTATTGGGTCCACCATGGAAGCCAGATGGGGCCACATGCTTGGGCTCCAGCATCTTAATCATGTTGCAGGGGCCTTTATTTTCCACAGTGACACAGGTCTTCACACACAGCGGGAGGCAGTGACTGTAGGGGTGGGAATCATGAGGGACCTTTCGATTCGGATCGTGATACTTGGGTGACATACGATTCTATCATGATTCAATGATAATCACGATATCGCAATAACTTTTTCTCAAACTTTTTCAACTTACTCAGCCTCAAATCATGTCCCAAAGTAAAACTGTTGACATCTCTTTCATATAATAAAGTATTCTTGAGGCTTCATTTTCCATGGAGACGCATCTCTGCACATGGGGGAGGGTGGTGGATGGTGTCTGGAATAGACTCCCACTCCAGATATGTTTAGCTGAATGTGGATTCTTTTAAAAAGCAGCTAAAAACGTTTTTGTTTCACGAGGATTTCTGTCGACTTTCAACTGCTTTTTAATGGTAAATCTGATATTATTAAATTGTTTTAATCTTGTGCTTTAACTTTTGTATTTTTAAAATTATTTTTATCTATCAACTTCCTTTTATTCTATTTTATTGCATAGCACTTTGTGACTATATGTCTGTGAAAAGCGCTTCATAAATAAACTTTACTTACTTGCCGCTTGGAGAAACAGCTCCATGCTGGTCTGTTTTTAGCTTAGCCATTGCTTTTTTTTTTGGCAGCAAGTCTTAATTTTATTAGATCAGAAAAAAAACAGCTTTCAGCAACATTTTTTAGGTTTGTTAATAAAATTTGTCACCATTTAAGATTCTCAGCAACCCATATCCCACATAAAACATCTGGGCAGCACGGTGGGGCGGTGGTTAGCACTCTGGCAGCACAGCAACTCCCCCTTGGCCATGGGATCTCGGGCTCGATCCCACCCTCTGACCAATGGTGATCTTTCCGTGTGGGGTTTCCATGTTCTTCCCATGCCTGCGTGGGTTTACTCCGGGATTTCTCCTGGATTTCTCCCCTTGCCCCTTCCCCTCAGGCCACAGTTGTAAATGAGAATGTGTTCTTAATCTGTTCTGCTTGGTTAAATAAAAAAAAATAAATAAAAATATCAGTAGTTTAAATCAGTGTTTCCTCTGGCTTAAAGACCTTGGCGTGGTGGCAACATATTTTCCGGAGGGGGGGGGGGGGACCACATGACACTATTGTTAATTTTATACTATTTATTTCTTTTTTAAATTTTGCACAGTAACTTTGCATATGGAACTTACCATTTGAAGTATCATACAACCGAGGCTTGAATGTTGGAATATTGGGCCAGTTGGGAACCCACCCAGACGTCCTGTGTTTGGGCTTTTTACTGGTGTCATCCTTCTCTCCTTCCTCTGCTCTCACCTCTCCTGGACCCTCTGCCTGATCACTTTCCTCTCCTTGGCTCCTCTCTTCTGTCTCATCTTTCCCTCTCTGAGCTCTGTCTAATCCAGCTTCTCTCTCTGTCTATGGTGGTATACAAACAGGCTAGAAAATACCAAGTGTCATGTTTTGTCCTGCAGGATTTTTTTTTCATGGTTTACATAAATAACCAAAATGTGTATTTTTTGTATTTTTATTCGAGTGTTTCTTTTTTCCCATTGAGAAAGTAGGGAAGGGGAAAAACCCCATTCATAATAGTAATTTACTCATGCATACTTAAATTATATGATCAGAGTTGGGTATAGTAGCCAGAAATTCTACTCATGAAAATTAAATTAAATCACCCTTATTGTCATTCAGCTGTACAACCAATCATGTACAGCAGAACGAGATTGTGCTTTACTTATCTACAGTGTAAATCACACACACCCCAAGTGCAGAATCAGAGGGCCGCTGCCATGCAAGGCGCCGCCACAGAGTTCCCTCCTCCATTCCATTTATTGCTGAATGGCAGGAAGTTCCACTTTTATATGGTGTTTGACATGACCCGGCCGGGATTTGAACCCCTGCCTCCCGGGTGTGGAGCGGATGCTCTACCAACTGAGCCACCACTCCGGTATAAAAGCAGTGCTATGAAATTAATAATTAAAAGTAGACAACCAAAAATTTCTAGTTGAGTTAAGGGTATAAAGGGCACCCACTTAAATACTTGAGTAATGACTTCAGTCTTGAAAGTTTGAGGTTTTTTCTCCAAAATTTATAACAATTTTCTTTTTGTTTTCTACTTTTCTCTGTAAATTTATCTAAATTTGAAACCTCAAATTTGTAATTTCCTCTTGTAAAATTGACTTCTCTTGTACAGTTGAGACTTTATTATAAATTTGTGGATTATTTAATGGCTAATTTTTTATCTCGTTTTTAAAATAAAATTACTGTTTTTTTTTTTAAAATAAATTTCAAACTGACAAACTGGTATTTTTTTTTTTTTTTTTTACTTTTCCGTATAACAACTTTTGACCATAATTTTGCAGATCCAGGAAAGAACAATAATTTAACCCTGATTGTGAAGGAAAAAAAAATCAATAAATTGTATTTAATGAAATAAATTAACTTAAATGACCAAAGATGCAGTTATTTCTGTTTTAATATTTATATATATTTATAGTTCCTTAGAAATCTCCTCACCTCCCACACAGCAGGAAAAACCTCCCTTATTTTGAAATCCAAATGTTGGCATGTTTAGTTTGTCTGAAGGCCGCTGACGGATTAAAGTCATTGACTTTGTGAATTTTGGTCATCTTAATTTTCCAGGTACATAATAATGAACATAAATTAGTTAATTAATATTAGCTAAGGTAAAGTGTTATAATAATAATGCATCGATTTTATATAGCGCTTTATCATATATACTCAAAGACGCTTTACAAATAGGTACATTATTCATTCACTCCAGACAGACAGTGGCAGTGGCAAGCTACTTCTGCAGCCACAGCTGCCCTGGGGCAGGCTGACGGAAACGTGGCAGCCAATCTGCGCCAATGACCTTTCTGGCCACCACCGAACATTTTTATACATTTATACACATTCATACCTAGTGTTATGGACACTGGAGGCAATGCAGGTGAAATGTCTTGCCCAGAGACACAATGGCAGGATATCTGGGGAGAGCGGGATTCGAACCGCCAACCATCTGGTTATTAGACGACCTGCTCAACCTCCTGAGCCACTGCCACCCCGTGTTGTAAAGGTCACTAAGGTAAAGTGTCGCTAAGGTAAAGTGTTCGCTGTGCGCTGTGAATAGACTGATCAAAAAAGCCAGCTCTGTTCTGGGGCAGCGCCTTGACCCAGTGGAGAAGATAGGAGAGAGGAGGATGGTGGCTAAGCTGTCATCTCTGCTTGAGTCTGAGTCTCACCTCATGCAGGACACACTGAATGCACTGAGGAGCTCATTTAGCAGTAGGCTGTACCATCCTAGGTGTGCGGCCAAGAGGTTCTGCAGGTCCTTCCTACCTATGGCTCTCAGACTTTATAACCTAACCAGGGCTGCTCGTAGAGGTCGTATTGAATGTACAACACGTAACAACTTTGCACAATAAATGGTCCCCTCCATTATACAACTAGGATAGTATCAATCCCTACAGACGGTGACAACTAGGCTGATTCAAATCTGAAATATACTGTGTGGGTACATATTCATACTATGCAGGGTAACTGAATAGACCATTATGCTGTTTATTCCATCTAAGATAAGATAAGCCTTTATTAGTCCCACAACGGGGAAATTCCAGGATTGCAACAGCACAGGGATAGCAACACTCAGAGCAACAATCAGAAGGCAAGAAAAAAAAGCAAGCAAGCAAGAGCAGCTAATATACATATATACATATTACTATAAAATATATATATATACACACACACAGACACACAGTGCAGAGCATTGTAGCTGGATGGAATAAATATATGAATATATAAACACAGTGCGGAGCATTGTAGCTAGATGGAATAAATATGTAGATATATAAACACCCACAGTACGGAGCATTGCAGCTAGGTGGAATAATATGTAGATATATAAACACACAGTGCGGAGCATTGTAGCTAGATGGAATAAATATATAGATATATAAATATAAACACACCCAGTGCGGAGCATTGTAGCTAGATGGAATAAATATGTAAATATATAAACACACACAGTGCAGAGCATTGTTGCTAGATGGGATGAAACAGCATAACCGTCTACTTAGTTATCCTACATGGTATGATTATGTGCCCATACATATTCTCACCCTCCATAGCGACCGGTATTTTCCTAGTTGTATGCCGGAGGGGACCATTGTGTAAGTCTATTGCATCTTTTGCATTCAAAAAACTATTAGTTTGTTACATCTTTTTGCTATCTCTGCGAGCAGCCCTGCTTAGGTTGTACAGTCTGACAGCCGTCGGTAGGAAGGACCTGCGAAACCTCTCGGTTGTGCACCTGGGATGATGTAGTCTGCTGCTAAATGAGCTCCTCAGTGCATTCAGTATGTCCTGCATAGGGTGGAACTCGGACTCCAGCAGAGATGACAGTTTAGCCACCGTCCTCCTCTCTCCTATCTCCTCCACCGGATCAAGGCGCTGCCCCAGGACAGAGCTAGCTTTCTTGATCAGTTTGTTCAGTCTCTTCCTATCGGCTGCAGTAATGCCACTGCCCCAGCAGACCACTCCAAAAGTGATGGCTGATGCCACCACCGTGTCATAGAATGTCTTCAGCAGCGCCCCGTGTACACCAAAAGACCTGAGTCTCCTCAGCAGGAACAGCCTGCGCTGTCCCTTCTTGTAGAGTGTGTCAGTATTGTGTGACCAGTCTAGTTTATTGTTCAGATGAACACCCAGGTACTTATAGGATGTCACCATCTCGATGTCTGTTCCCTGTATATTTACTGGTGCTTTGAGGGGTTGCCCATGCCTGCAGCAGTCCACCACCAGCTCCTTAGTTTTCCTTGCGTTGATCTGGAGGCAGTTCCGATGGCACCAGTCCACGAAGTCCTGGATAAGCCCTCTGTACTCAGCTTCATCTCCATTGGAGATGAGGCCAACGATCGCAGAGTCATCAGAGAACTTCTGTAGATGGCAGTGTGTTGTGTTGTGTGAGAAGTCCGCAGTATAAAGAGTGAACAGGAAGGGAGCCAGCACCGTTCCCTGGGGGGCCCCCGTGCTACCGATGATCGTGTCAGACACACAGTCCCGGGTTCTCACAAACTGAGGCCGGTTCGTGAGGTAGTCCAGGATCCATGATGACAGGTGCTGGTCCACCCCTGCGCGCAGCAGCTTGTCCTTCAGGATCATCGGTTGGATGGTGTTGAAAGCACTGGAGAAGTCAAAGAACATGATCCTCACCATATTCCCGGGCTTCTCCAGGTGGGACAGAGAACGGTGAAGGAGGAAGATCACCGCATCCTCCACCCCAATGCCATGCTGGTAGGCGAACTGGAGTGGATCCATCGCTGGTTCCACCAGGGGGCGGAGGTGAGCAAGGAGCAGTTTCTCCAGGGTCTTCATCAAGTGGGACGTCAAGGCCACCGGTCTGTAGCTGTTCAGGTCTTTGGGGTGGGAAGTTTTTGGTACAGGTACCACACAAGATGTTTTCCACAGCTGTGGTACCCTCCCCAGCTTCAGGCTCAGGTTGAAGATGTACGTCACAATCCCACACAGCTGGTCTGCACAGGACTTGAGGAGCTTACAAGTTACAATCTAGCTACAATGCTCCGCACTGTGTATATTTCTGTGTACATATGTATATTCACTGCTCTTATTATCTTACCTTATGAACTATTTCTCTGAGTGCTGCTATCCCTGTGCTGCTGCAGTCCTGGAATTTCCCCATGGTGGGACTAATAAAGGCTTATCTTATCTTATCTTATCTTATTTTAATGGTATGTTAGCTCGCTGCTCAGCTTTACAATGTACACACTACACACTGTTGTCCTTCAGTCTGAGCTAGAAATGATCCCAGACTTGAGACACTTTGTGTCATTTTCCTTTCTGCTGTCACTCTGTCGCGCTGACATCACACCATCAAACAAACCCACGTGTTGTTTACATAGTGTGACCTGGGAGAAGGTCATATAGACTGGAAGTGCTACGTTAAACGAAGCTGCGAATCGTAGATTTCTGAATCGAGGAATTTTGTATTCAAATTATTTGAATTACAGTGTTTGAGTAATCATTGCAGCCCTGCTGCCAAGTATCCCAATATTACACTGAATCAGTCTTTTACCTCAGTCCTATAATCCAAATCATTAAAAACGTAGTTACACAGTAAATGAATGAATGAATGAATGAATGAATGAATGAATGAATGAATTTATTTATTTCGGATAGTACATTACAGGTTAAAAGAAACTGTATAATATAACAACAAGGTCAAATTAGACAAAGACTCCTTCTACTATACAATTCCACGTGAGTTATCCGAAATGGGTGATGGCTGAAGCCGCAGCTTATATTGCCCACCCATATTCCATCCAAGAATTCAAAGGAGAAAAAAGAGAAAACAAGACAAGAGCGATTACAATTTAAAACAAGGCTAAGACAAAATATGACTGAGAGAAAAAGAAAACTGAGCTAGTCTAAGTTAAGCGGTTACTATTCAAAAACAAATCTAAGACATAGTGTCACAGAGAAAAAAGAAAAACTAAGCTATAACACAACACAGGCTGGAGATGTCAATCCTTATGTGAGTTTACATGTCGTCTTGTAAATATGTTTGGAGTATTTCTTCCTTTAGTTTTTGTTTAAATTGTCCAAGCTTTGTACATGATTTTAATTCAGGTCCAAAATCGTTCCATAATCTGACACCTTGCACTGAAATACAGTGTTGCTTGGTGGTTGTTCTCACTGTAGGCTTTTGAAATATACATGTTCCTCTGAAGTGATATCATTTCTCCCTTGTTTGGAACAACTTTTGGATATTTGCGGGCAGTGATAGATTCTTCACTTTGAACATTATTATTGCGGTTTTAAAGTCGATCAGATCTTTCAACTTGAGAGTTTTTTGTTTAAGAAAAAGTGGGTTTGTTGGTTCCCTGTAAGCTGCTTTGTTGATTATTCTAATAGCTCTCTTTTGAAGCATAAAGAGTGGATATATGTTTGTTTTATATGTATTTCCCCATACTTCATTACAATATGTCATGTATGGGAGTATTAATGAATGATACAAGGTGTATAGTGTGGGTTGATTCAGCAAATTTTTCACTCTGTGTAATATTGCAATTGATTTGGATACTTTACCTTTTATATAATTAATGTGTGGCTTCCAACACAGTTTGTTATCAATTATTACTCCAAGGAATTTAGTCAATTTAGTCAATTAGTCAATTAGTCAATTTAGTCAAAATCAAATACTTCTGGGCCAGAATAGATAAACACTGATTTAAACTGATGAGAGAAAAGCTTAGCTCACACAGTAAAATCAACTCAGAGTACAACCAAATGTGCTTTTACAAAAATAATAGTTTTACCTTGATTTATACTTGAGTAAAACAACATTTTTTTCTTCAAAAAGTATTCACTTAAGAGTAAAAAGTATTATGCAATAAAGCTATTCACAAAAAGCACAATTTTGTAAAAAGTAACTTGAGTATATGTACAGCTGTAGAGGATGCCTTTCACAGACGAGACTGAGTTTATTTCTCAGGATAGGTTTATTGAAGGGTTACATCCTCTAGCAATCACAGAATCTCGAAAAGAGAGAGAACAATCGTCCTTCACAGTTCTTATACTCTCCCCAAGTCACACACCCCCAACCTACAGTCCTTTAGCAAACATACAGCCCCCGAGACTCCTTGGCGTCCCCATTGTCTTTTATCCTTCTAGCCTCCGGGGCTCCTGCTGGGACATTCTCTCCAACTTCCCATCTCCTGCCAGACCAACTTCACACCTCTCGTAGGTCTCTGCAGGGTCAGTGACATAACGCACGGCTCAGGAGATGCACACACACAGGCTCAGAGTAGTTCAAATAGTTTATTAACAACAGGAGTGTATGAATGTGTGTCTGCAGGATGTAAATGTGTTGGTGGCGGCGTCTGCTTCGGGCACAGAGGCAGGAGACCAGCAGGAGACCGGCGTGACAGTACTCCCCCCTCTAGCAGCGCCTCCTGGCGATGGCTTCTCTGGGTGCGCTCGGTGGAAATCAGCGATGAGCGATGGGTCCAACACAAACGACGAGGGTACCCACTGTCGATGTTCAGGCCCATAGCCCTCCCAGTCCACCAAGTACTGCAACCCCGGCGCCGGGAGTCCAGGATGGAGGCGACGGACCAGGCCGGATGGCCACCAATCATCCGGGGCGCGGGTTGCGCAGCAGGAGGAGGGCAAAGGGGATCGGAGACTGCCAGCTTCACCTTGGACACGTGGAAGGTGGGATGGATGCGGAGGGAGGGGGGAATAGCTACACGCACAGCCACCGGGTTGACGATGCTGGTGATGGGGTAAGGACCCATAAAGCGCTGTGCCAGCTTCCTCCTCTCGCCCTTTAAAGTCACGTCCTGGGTCGACACATAGACTTGCTGACCAACTCTGTACGCCGGGGCAGGTCTTCTGTGCCAGTCCGCCACGGCTCTGTTGCGCTCCGCCGTGCGTAAAAGCGCATTGCGCGCTGACGCCCAGATGGAGCGGAACTGCCTGAGATGCGCCCGTACTGAGGGGACAGTTACCTCACTCTCCTGCGCTGGGAACAGCGGGGGGTCGTAACCCAGGGACGCCTTAAAGGGGGACATCCCTGTAGCAGAAGAGCGGGCGGTGTTATGGGCATATTCAACCCAGGCGAGGTGGTTACTCCAGGACGTAGGTTTGGACGCCGTTACACAGCGGAGCGCAGCCTCCAGCTCCTGGTTGGTCCGCTCACACTGCCCGTTGGATTGGGGGTGATGGCCGGAGGAGAGGCTCACCTTGGCTCCTAAGGCGTTGCAGAACGACCTCCAAACCTCTGAAGAAAATTGGGGCCCCCGGTCCGAGACCACGTCCACCGGAATCCCATGCAGCCTGACCACGTGTTGGATGAGGAGGTCCGCCGTCTCCAGGGCAGTTGGGAGACCTCGTAGGGGGACGAAGTGTACCGCCTTGGAGAAGCGGTCCACGATGGTCAGGATGGTGTCGTAGGTGTTCGAGACTGGGAGTCCGGTGACGAAATCCAGGGCGATATGCGACCAGGGCCTGCCAGGGACGGGCAGAGGCTGGAGCAAACCCGCTGGAGGGGCATTACCCGATTTGTTGGTGGCACAAACTGGACAGGCCCGGGCGTAGGCCTCCGCAGGCCCGGCCACCAAAAGGACCGCTGGAGGGGGTCAATCATCCGGGAGGAGCCAGGGTGACAGGTGAGCTTGGATGTGTGCAACCAGTGGATGACCTCCCCTCGAACCGTGGATGGCACGAACAGCCTCCCCTCCGGTCCGCCGCCAGGGTCAGGTTCCACTTCCTGCGCCTTCCGGATCTTGCTCTCGATGTCCCAGGTGACGGCTCCCACGACGCACGACCTGAGTAGGATGGTGTGGACCGTGTCCTCCGACTCCTCAGGGGCGAATTGCCTAGAGAGGGCGTCGGGCAGGCCGTTCTTGGAGCCAGGCCTGAAGGTGATGGTAAATTGAAACCTGGCGAAGAACAAGGACCAGCGCGCCTGGCGGGTGTTCAGGCGCCTGGCAGATCTAAGGTACTCCAAGTTCTTGTGGTCCATCAGGACCACGAACGGCAGGTCCGCCCCCTCTAGCCAGTGACGCCACTCCTGTAGCGCGAGCTTGATGGCGAGGAGTTCTCTGTCACCCACGTCGTAATTTCTCTCCGCCGGGGACAAGCGCCGGGAGAAGAAGGCACAGGGCCGTTTGATACTGTCGTCTGGCGACCGCTGGGATAGCACCGCCCCCACTCCTGTGTCCGAAGCGTCCACTTCCACGATGCACTGCAGCGCAGGGTTGACTTGGCTAAGGACCCGGGAGGAGGAGAACTTCGCCTTCAGCGCCTGAAAAGCAGCTGCGGCCTCTTCGGTCCACCGGAACGGGACCTTAGGGGACGTGAGGCGGGTGTAGCGGACTGACGATGGTGCCAAAATTTGAGACGAAGCGGCGGTAGAAGTTTGCAAACCCAACGAACTGTTGCACCTGCTTCCTTGATGCAGGTGTAGGCCATTCCACCACCGCCTTCACCTTCTCTGGGTCCGGAAGCACCTGGTCGTGTGAGATGATGAACCCAAGGAAGGATGTTGTCTTTGCATAAAATTCACACTTCTCGGCCTTCACGTATAACCGGTTCTCCAGCAGTCTTTGGAGGACCCGCCTCACGTGGACCTGGTGCTCGTCCCTGGACTTGGAGAAGATGAGTATGTCATCCAGGTAGACGAACACAAAAAGGCCGATGAAATCCCGGAGGACGTCGTTGATGAGGCGCTGAAAGACGGCTGGAGCATTGGTCAACCCGAACGGCATCACCAGGTACTTGAAGTGGCCGTTCGGGGTACGGAAGGCTGTTTTCCACTCGTCTCCCTCCCGGATCCGGACGAGGTGGTATGCGCTGCGTAGATCCAGCTTGGTGAACCAAGTCGCCCCCTCGAGGGAGTGGAAAGTGGTGTCCATGAGGGGCAGGGCGTAACGATCCTTCTCCGTTATGTCATTAAGGGCACGATAGTCAATGCAAGGACGGAGGGAACCGTCCTTCTTACCAACGAAGAAGAATCCTGCTCCCACAGGTGATGACGATGGGCGGATAATCCCAGCATTCAGCGACTCCTTGAGGTATGAGTTCATTGTCTCCTTCTCCGGCGCCGATAGACTGTAGAGTCATCCAGAAGGTAAGGGTGCCCCCTGGCGGAGATTGATTGCGCAGTCATAGGGCCGATGAGGAGGGAGAGACATCGCCTTGGATTTGCTGAATACCATACCCAGGTTGTGAAATTCCAGTGGCACCAGGGACAGGTCCAGGGGTGCAGCGTCCGTAGGAGGGGGAGAAGCAGACGGAGAGCAGGCAGCGGACTGAAGACAGGTGCCCATGCAGAACGTACTCCATGCCAACACCCCGGCGGACTTCCAATCCAGAACGGGGTTGTGGAGGCGTAGTCAGGGGTACCCCAGGATGACGGGCGACACAGAGTTGGGCAGGACGTAAAAGGTTATCTCCTCCCGGTGGTTTCCAGAGATAATAACCGGGATGGGGATGGTCTGGTGTGTAACTCTCCCAAGGGAGGCACGAGAGAGGTTGACCAGGGAGATAGGGTTTCTGAGTGCCTGACAGCGGATGCCCAATCGGGTTGCCAGGCCTTGAGAAATAAAGCTGCCTTCCGCGCCCGAATCCACCAGTGCGTGGGTGAGATGCCCAGTGGAGTTATGACAGAAACGGATGGGCAGCTTCAATTGAGTGAGAGAACTTAACCGATTGACGTCCGCGAGGCCCCCTACAGTGACTCGCGGACCCCGCCAACTGGCTTTCCGTGGGCAAAGCTTCACCGTGTGTTGGTCATCTCCGCAATACATGCAGAGATCCAACTCACAGCGGTGTTGTCTCTCCGCAGGGGAAAGCTTTGTTCCAAGCTCGCCAGGAGGCGAGCTTGGAACAGGCGCGGCGAGACTCCACGAGGGCGAGAAGAAGACGACTTCCGTCCCGAGGAGCGCTCGCGCAGCCTGTTGTCCAAACTGATCGCTAGGGATGTTAGCTCCGGTAGCGTCTCAGGGATATCCCGCCCAGCCAGTTCATCCCTCAGATCATCGTTGAGACTGCGGAGGAAAAGGCCACAGAGGGAGCGTTCCTCCCAGCCTAATTCCTCCGCCGCTACCCGGAAGTCGACCGCGTAGTCCGCTGCCAACCGGCTTCCCTGCTGGAGGGCGAGAAGCCGATCGACCTGGACCGTCTCGGTAAGAGAATGGTCAAAGACCTCCAGGAAGCGTCTCACGAATTGGTCATATGTGAGGGTGGCATAACTGGGCCTCGCCATTACGGCGTAGGTCCAGGTTAATGCTCGCCCCTCCAGGAGATTCCCGATATAACCAATTCGGCTATGATCTGAGGGAAAGTCCCCGGGCACACGGTGGAAAACGGACTCACACTGCATTATAAACCCCCGTGCTCCGCCGAGCTTACCGCTAAAGTGGGCGGGGGTTGGAATGGGCGTGAGCCGAACCGGTGCACCCGGAGCCTGCTGGACGGCCACTGGAGCAGCAGGAGCCGCGCCACCCTGACGAGCCGGGAGGAACGGCTGTTGGGGGTCCAAGCGGCCCAATCGGTTAGTTATATTTATCAATTGATTAAAAATCACCTGTTGCTGATAAGCTATCTGATCCACTCGAGCCTCGAGAGTGGAAAACCTGTGTGCGAGCCCGCCGTCTGCCGAGCCGCTCTGCTGGAGCCGTACTGACATAACGCACGGCTCAGGAGACGCACACACACAGGCTCAGAGTAGTTCAAATAGTTTATTAACAACAGGAGTGTATGAATGTGTGTCTGCGGGATGTAAATGTGTTGGTGGCGGCGTCTGCTTCGGGCACAGACGCAGGAGACCGTACAGCCGGACAACCCTATGGGAAAAGCACAAGGAGAAGGGTGACGGGCACACACCAACACAGGAGATATAAGAGCGAGAGAGGAGCTTACTTGGAGAGGACAGATGACTGGCACAACAAGGGACGAGGTCCGGTAGACAGCCACCTGGAGAGCCCGGTGCAGCAGCGAGGAACAGGCGATGGAGAGGCATTGTCCGCCGCCGGGGAATCCACCTGTGCACAGGGGAACAGACTAGGAAGGAGGTAGCCTCCGGGGCTCCTGCTGGGACATTCTCTCCAACTTCCCATCTCCTGCCAGACCAACTTCACACCTCTCGAAGGTCTCTGCAGGGTCAGGTCCTCTTTGTCCATTAAGACGTGAAGCCTCCAAAATATGCACCGTCATGCTTGCTAGGTATATGTGGGAAATATGGATACAATATATGCGCCCTAAACATGCGCCATACAGCTCTGCTTCTGTGGCACTGCTCAGAAAACACTTCATGTTGGTGGACACACCTGTTTTCACATTGTACCATTACTGAAAGACTAGAATGTTCTGTTTATCGGCAGTCCTGAAATAGCTTTACGTAAAAGGCTGACATCCCAGCCAGCGTGTCCATGTGGGCTGTCTTATGAGTCCATGTGGGTTTGTCTGCAGGTTCCATGTTGGCCCACATGGACTTTAGCTGTGGTGCAGGTGAGTGTCTATTTACCCACATGGGTTTAATGTGGGTGAGCAGGTTTCAGGAACACTGGTGCCACAGACGAATTTATGAGAAACAAGTCACACATTTATGAGAAACAAACGTGAACATTTCATAAGAAAAACTGTGACAAATTTACCAAAAAATAATGGCAAACTTATGAGGAAGAAAGTCACATATTTACCTGGAAAAAGTTTTGTATTTAGGAGAAAAAAGTTGCAAATTTACAAGAAAAAAAATTGTAAGATGATTTGAACAGAGTTACAAGCAAGAAAAACTTAGCAAATTTTCAAGGAAAAAGTAACAAATTTATGACAAAAAATTTCAAAACAACAGTAAAAAAGTGTTAAATTTATGAGAGCTCCAAAATTACAAGAAAAAGTTAACAAATTTGCAAGAATAAAGTTATAATTTTACAAAAAAAACGTAAAATTTATGTGAAAAAAGTTTTGTTTGCAGTAAAAAAGTTGCAAATTTATGAGAAAGTTTCAAATTTTCAAGAAAAATGTAGCAATTTGGGAAAAAAGGTCAAAGTTTTACAAGAAAATAGCAAATTTATTAGAAAATCAGTTGAAAAGAGGTAAAGTGACCCATAGGCAGCCCAGGTTTAAGCGTTGGTGGGGCCCACATGGACATGCTGGCTGGGTTTACCGATGCCACTTCCTGTTGTGATGTGGCGCGCCGCAGCGGCGCCCGTCAGTGGCAGCTGAAGCTGAGGGGATCCTCTCAGTCCTCATCATCCCTCAGATACTTTTCTCCATCTAACCAGACATTTAGTTTTTGACCAGAAGTGTAACGACGGACTGCCGTCACCCATGTGGACTCTCTAGTTAGACGGCGTAGTGTACATACAGGGTTAAAAACAACCCAAACTTTAAAATACTAAAACACATTTCAACTTATAAGAATACACACATGGTTGAAAGTTGGAAATGTTATTTATTTAGTGACTGTGTTTGTTGGTGCTTGATGACAGTGGGAGCTGGGTGACAGTGGGAGCTGGACATCTGTCTCTCCTGTCGAGTTAAAGTCCGCCTGTCACATAACACGAGATTAATAGTGATGGGCTGGATGAATCTGAAGCTTTGGAGCATGTGTCAGAAAAAGCGGCACAGGTGTTCGGAAACACTGCTTTGAGGCGTGATTTGTTTGGCCAGAGTCACATGACCAATGACTTAATGGTTTTAAGAAAGTGAAGTATTGGCAGGATTTGTGGTTTGTTTTGGTGGAGATTCTGCGTGAGAGACATGGAGCCAGCAAGGAAGAGAGGACGTTCTGTCGTGGGGCAATATTTTCAATTGGTTTCGGTCAGTCAGGTAGGCTTGGTAGTTCTGTGCCAAGAAGGAATGAACTGACGTAGCGCTGGTGTGATGAGAAACTATGGAGAGCGACCGGCATTTTTATGTCTTAATTTTGTCGCCCATGTCAAACTCAGCACAGATCAGTGGTGGAATAAGCCGATATATAAAGAGTTCGGTGGCTGATACTCTTTGTCTTCCGTTACAACGGACAGAACTGCAAAATCCACTTGACATTCTTTATCATATTTTTTTCTTTTTTTCTTTCATTTATTTCAAACATTGTTGGTCATACAGTATTTTATGCTTCATGATGAACTCTTCTAACCTATCAGCGCTGAACAGCTTTCATATTTACAAAAACAGACACTGTGTTGGTGTGTGCAGGCTGCACTTTTGAGTGTCCCATTTAATGCCACAAAAAGCAGGATATGTTTTATTTCGGGGACTGTCACGGAGTCCACATTTACGTTTCTTCCATTTTTGCTGAACCCACAGCGGGTTCATTTTGCATGGGTCTCTGGAGGAGGAATGCGGTGGAGAAGCTCCATGATGGAGGCTGTTTTTTATGGTCTAGTCTAGTGGTGTCAAACATAGAGCCCGCGGGCCAAAACTGGCCCGTTAGTTTGTATGTTATGGTGAGTGTGTGTAATGGTAAATGTTAAATGGCATTCACTTATATAGCGCTTTTATTCTCATCTCTTGCTGACCAAAGCACTTTACAGATCCTGCTATCCACCAATTCACACACACATTCACACACTGATGGCGGCATCAGTGTAGTGTAGTGTAGGTGGTTAGGACTGATGATGAAGTGGAAATGTATGTAAATTTAAAATAATTTCTAGCTTTTGATAAGTTCTTTTTAATTATAAAGTGAAATACTATATTTTTTAATGATTAAACTGCACTGCTTGCACGGTGGTACAGTGGTTAGCACTGTTGCCTAACAGCTAGAAGGTTCCAGATTTGAATCCCCAGGCTGGCAGATGTAGAAACCTTTCTGTATGGAGTTTACATGTTTTCCGTGTGCTGTTTAGGTTTAGTGCTGATATTCTGGTTTCTTCCCACAATCCAAAGACGCGCATGTTTGGTTAATTGGTGATTCTAAATGGTCCCTAGGTATGTGTCTCTGATAGGTTCTT
This sequence comes from Pholidichthys leucotaenia, assembly GCA_020510985.1. NCBI lineage: Eukaryota > Metazoa > Chordata > Actinopteri > Cichliformes > Pholidichthyidae > Pholidichthys > Pholidichthys leucotaenia. The sequence continues at coordinate 268,325,672 of CM035836.1, forward strand.
AGAATAGAGGGTTAGTACTGGTGAAGCACTTTGAGTGGTCTTTGAGACTAGAAAAGTGCTAAATAAGTACAGGTCCTTATCCTTGCAGTCAGTTTTAGAGAAGTAACAGATGTTGTTATTGTGCTGCAGCTTTTGTCTTGTGCTACATGACCTCTGTAGCACCAGTGCTATGAGCAAAAAAAGTTAACCATAATATAAATAAATAATAAATAAATAATATAAATAACCATATCTGCATTATGTGTTCATGTTAACAGTTCATAAGCATTTACACTGCCCAGTTCATAAGCACTTTCCCAGTTCACAAGTGTGACAGAGATCATCCTGCGCAGTTCCCCCCACACGGGACACGAACCCGCGACCTCTCAGTCAACTAACAGTTCGAGCATGGGAGACACAGCACGATCGCGCCGAGCTAAAGGTCCGACCGATAGCTCAGCGCCACCGATACTGTATGAGGCTTTGGGAGGGAGGTTTACTAACGTTCTACGCCAAACAGTACTAGTTGGCATCCGTTACACTCTCCCCCTTAAACCTCACTCCCATCCCGGGTTCACGGCACCATTGTGACAGAGATCATCCTGCGCAGTTCGCCCCACACGGGACACGAACCCGCGACCTCTCAGTCAACTAACAGTTCGAGCATGGGAGACACAGCACGATCGCGCCGAGCTAAAGGTCCGACCGATAGCTCAGCGCCACCGATACTGTATGAGGCTTTGGGAGGGAGGTTTACTAACGTTCTACGCCAAACAGTACTAGTTGGCATCCGTTACACTCTCCCCCTTAAACCTCACTCCCATCCCGGGTTCACGGCACCATTGTGACAGAGATCATCCTGCGCAGTTCGCCCCACACGGGACACGAACCCGCGACCTCTCAGTCAACTAACAGTTCGAGCATGGGAGACACAGCACGATCGCGCCGAGCTAAAGGTCCGACCGATAGCTCAGCGCCACCGATACTGTATGAGGCTTTGGGAGGGAGGTTTACTAACGTTCTACGCCAAACAGTACTAGTTGGCATCCGTTACACAAGCACTTCTACCCCCAGGTAAAAAAAAAACCCCGCTCTACCTATAAGTTAATGTATATAAAAATGTACCTGCCCACTAATTACACAAGCATATGGGAAGCAGGAACCTTACAGCACAAGCATACTCCCAAGCTATTCTAAGATTGTGTTGTACATTAATATATATGCTTTTTATTATGTTTACAAGCATCAAAGGAAGTTCACACCATGGCACATGTTTAACCAAGGAAAGTTTATTCATCAAAATTATTTACCATTATTTGTAAACCAACAAAAACAAAAAAAGAAAACATGTTCACACAGTACGATAGCCCAATATCAGACAGAATTGTCACGTAATAATAAACAGAAACCATAAAGCAGTTCATGTTTGGCCACCAGATGGCACCAAAGAGGACTGTGTTGAAAAGCCTCAAGTATTGAACCCTTTTCAGATACAAGCTTCAGTGCTTCAGAAAGCTTTATTTGTCCATCACTAGAGATTAACACTATTATTGTGTATTTAAATTGCTAATTAATAATTGTGTTAAAGAGCTAATGCTAATATTTAAGTTAACTGAGTGAAACAAACAAACCAACTTACCTCTGCCAGCATATTTCCTGCCGGTGTCTCAGGCAAAAGATTCCTCTGGGGCTCAGGCAGCTAATAAAGAGTTCCAGGAGGGTAAAAACATGCAGTAGATGGGTAGAGAGGGGTTGGTGTCAGATTTAAATGTAAATATTTATATATATTATTCATGAGTGTTTATTTGTCTGTCTGGGGGGATGGTGGGTGGGGGGCGCTTTGGGGTATAGCTTGACATGTGGATCACTGTATTATTATTATATATGTTTGTGTATGTGTATACAGGGTGTGTACAAGATGCGTGAGAGTGAATGTAAGTGTGACTGCCCCATCGTGCCTGTGGCGCTGGAGAGCACTGGTTAAGACATTGGCGGGTCCTGGGTTGCATGGCCTCGTGCTCCTCACCCTGGGATGGGATCTAGGGGTGGTGGGTGGCTTCCAGAGCCAGTTTGGGAGCTGACTTCTTGGGGGGGGGGAGCCTTCTCTGAGATCGCCGCGGCACACTCACACGGGGGTGTGCCGTACAGTGTCGGTGGAGAGGATCCCTTTGTCTACTACTGCACCGTGGGGCCGCCCTCATCTCAGTTCTAATTGCACTGTGGACACTCACTGAGAGCTTGTGGGGATGGGAGCTCTGCTGCCGAGAGCAATGGGTAGTGATGCCCATCTATTCCCCCAATTTTAACTGCACTTTGGTAATTCACACACCCGCACCCAATGACACCACACAAAAAACACTCACCCATCACTATTCGCGCATGGGGAGTGGGGGTCTTCCTCCACCCCTGCTGCCCTCATGCTGTCGTCATCCCAAGGTGCTACCGCGAGTGAATAGGTGCGAGCAAGGGAGTGAGTGAGAAAGAGAGTGAGAGATCAAGTGAGTAAGTGAGAGTGGGAGTGATGAGTAGGGATGGTGGTGGTGGGTCAGATTTGTGTGGTGCCTTACATGCCGGGTGACATCTCTGGGCACTTGCGATGGGTCCATTGGTCGTTCGCTCCAGGCAGGCATTGGTGGCAGTGGGCTGCTTCTGTGGCTGCAGCTGCCCTGGGGCGGGTTAGCGGGGGTGTGGCTGCTGCTTCGCGCCGGTGGCTGCCCTGGCCACTGCCAGGCACTGATGCACGTTCATGCCCACTGCATGGGTGCAGTGGGCACACCCTGCATGCCCACTGCAGGGTGTGGTTGCTGCATCTGCGCTGTGGCCGTCCCAAGTGCTCATTCTTGACCTGGGGCCCTGGGACCCGGGGGCTGATGTTGGCCCTGCTGGGTGGGGTGGGGGGTCTGGGGCGGGGGCGCCCCGTGCAGGCCTCCTCAGGTGTCCCTCCTGGGGTGGTTGGATGGCAGTCTGGCTTGCTTGCTTTGGGGCATTTGTGCTCTGTGGGGGTTGGTGTCACTGTCTTGCTTGCTCACCGCTTTCGGTGGTGGTGGGAGGGGGGGGTTGTTGCTGTAACCTGCCGCCCTCTTTGTATGTTTCCTGGCAAACCACTCACACGCATGCACTCACTTTGAGCGCACTCTCTTACACGCACATGCATGCACAGGCACACACGCATATGCTCTTTAACTGGTGCAGATACCAGACTTGGGATGACACCTTTTCAGAAGAAGTAACAGTTTGTCTTCTGTTTATTTCAGTTGTGTCAGTTTGTTTGTTTTTCTCTTTGTTCCTCTCTTTTTTCCTTCCCCCTCCCATCCCCACCCCTCCCTTCCCCGTTCCCCCCGTCCGGTCTATTATGGGTAAATTTCAATAAAGTATTAAAAGTTATTAAAAGAGGAGTCTATAAACAGTATACAGTACATAGATATGTACTGTATAAAGCTCCTTTTGGCAAAATCAATCTGTTTGGCACAATAAGGGATGCAGATTTCTGCTCTGCTCACCTAGCTGCTTGGCAGGACAAAGGGAAAAAAGCTCACTGGGTATATAAGCAGGAAACCCAGGTTCCCACCAGGCCGGGTTTCCGCCCATGGGACCCGGCCAGGCTCAGCCCGAAGGAGTTACATGGGCCCTGTTGGCTTCATCCAGCAATGACCTACAGGTCTTACTGGGATGGTTTGCCGCTCAGTGTGAAGCGGGTGGGATGAGAATCAACACCTCCAAGTCCAAGTCCATGGTCCTCAGCCGGAAAAAGGTGGATTGTCCTCTCCGGATTGGGGACAGGCTCCTGCCCCAAGTGGAGGAGTTTTAAGTATCTCGGGGTCTTATTCATGAGTGAGGGGAGAATGGGAGGAGAGATTGACAGACGGATCGGAGCAGCATCTGCAGTGATGCGTACATTGTACCGGTCTGTTGTGGTGAAGAGGGAGCTAAGCTCTAAGGCAAAGCTGTCGATTTACCGGTCAGTCTGCCTTCCTACCCTCATCTATGGTCATGAGCTTTAGGGTAATGACCGAAAGAACGAGATTGTGGATACAAATGGCTGAAATGAGCTTCCTTCATAGGATTGCTGGACTCACCCTTAGAGATAGGATGAGGAGCTCAGTCATCCGGGAGAGGCTCAGAGTAAAACCGCTGCTCCTCCACATTGAAAGGAGCCAGTTGAGGTGGTATGGACATCTGATCAGGATGCCTCCTTGACGCCTTCCCCTTGAGGTGTTTCGGGCACGTCCCACTGGGAGGAGACTCTGGGGAAGACCCAGGACTTGCTGGAGAGACTAAGTCTCCCAGCTGGTCTGGGAATGCCTTGGTATCCTCTCTGAAGAGATGGAGCAAGTGGCTGTGGAGAGGGAAGTCTGGGCTTCTCTGCTTGAACTGCTGCCTCCGTGACCTGGACCGCCGGAAAAGTGATAGAAGATGGATGGTATATAAGCAGTCAGTCTTCATTTGTATGGTGTTGGGTGTAAGTTGGTCTAGACTGGAGTTTGTTGGTTGCATACAGTGAAAGAAAAAGAAAAATTGCTTGCTGCAAACTTCTGAAGTCAGGCTCTTCTTTTAAAAATGCACCTTTACTGCTTGAGCCATATAACAAGAATCTGGCCTTTTTTGACCATAAAGAGTAAGCCACTGTAGAATTTACATGTATGCTGACAAAAACACGCCAGTGATGCAGTCGTTTCCCTGCACTGTCCTCTTCAGCTGTCTACTGTAAAAAGGCATTGAGCTGGAAAGTCTACACAGCACTTGCGTAAATACTGTATGACTAATGTCATTTTCATCTTCAGATGGAAGGATGAAAACTGTAGCAGCTCCTCCTCTGCTGTCCTCAGTGCTTCTCCCCCATCTTTGCGTCTGCTTGTCCCGCTCCATGTTGGGTCTACAGATCCACATCCTTCCATCTTACTCTTATCTCATTTTCCTGTTCTCTCCTCAGCTCCATCCACTTTCATTAACTACTACTTTGATCACCTTTTTACTGCACTTGCTTATAACTTGAGGAGTTTTTTTTTATTTATTCAGAATGAGTTTATGCAGATAAAATTAATACTAACCTTAGGATTTATTATTGATATGCTTACAGGGGGAGGGGGATTTAGTAGTTGACTCTGTGTTACATAAGAATGGCTGTAATTTCAAGGTTTAATTTCAAGTTGTTCATTTTGTAAGCCACTTATTTCATTCAAGATTGTCTCTCATCTTTTTGGCTAAATGGTGATTTGTGCAAGATTCTTGACCAGTTTTATGGGGGTGTTGTGGGGGCATTATTCTGGTATATGTAGGGGTGGGAATCGCGAGGAACCTTTCGATTCAGATGGCAATACTTGGGTCATGATAGGATCCTGTCATGATTCAACGATAATCACGATATCATGATATCAAGTATCACAATCCCATACATTTCAAATTTTCAACTTACTCAACATCAAATCATGTCCCACAGCAAAACTGTTGACATCTCTTTCATATAATAAAGTATTCTCGGGGCTTCATTTTCTGTGGAGACGCGTCTCTGCACACAGGGAGGGTGGTGGACGGCATTTGGAATAGACTCCCACTCCAGATACGGTTAGCTGACTCTGTGGACTCTTAAAAAGCAGCTGAAAACTTTTTTTTTTTTTCCACAATATCTTTATTGAACCTTTTTTTTTTTTTAACAAACATGATACAAACAATCAAACACTAACACTAAAGTACTACAAAAAAAAAAAAAAAAATGCACTAAAAACACCAACAACCACCAACAAAATCAAGTCTTCAACAATGCTCCTCTGTTTAGTCTAGACAATCCAATACATAAGTGTACATATTATGTTCACCAGTTTGGAATTTACAAGGTCCACACACATCATTCACCTTCTTCTTCAAGAGTTATGTTTAAATTTTTTACATAATCAATAAAAGGTCTCCATATATTCTCAAACACAATTTCCTTTGATTTCAGTATATATGTTATTCTTTCTAATGGAAGGTTTGTTAACATCTGTCTTAACCACTGAGTCACATCTGGTCTATGAGTCTTTTTCCATAATAGTGCAATACATTTTTTGGCATTAAGCAAACTGAGGTCTATGAATGTTCTTTCACTTTTATTGAAATTATGCTTTTCTGGGTACAGACCCAACAAAACCAGTTTAGGATTCAATATGATTTGTTTTGAGATTATTTTTTCAATTGTTACCCTCACCTCTTCCCAAAACATTCTTATTAATCTACATTCCCATAAACAATGAAATAGGGTTCCTTTACTTTCCATGCATTTTGTGCATGTATCTGGTATATTTTTGTTATATCTATTTAACTCCTCCGGTGTAACATACATCCGCATTAACCATTTGAAATGTATCAATTTAAGGCGTGCATTTATTGATTTGGTTTGAGCTTCTGTACAAGCCAATTCCCATTGTTCCTCTGAAATTTCAATTTGCAGATCTTCTTTCCAGTAGTTTAATCTTTTCAGTGAATTTTCACTTGAAGATAGTGTCAATGAGTTATAAAACTCTGAAATAATACCCTTTCTTTTACTATCTTTCATCATCATTTTTTCCAAGGATGAATAAATAGGTCGAGTGAGAGCTTTATTTTGATTTGATCGAATAAAGTTTCTAAGTTGAAGATATTTAAAAAAATGTGTTCTATTGAGATTAAATTTGATCCTCAGCTCTTCAAAAGACATTATGTTGTCTGCACATGGCAAATATAAATCCTGAATCTTTTGTATCCCTTTTAAATTCCATACTTTAAATACAGCGTCCGCTCTGCCTGGTTTAAAATATTGATTACCCCATATTGGACTAAATTGTGACAATAACTGTGGTTCTTTTAAATAGTTTTTAGCTTCACACCATATTTTGATCATATGCTTTACAAATGGATTTTTAACTTGTTTTTGTAATTTTTTTGCCGAATCTGAGTATATGAATATGGGAAGAGGTAAAGGTAAATTGTATGATTCCATTTCAGTCCAGTGAGGGAGATCATTTGATGAAAAATAATATGTCATAGACCTCAGTTGTGCCGACCAATAATACAACATAAAATTTGGACATTTCAGACCTCCACGATCAAATGGTAAATATAATAAAGACAGACGTAATCTAGCCCTCCTGTTGTTCCATATAAATTCCACTAACTTTTTTTTTATTCTTGAGAATAGATCTAAAGGTGGTGATAAGGGAATGTATTGAAATAAATAAAGTATTTTAGGTAAAATATTACTTTTAAGTATATTGATTCTCCCGATCATCGACATTGGTAGTGACATCCATCTCTGAGTTAACTCACTGATATCTGACATTAAGGCTTCATAGTTGACACTGGCGACTGATTCTAGCTTAGGCATAATTTGGATTCCTAAATATTTAAACTGATTTACAACATTGAATTGATTTACCTCAGGGGCTGGGTAATTTCTCTGGGTCTCATTTAGCATTAATATTGAAGATTTAGTTTTATTTATTTTATATCCTGATATTTCCCCAAAATTCTTTATTAAATTCAACAAGGTTGGAATTGATTTTTTTAGATTCGACATAAACAAAATTATATCATCGGCGTACAGGGAGATTTTATGTTCTGTTGGTCCAACTTTAATTCCATATATTTGTGAATGTAAACGTATCGCTATCGCTAAAGGTTCAATTGCCATAGTAAACAGTAAAGGTGAGAGTGGACAGCCTTGTCGACATCCTCTATTGATTTTTATTGGTTTTGAAATATTGTTATTTGTTAGGATTTCTGCTGTAGCATTATTGTATATTATTTGAACCCATTTTATGAAATTATTTCCAAGTCCAAACCTTTGTAGGACTTCAAAAAGAAAGGGCCATTCAACTCTATCAAAGGCCTTTTCGGCGTCCAATGATAGGAGAGCTGTATCCGGTGCTTCATTATTAAAATAGATAATATTAAATAGTCTTCTTACATTATGGAAGCCTTGTCTACCCTTTATAAAGCCATTCTGATCTCGATTAATAATATTTGGTAAAATTTCTTGTATTCGTCTTGCTAAAATTTTACAGATTATCTTAAGGTCGGCGTTTAATAGGCTTATTGGTCTCATATTTTCACATTTATTAGAGGGCTTACCTGGTTTTGGCAGCAGTATAATTAAGGCATTATTTATGTATGATGGTAAATTATTATTTTGAAATGCTTCTAAAACCATTTCCAAAAAAGGTTTTATTAATTTATTCTTAAATTTTTTATAAAGGTCAACTGGAAGACCATCTGGTCCTGCACTTTTTCCTGATTTCATATTATCAATGGCTAGCCCAACTTCTTCTTGACTAATTTTAGACTCCAATATCTCCCTGTTTTCATTTGGAATACACGGTATAGATAGTTCGTTCAAAAACCCATTTAGTTTTGTTAAATCAGGTTCATTTTTGGTATCATATAATTTTTCATAGTAATCTCTAAAGGCTCTATTAATTTCTAAAGGATCTATAACTACCTGTCCTTTACTTATAATACTGGTAATTGGTGTTTTAATTTCCAATTGTTTAATCTGCCATGCTAATAATTTTCCTGATTTTTCACCTTGTTCATAAAAAGATTGTTTCAATCTTAGAAGACTCGAGGCAGCTCTATTCGCTGATTTTTTGTCGTATTCAGCTCTCAAAATCAGTAATTCATTCTCCAACCTTGGGTCACTTCCTGCATACACTTTTTCCTGAAGATTTTTTATTTTATGTTCCAATTTAGCTCTCTCCTCTCGAGTCTTCTTAGATTTTGATCCTGTATAACTAATAATATGCCCCCTAATAAAAGCTTTGAAAGCCTCCCACTTTACACATGCTGATGTTTGTGTAGTATTGATGTCAAAGAACTCGTCTATCTGTTTTTCTATATACTTGACAAATTCCTCATCCTGAAGCCATTTATGCTGAAATTGCCATCTACCTGATTCCTTTGTCAATTTTTTATCTACATATATTAGACAACAGGGTGCATGATCAGAGATCACGATGTTATCATAAAAGCAGTTTTGAATCTTGGACCTTAATTCTGTGGAAATCAAAAAATAATCAATACGTGAGAATGTCTTGTAGGTACTGGAATAACAAGAATAGGCTTTAACTTGTGGTTTCATTTCTCTCCATATATCTAACAATCTCAATTCTTTCATAAAATGATTAATAGTCATCCTACATCCAATGTGCGTACAATCCAGTCCTGTTGATCTATCCACACCTGGATTCAATGTACAATTAAAATCCCCTGCTATTATATGTTGCCCTGTAAGTGATCATAAGATGAGAAATAAATTAGCAAAGAACTTCTGATCATCTATATTGGGACCATATAAGTTCACAAGATTTATATTTTCTAATAGCAAAGAACCTTGAATGATTACATATCTTCCAAATTTGTCTCCAATTACATTTTTCACTTGAAAAGGAACTGATTTATGTATGAGAGTCATAACTCCCCTGGCTCGGGATGAAAATGAAGAGGTGAATACACTTCCCTGCCATCTACTCCTAATTCTTTTAACATCCTCCTCTATCAGATGAGTTTCTTGTAAAAACACAATTCTTGAACCCATGTCCTTTATTTTATTCATAACTTGTTTAAGTTTTTTTAAATTTTGTAGACCTCTGCAATTCCATGAAGTTAAATTAAGATTAACACTTTGGTCCATGATCAATAGAGAGTTTGGGATTACCTTGCAGTGTAAACATGCTCATACAGAGAAGCAAAAACATGAGTGGTTGAACATTCATCCTACAAACTACACACAAACAAATTTCCCCTTCCCACACTTGTGGCAAACCCCCCAAAATCAAAAGAAAAATTCTGTCTCCCGATATAGCCATCGACCGTTCCACACCCACGGGGAACAGCCTAAGCCACTCCTTCTTCATCCTCCCAATCACCCTAACTCTACTGCTTTTAATGACGTAACATTAACTCTCCTCTGTAGTTTTCCAACTTAACTCCAAAATTTTTAACAACTTTGTACATCATAGTTTTTTTTTTTTTTGTTTGTTTTGTTTTTGTTATGTTTTTTTTTAATATATAATACAATCTATATTTTGTAAACTTACTATTTACTTCAAGTCAGTCAGATGCCTGTGCAAATGCTTAATTATTCTACCTTATATTTTGTTCATGCTTAGCTCCCACCAGTCTCTTCTTCTTCTTTGATCTTCTTGATGAACTCCTGCGCCTCCTCTGGGGTCTTGAAGATGTGGGTTCTGCCCTCATACGTGGTCAGCAGTCTCGCAGGATAGATTACACCATGACGAATCCCAAGGTTGCGCAGCTCCTTACGTACGGGATCAAACTGCTTCCTCAATTGCTGGATTCCTGTGGCCAAATCTGGGTAGAACCGCACCTGCTGGTCCTGGTGTTTAATCTCTCCTTTTTTAGCTCGTGCAGCGTTGAAGATCTTCATCCTGTCTCTGTTGTTAAGAAACTTCATAATTAAGGTCCTCGGCGGTCCCTTATCTCTCCGTGGGCCAATGCGATGTGCTTTTTCCAGAACCACTGCTGATTGCAACTCCTCGCTGCCCAGCACCTCCGGAATCCACTTTTCCAGAAAGGAACATACGTCCCGACCTTCTGATTCCTCTGGAAGACCCACCAGCCTCAAATTATTCTGTCTCGACCGAGATTCCAAATCCAAAATATTATCTTCCAGAGATTTTTTTTTTTTTTTCCAAAGTGCGCACCTTTAATTGAAGACGGGTGACGTCATCTTCAGCACTAGCGAGACGGAGCTCCATCTGCGCTGTTCGTTCTACACAGTCACCCAATTCCTTTCTTATTCCTTCCAACGCTGTCATAATCCCATCAAATCTAGAGGAAAAGTCCGCTCTCATTGAACTCATGGCAGCCATCAGCGCATCTGCGCCATTCCCCGCAGAAATCGCAGCGTTGCCAGCCTCCTCCGCCATATATGGAGCCCTGTTTGCTGCGTCACAGACCTGAAAGTCCGTTAATTTGGACTGTTTCGGCGGCTCGCTTTTTCCTTTTCCTGGTTTTCCAGCCTTAGGCTTCGCCGACATATCCTCGCCCAAACGCTGGGATACGTTCTGTCCCAAATGAGAGAGTTATTTGCCGATTTTTTTTCTCCAGGAGCAGAGCAGAGCGAGACACGTCCGTCCTACGTGGCAGCCATAACCGGAAGTCCCACTGAAAACTTTTTTGATTAACGATGGTTTCCCTTGAGTTTCAGTTCATCTGCTTTTTAATGATAAGTCAGATATTTTTAAATTATTTTAATCTTCTGTTTTAACTTGTTTTTTTTAAATTATTTTTATCTATCAATGAATGAGTGAATGAACTTCTGTTTATTCCATTTTATTGTACAGCGCTTTGTGACTATACAGTGGTGTGAAAAAGTGTTTGCCCCCTTCCTGATTTCTCATTTTTTTGTATGTTTGTCACACTTAAATGTTTCAGATCATCAAACAAATTTAAATATTAAAATTGTAAATGGTAAATGGCATTCACTTATATAGCGCTTTTATTCTCATCTCTTGATGACCAAAGCGCTTTACAGATGCTGCTATCCACCCAGCCACACACACATTCACACACTGATGGCGGCGTAGCTGCCGTACACCGGCGCTGGCTGGTCTATGGCATATTAGACAAAGATAACACAAGTAAACACAAAATGCAGTTTTTAAATGAAGGTGTTTATTATTAAGGGTAAAGAAAAATCCAAACCTAAATGGCCCTGTGTGAAAAAGTGATTGCCCCCCCCCCGTTAAAATATAAATTAACTGTGGTTTATCACATCTTTGGAAAGCTGAGTGTCATGTTTGCCCCTTCGGGGCAGGGAGAATGAACCCAGGTGCTGAACTGCCAGCTTATGAGGTTTATTAACAAAAACAACAAACATAAAGTTCAACATGATACTCAAAATGTCAAAGTAACAATGAAGGAAAAACTTACAAGGGATGGACGCCAGAGTAGAAACAGGGCTCTGATGTGGATTAAGGGAGGCTTGAATTCAGCCTGATGAGTTGTGGCAGCAGCAATGAAAATGTGCAACAGTTTCCCTTTAATAGGGATAAAAACCCATTACATAACAAGTGACAGGTGTGGGTTCACCTGAGCGAGCAAATGGAAATAATGAGTGGTAATGAGATCAGCTGGGAGAAGTGAGGGAGGAGCAGCTGGATTGACAACTTGACAGGTGACGCCCCCTGCAGAGCATAAACCCGGAAACATTACCTGACAGCCGTCAACCCAGAGAAACACACCATAGAACAGATACAAAGAACAAATATAATCAATACAGACTAATAATTTGTTACAAATAAACAAGAGACAGAACAGGAGTCTAAACAGAAAAATAAAAAGCAATAATGAAACTCAAAGGCAAAAAATACAATAAATATACATAAATATAGATATACTGTACATAAATATAGAGAAGGAGCCACAAGGCCGAGACTGCAGAAGATACAGAACTCAGCTCATGATGGACCTCAGACACCCCAAGGTAACACCAACTGAAAAAGAAAAAAAAAAGCCCTGTCCCCCCAGCAGGGTACAACAATAACCCACCTAGGGTGGGTGGTGGGGGAAACAGGCTAAGAGGGAATGAACAAAAAATCCAGCTCAGGGTCCAAATCAGTCAAAAATCATAGATTTAGGCCGCCTGGCCCAATGCACTGGAAGGTTCAGATGGGCGACCAAAGTCCCAGGCCTGGCGGATGGCAAGGTAGAATGAGTCAGGTGGCCTGCCGGAAAACATAGGCCACCTAACCTGATGGCTCAGTCTGCCAGGCGGTCGACCAGGGTGTTTTAGCCACCCGAATCGTGAGGGTGGCCCAGGGGGCAGCCATCCAGGAGGAGCCAGAGGAACCAGGATGGCGTCTGGTACTGGAGGGGGAACCACAACGACATCTGGAAGAGGAGAAAGGGGGATCACAACGATGTCTGGCAAAGGAGAAAGGGGAACCACGACGACGTTCTTGGTCTGGTTGATGGCACCCGCAGTGGCTCCGGGCTGGAGCATTGCAGCACCCGCGTTGGCCCTGGGCTGGAGCTCTGCAGCACCTGCGGTGGCTCTGGGCTGGAGCTCTGCAGCACCCACGGTAGACCCGAATTGGGCCAACGTTGCACCCTCAGTGGACCCGGACTGGGCCAACGTTGCACCCACGGTGGACCCAGACTGGGCCAATGCTGCACCCTCAGTGGACCCCGGGCTGGGGCGTAGCGCCTATGGTGAGCCTAGGCTGGAGTGCAGCACCCACGTTAGATTAATACTGGGGCGGAGCACCGACGAAGGTCCACGGCCGGGATGCAGCACCCACGGAGACTCGAACCCAGGAGGGACCCACACAACAGCCTCAGGTGGAGGGGGAGCTGCACCTGTGATGACCTCAGCAGGGTGAACTGGACTCACAACGACTTCAGGTGGCGAGTCTGGAACCACGGAGACAGCTGGGATGGGTGAATCTTCCCCGGTGACCCTGGGAGAAGGCTCAGAAATAACAAGTAGAGATAGAGAGTCCGGGTCACTGGCAGCAGCAGAGCCTGGCGAGGTGAGCTCAGGTACAGCTGGTGGCTGCACCCGACTCTCCTCACCAAGAGCCAGGTGAGAGCTCTCCAGGACAGTAAAGAGAAAAACAAGGAAGAGCACTTGCCTGAGTTCGAGCTCCACCGCCGTCCAGGACTCCGTCGATCCAGATGAAGATGACATCTTGGGCCCAGTCTCAGGGAGGTCCAGCTCAGTCGTTGACTCCGCTGCAGCGGCTTCCACAGTGGGCATGATTGTAGAAGCAGTCTGGGATGCTCCCAGGCGGAGCAATCCATGCTCATCTGGAATGGCAGCTGGGGATTGGCTCACCACTGGTGCTGGAATTGGATCCTCCAAGGCCACTGGCTCCTCCATCATCCGGCGGTTCTGTTCCGGGGCCGGCGGACACTCAGGAACTGAGGAAGAGGACACGGAGAGAGTTGGTGAGCAGTTAATTGCTGCAGCAGGTGGGGAGAGCTCAGAGGACTGCGTTTCCTGAGCTTCCCTACCGGGAATCAGGCAAGGCATATCATTATAAATAGAAGGAGAATAAAATGACACTTACCTGTTTTCCCAGTCTTTGGTGTTATCTGCTGCAGCGGGTGAATAGTCATCCTTCTCCGTGGCTATGGTCGGCATTGGCCCCTCTGAGGATTGTGGAGGAGCCGCTGCAGCAGTCATGGAGATGGGCGGAGCTGGGGAACCCATGGAGGACCTCTCGGCAGCAGGGGAGGACACCGAGGTTGAGCGAGGAACAGCAGCTGCAGAGCGACAAGAAGCTGAGGATCCAGCTAGGGAAAAAGGAACCATAGGCTGCACTGCTGGGGGAGGCTTCGGTTTTGGTGCTGCAGAGATGGCTGTCGTAGAGGCAGGGGGCTTCCTCCGGTGGTGTGGGATGTGGGATGACGTTGCAGTTTTGGAGCTGGAGCTGGCGAACCGGGAGAGGGGGTGGACTTCTGCTGGGGTGAGCGCTTCAGCAACAGCTTCGGTCCAGCGGGGAACGGACCCATCATCAGCCCGGGGAATGATTGCTGGAGCGCGGTGACGGTGGACAGCAGTCCCGCATATTGTGGATATTTCCAGAGGCCTGGATGTGCCTCCAGAATTCCCATAGCTCCATACAAACTCTCCCAGGTTTTCTTGGGACAGTGGGTGGCGAGAGCTTCATCCACAAAACTCTGGATAAAGTCTGCTGCCCATTCCTCTTCCAGGGTTTGTGATCCCACTGTCAGTCTTCCTTTATCAGATGGACGAGGCCAGCGAGCTGGGAACATGATGAGCTCCAAAATCCAAGTGAGCAAAAAAGAAAACAAAAAGATTCACAAGCTCATAGCAGCTGGGTCCTTAACGGGCTGCTACCAACTGTCATGTTTGCCCCTTCGGGGCAGGGAGAATGAACCCAGGCGCTGAACTGCCAGCTTATGAGGTTTATTAACAAAAACAACAAACATAAAGTTCAACACGATACTCAAAATGACAAAGTAACAACAAAGGAAAAACTTACAAGGGATGGACGCCAGAGCAGAGACAGGGCTCTGATCTGGATTAAGGGAGGCTTGAATTCAGCCTGATGAGTTGTGGCAGCAGCAATGAAAATGTGCAACAATTTCCCTTAAATAGGGATAAAAACCCATTACATAACAAGTGACAGGTGTGGGTTCACCTGAGCGAGCAAATGGAAATAATGAGTGGTAATGAGATCAGCTGGGAGAAGTGAGGGAGGAGCGGCTGGATTGACAACTTGACAGGCGACGCCCCCTGCAGAGCATAAACCCGGAAACATCGCCTGACAGCCGTCAACCCAGGGAAACACACCATAGAACAGAATCAGAATCAGAATCAGAATCAGGTTTATTGCCATTGTTCATGTAGTACACAAACTAGGAATTTGTCTCGGTACAATGCTGCAACATTAAACATGATAAGATAAGAGAAATAAACTATACATGTAATAAAGTGTAGGATAAGATTAAGTGATACTGGTCAACAGTTAAAATATATATTAGCCAGCAGCAGATACTGTGGAGAACTATATAGTGCAGTCGGTAATGCAGGAAGAAAACAGTGATGATTGACATGAGTCTGGTTGAGCTGCTGTACATGGTGCACGAGAGTCACTTAGTGTTCAGCAGTCTAATGGCAGAGGGGAAGAAGCTGTTCATGTGACGGGAGGTTTTAGTCTGGATGGACCGAAGTCTTCTACCAGAGGGGAGGGGGGCAAACAGTACGTGACCAGGGTGTGAGGGATCGGCTATGATCCGGCCAGCACGCCTCCGGGTCCTGGAGATGTACAGATCCTGGAGAGATGGGAGCTTGCAGCCGATCACCTTCTCAGCAGTGCGCACGACGCGCTGCAGCCTTAGTCTGTCCCTGGCAGTGGCTCCTGCGTACCACACGGTTATGGAGGTGGTGAGGATGGACTCGATGATGGCTGTGTAGAACTGCACTAACATCTTGGTGGGTAGCTTGAGCTTCCTCAGCTGCCGCAGGAAGAACATCCTCTGCTGGGCTTTTTTGATGAGTGAGCTGATGGTCAGCTCCCATTTGAGGTCCCTGGTGATGGTAGTGCCTAGGAAGCGGAAGGAATCAGCAGTGGTGATGGGAGAGCCTGAGAGGGTGAGGGGGGGCAGAGGAGTAGTGACTTTCCTGAAGTCTACAATCATCTCCAGATGATTGTAGACAGATACAAAGAACCAGCATAATCATTAGACTGATAATTCATTACAGATAAACAAGAGACAGAACAGGAGTCTAAACAGAAAAAAAAAGCAATAATGAAACTCAAAGGCAAAAAATACAATAAATATACATAAAACAGAGAAGGAGCCACGAGGCCGAGTCTGGCAGAAGAACCAGAACTCAGCTCGTGACACTGAGTTCAATTTCTCTAGCCACACCTGGGCCTGATTACTGCCACACCTCTTCTCAATCAAGAAATCACTTAAAAAGGACCTGCCTGACAAAGTGAAGTAGACCAAAAGATCCTCAAAAGCTAGACATCATGCTATGATTCAAAGAAATTCAGGAACAAATGAGAAACAAAGCAATTGAGATCTATCAGTCTGGAAAAGGTTATAAAGGTTCTAAACCCATTTCTAAACCAGGAAGTCACAAAAGACCCAACAACAACATCCAAAGAACTGCAGGCCTCACTCGCCTCAGTTAAGGTCAGTGTTCATGACTCCACCATAAGAAAGAGACTGGGCAAAAATGGCCTGCATGGCAGAGTTCCAAGACACTTGGGTTCTGCAGCAGGACAATGATCCAAAATACACCAGCAAGTCCACCTCTGGATGGCTTAAGAACAACAAAATGAAGACTTTGGAGTGGCCTAGTCAAAGTCCTGACCTGAATTTGATTGAGATGCTGTGGCATGACCTTAATAAGGCGGTTCATGCTCAAAAACCTTCCAATGTGGCTGAATTACAACAACTCTGCAAAGATGAGTGGGCCAAAATTCCTCCACAGTGCTGGAAAAGACTCATTGCCAGTTATCGCAAATGCTTGATTGCAGTTGTTGCTGCTAAGGGCAGCCCAACCAGTTATTAGGTTTAAGGGGCAGCCACTTTTTCACACAGGGCCATGTAGGTTTGGATTTTTTTCCCCCTTAATAATAAACACCTTCATTTAAAAACTGCATTTTGTGTTTACTTGTGTTACCTTTGTCTAATACTTAAATTTGTTTGATGATCTGAAACGTTTAAGTGTGACAAACATACAAAAAAATGAGAAATCAGGAAGGGGGCAAACACTTTTTCACACCACTGTATGTGTGCTGCTGCAGTTGACCATTAACACATTGTGTTGCCCAGCAAGTTTTGAATGCAGCCGTGTGTCACATAACTAGGTTGGACACGTGCGTGCCCTTTAATGGTCGGCCCCCGGAAACAATTTAAACCCCTATGATTTAAAGGGCTACCATTTTTATTAGTGCTGCATCATTCAGTTGTTATGGAGAAGTAGCCAAATTTAACAAAAAAAAAACCCTCCAGGAAGCATTCAAAAGTTATAGATGTTTACCTCCGCCAAGGAGGTAACGTTTTCATCTGTATCGGTTTGTGTGTCGCAAAAACTACTTGACGGATTTGGATGAAAATTTCCCCACAGGTGGCCCTTGACCTAAGCATGAACCTATTAGATTTTGATGATAATCTGAGAGTGCATACCTCTGTCAAGGCTCTTATCTTCTCGCCAGCGTGTTGGTAAGAATCCTCCAAAACTACTGGACAGACTTTGATGCCACCAGAGGTGGCTCCTGCCCTACACACAAACCCATCACATTTTGGAGATGGTCCATGAGGGATGGAAGGAGCCTTGGTGGAGGTATGTGCTCTCTGAGTGCTTTTCTAGTTTCCATATTATGTAACACAGTTTGGCACAATTTAAAATTGCCTGTGTAAAGTATTCATTTTTTTGTGTCTTTGTTACAAAATTTAAACCTGAACTTTGTAACACTTGGTGCTATATTCCTGTTGTGTTTTCCAGATAATATATGAGAGCTCTATGGTGTTTGCAGCCATATGTATTTAAAAAAAAAAAAACAGCCCAACTTTATTTTCTTCAAATTCGGTATGTTTGGACCACTGTTACTCAGTGGCAAAAGTACTTAGTGATTCTGACTGTTTTGCTGAAAATTCTTTTGAATGAGACCAATCCCATGAATATACTGCAGATAATTGAAGAGCAGTTCTTAATTTACTTTGTGTAGGCTGCTTTTACCCAAGAGAGCTTTTTACCCAGGGCCTCTGGGTATCACAGTACTTCAGGAATGGTAGTATCTGGGCCCGCTGTGGGGGTGTCTGCGGGGGCTTGTGCCTGGGGTGTGGGCCGGTCCCCGGCCCTGGTGGGGGGAGGGGGGTCCTGGGGCAGGGGTGCACTGTGCCGGCTGCTTGGCGGCCTGGCCTCCCTCGGTTGTCCCTCCTGGGGTGGATACCTGGTTGTCCTGGGGCTTGTTGGTCTCGGGACATTTGCGTGCTATGGGGATTGGTGGCACTGTCTTGCTTGCTTGGTATTTCCATGGGGTGTTGCTGCGACCTGCCGCCCTCTTTGTATGTTTCCTGGCAAACCACTTACACACGCACACTTACTTTACAAACGCGCTCATACACACGCACACACATGCACACACACATGTCTCTCCTTTAACAGGTGCAGATACCAGACTTGTGATGAGACCTTTTCAGTGGAAGAAACGGTGTGTCTTCTGTTTGTTTTGGTGGTGTTAGTCTGCTTGTCTCATCTGTTTGTTCCTCTCCCTTTTCTTCCCCCCTCCCCACCCCTCCTTTCCTCATTCCCTCCCTGTCGAGTCCCTCATGGATTAAACAATTTAAATAAAGTATTAAAGGCTATTTACAGGAGGAGTTTATAAATAATATACAGTACATATTGTACTGTACCATACTGTATAAAGCTCCTTTTGGAAAAATAAATCTGTTTGGCACAATAAGGGAAGCAGCTTTCTCTTCTGCTCACCTAGCTGCTTGACAGAACAAGGGGAGGGAGGGGGAAAAAAAGGAATGGCAGTATCCTGATAGTATTGCATGGTGACCCAAGTATAATGGTACTTATTGTATTCAAGATTCAAAGGCTTTATTATCATGTGCACAGTTAAGAAATGCAACATTTCCTGAGTAATGAAATTCTTACTCTGCTCTCTGAACGAATGCCAAGGTGATAGATACACATCAATACTAATAAAGGTAATCAAGACACTGATACTAAATACTAATACTAATAAATGCACATTAAAAGCAATTAGGACTGTTAAAGCAGTTAAAACTAGAGGAAATCAGAATAATGAAAATTCACTGGATGACTGTAACATGATCCTGAGTAAAAATTCACTGAGTGAGTATGACTCGCCTCTGATAATACCCAATAGACTGTACAATGGTAATCTTAATATCAGAGATGATATGAACCTGAGATGGCATGAGACTATGTACAATGTGCAAATGAGCAATGTGAGCAATGTGAGTGTGAGAATTCCTCTGTGTATAGCTGTGTGCCCTGATAATGCCCAGTAGACTGTACAGTGATAATTTAGCAGCAGAGATGATTTGGACGTGAGACGGGGTGAGACTGTGTACAATGTGCAAATGAGCAATGTGCAAATTGTGAGGTCCCTGATAATTCGTGCTCCTAGTTGGGAGTGGGGAGCTGCTCACACTCCCATGCAGCAAAGATGTGGTTTCCTGAGAGCCAGGAGCAAACTTTTAAAGTAGACAGCAGGCAGCACTCGCTACAAGTTGCTGCTTCCTTTTTTGCCAGTGGTTCTGCTTTCACTGGCTTGTTGTGTGACTGAAAAATTGTAGCTTTGCCTACTGGCAAATTATGTTTTTATCACATTACAATTTAATAGCAAATTGTCATGGTCTGAGCGCTGATATTGTCCGCGCTCGGATCATCCAGTATTTTCCTCGTTCGTCTGTGTTTTGTATATGGCCGTTTCAGGGCTTTTATTCTGACGGTGTCACAACGGAGCTTCCGGCTGTCAAAGCAGAGTCAGGCTGTGTCAGCTGTTCAGTGTTTTCCCTGATTATGTTTCTCCTTTAATGAGTGGATTGTCATTAGTATTTAAGGAAGCAGCTGAGGGTTACTCCTCGCTGCGACCTCGTCAAACCTCCGTCAAACTATCGTCCAAGAGTTTGTGATACGTTTGTATTCCTCATCTCGCAGTAAGTGTTCTTCCTCATAGTCTGTGTTCTAGTTTCGAAGTGTGTACTGTATTTCCTCGTAGCCTGAGATTTGGAGTCTAAGTGTGTGTTCGTGTTTTTGCCCCACGTGGCTGTTTATTTTGTCATTCGTCTTTTTGTTGATAAAACATGCAAACTCATTGGCTGGTTTTCGGCGTCTTATTGATGGCTCGTGAGGGCCATCGCTGACACAAATGCAGTTAATTTCAGTTTACAGTTGGGATAAGGCGGCAGCAGGGTGGTGGAGTGGTTAGCACTGCGGCAGCACAGCAACTCACCCTTGGCCGGGGGATCCTGGGTTCGATCCCAGCCCCCGACCAACAGTGATCTGTGTGGAGTTTGCATGTTCTCCCCGTGTCTGCGTGGGTTTACTCCGGGATTTCTCCGGTTTCCTCCCACATGCCAAAAAACATGCAAGTTAGGTTAACTGGCATCAACTGGGGATTCTAAATTGTCCTTAGGTCTGACTGTGAGAGTGAATGGTTGTCTGTCTGTCTGTGTTGGCCCTGTGATGGACTGGCGATCTGTCCAGGGTGGACCCTGCTTCTCGGCCACAGATGCTGGGATAGGCTCCAGCACCCCCGCGACCCGAAATGGATTAAGCGGAAGAAGATGAATGAATGAATGAGTTGGGATAAGTTTTAGTCCATCATCCTGAACCAGGAAAGTGATTGAAAATATGTATGGACTGATATGTATTTTGTTTTCTTAATTTTTTAATTAAACAGATATGAGATAGTGTATGTTAGTTCTGACTCTGCTGTGACTCTGGTTTGTCATGTTTTCGTGGGTGATAACTGTTAGGTGTAACTTCTCTAAATCCTAAACAGAAGCTGAAATATTGGTGGTTAACTAATGAAGCAGAAAGTCTTTGTCACCCAGCCAGCCTGTCCATGTGGACCCCACCAAAGGTTAAATCAGGGCTTATCTTCTGGGTCCATGTGGGTTTGTCCATGGCTTCCATGTTCGCCCCATCTGTGTTTGCCCACGTGGACTTTACCTCTTTAAATAGTTTAAACTTATTTTCTCATAAATTTGCTTTTTTCTAGTAAATTTGTGACTTCCCCCCCATAATTTAATACATTTTTTCTGAAAATTTGAAACTTTCTCATAAATTTGCAGCTTTTTTTACTGTAAAACTACAAAGTTTCTCTCATAAATTTGTTTGTTTTTCTTGTCAAACTGTGACTTTTTTCTTGCAAATTTGCTAACTTTTTGTTGTAATTTTGGAACTTTCTCATAAATTTGTCACATTTTTACCATCATCTTGAGACTTTTTCCCTCATAAATTTGTTCTTTTTTTCTTGTAAGTTTGTGAGACATTTGTGAGCCTGCAGGCAGCTGGCCGAGCCAAGAGGAGGGGGAGGAGGATGGATGGTGTAGTGCTGCTGTGACAATGACAACTCTGCTTTAGAGACTTTGTATTTAACTTGTTTAGTTTTGATAAAATGCTCCCATACTTTGGAAACTTTTGGCCTTCTCTGTGATTTTCTCTCTTCTGTGTCGCCATGATGCATTCCTCTTCTTCGCTGCAACAGTTAAACTGAACATTCCTGTGGCAGGCATATAAACTTCAAAATTAAACGATTCATCGACAATAAAAATCTGCATCGACAAATTTTTATGATCAATATCATCAACGATGTCGGCTAATAAAGGGTTGCCGCCCTGTCATACACCATGCTGTCGTGTTTACATACACTTCTGCCATTATCCCGCAGTAGTGATAGCATCATGGTGTTGCTTGAAGACGGAAGTGTGCAACATCATGACATATGCCATTTAAAAAAACCCACAGAAGTATTTAACTTGCAGCATCAATAAGAGGAATTGTATTAGACCATCATATGACCAGCCCTTCTGTATGGCACAGAGTCATGGACAACAGGAAAGAAGGAAGAAAGAAAAGATATTGAGAGCAACAGAGATGAGGATGTTAAGGAGAATTAAGGGAGTAGCACTGAAAGACAAAGAAAGAAGTGAAAACATCAGGAAAGAGCTAGGTGTAAATGACATTAATGAGCAGGTGAGGGAGATCAAGATGAGATGGTATGGCCATGTGATGAGGACGGATGATGGAAACCCTGTGAAGAGTGTGATGAACACCCAAATTTAAGGAAGAAGACCGAGAGGAAGACCAAAGAAGAAATGGGTAGATAATGTTATGAAAGATATGGACCACTTCTACCAGACTGTCATTGCCAGCGCCATCTTCTTTGCTGCTGTTTGCTGGGGTGTCAGAGCCAGCGACACCAACAGACTTGACGAGATTATCAATAGGGCTGGCTCTGTAATTGGTATCAGGCTGGAGACTTTTGAGACTGTGGTGGAGAAGGGGACACTGAACAAACTGCCATCCATCATGGACAGTCCTGATCACCCCCTCCACCACACACTGAACAGACAGAGGAGCACTTTCTCCAGCAGACTGCTACAACTTCACTGTCGAACGGCCAGGCACAGGAAATCTTTCCTGCCACATGCCATTTCACTGTACAATAACTCACTCTGATGTTGAATTCTGGTCATAACTATGCTGCCATACTGCACCTTACAGTCTAACTGGTACCTCACATTTCACCCTGTGCCTTATAATCCTTCTTTGTACAGTCAGTAGTATCCATAGATTCATAAAGATTATCATCTATTTAACCTAGTAGTAGCCTATGTAGTATATAAAGTTATCTAAGCATTTTTACTTCCCTGGGTAACTCCTTTTCTATTATGCTGTGTGTGTTTCTGTTGGTTTTGGTTGTCTACTGTCATGCTGCTGTTACACTGTAATTTCCCAGTTTGGGATCTATCTATCTATCTATCTATCTATCTATCTATCTATCTATCTATCTATCTGTCTGTCTGTCTGTCTGTCTGTCTGTCTGTCTGTCTGTGAAAAATTATTTGCCCCCTTTCTAATTTCTTATATTTTGCATATTTGTCACATTTCAGTGTTTTAAATGATCAAACACATTTTAATATCAGACAAAGATAACCTGAATAAATACAAAATACAGTTTTCAAATGATTTCATTTATTAAAGGGAAAAAAAACTGTCCACACCCACCTGGCCCTATGTGAAAAAATAATTGCCCCCTTGTTACATCATGAATTAACTGTGATTAACCACATTTTTTGGAAAGCTGAGTTCAATTTCAGTAGCTACACCCAAGCCTGATTACTACCAGATCTGATGAATCAAGAAATCACTTAAATGGAGCCTGTCTGACAACCTGAAGTAGGCTAAAAGATCTCAAAATGCAACACATCCTATTATGATCTAAAGAAATTCAAGATCAGATGAGAAACAAAAACCCAGAACAACATCTAAAGAACTACAGGCCTCCATGGGAGAGTTTCAAGACAAAAACTGCTGCTGGACAAAAAGAACAAAAAGCCTTGTCTCACATTTGCCAGAAAACATTTAGATGATCCTCAAGACTTTTGGTAAAATATTGTGGGGACTGATGAGACAAAAGTTTAGCTTTTTGGAAGACGTGTCCTGTTTTATCTGGC
The DNA here is from genome assembly GCA_020510985.1 of Pholidichthys leucotaenia. Classification (NCBI taxonomy): domain Eukaryota; kingdom Metazoa; phylum Chordata; class Actinopteri; order Cichliformes; family Pholidichthyidae; genus Pholidichthys; species Pholidichthys leucotaenia. Next base: position 268,349,336 of record CM035836.1, read on the forward strand.
TTAAAAATAACACACAATTTCATAAGAAGAACATCGTATCAACAATCAAACATGGTGGTGGTAGTGTCATGGTCTTTGGGCTCTTTTGCTGCTTTGCTTCAGGACCTGGACAACTTGCCCTGATTGACAGAACCATGAATTCTGTCTCTACCAGAAAATCCTGAAGGAGAATGTCCAGCCATCAGTTCATGAAGCCCTCCAATATGACTGAATTGAAACAATTCTGCACAGAAGAGTGGGTGAAAATTCCTCCACAGTGATGTAAAAGACTCATTGCCAGTTGTTGGCACCAATAGTGGCACAACCAGTTCTTAGGTTTAGGGGGCAGTTAGGGGACAATTACTTTTTCACATAGGGCCAGGTAAGTTTGCATAACTTTTTCCCTTAATAAATGAAATCATCATCTAAAAACTGCATTTTGTATTTATTCAGGTTCTCTTTGTCTAATAATCATTTGTTTGATGATCTGAAACATTTAGGTGTAACAAATATGCCAAAATATAAGAAATCAGGAGGGGGGTAAATACTTTTTCACAGCACTGGATCTATCTATACACTAATGTGGAAATTTAAGGTTTCATAGGTTATGGTTCCATAGTGTTGCTTTAACTTGCAGAAAATTGTTACAGAAGAAATTAATCATGAATAGAGTTTAAAAGAAATGATGTGTATTCCTTACATTTGAGGATCCATGTTAACATTACTGAAGTGCCAGTGTGCATGGTCACAATGTGCACAGCACTGACATTAAACGTGATTGACTGTTGAAGGAAGATTGATAGTCTGCTGAAGGAAGTGCAGCTTTCAGCAAATGTAGTGTGTCAGCTTCTCTAGCCCATATTTTTAGCCGTCCCTGGTGCATAGGGTTTATTATAGGATGAGCTTTGGAAAGGGCTCAGTGACTTCTCATTGTGGTACAGTCATGCTGCTCCCCACAATGGATCATTGTTTTCTAGTTTATGAATTAGGATAGGCTGATACAGTCTGAGACTGTGAAGTAGAGTTAATTTAGAAGATCCAGTTAACAGTACATGCTGTTTGTCTGAAAACCCTGAAATTGGATAGAGTGGACATTTTAGTGGTGTGAATCCTGCCCCAGACAGTGCTAGAGGTGAAACAGATTGTGTCAAACCATTCAAGTGCAAACTAGAGCACACTCAGAGCTCATACCTCCACCAAGGTTATTGGTCTTAGCAAGCTTAACACATTTCCCCAAAAGGTTTTTGGATTTCTTGATGTGTTTTTGCTGTTTGTCCCTATTTAGAAACATGTAGAACATAGCAGATTTTAAAACGACCACTCAGCAGTTTTTCTTTCAAGCTGTCAGTTAACTTGTTGATAATGTTATGCAAACATTCAAGAAGAATTATGTGACTATTTTATTCAATAAAAATATTTTCTGCCCTTGCTGATGTAAAAAGTAAAAAAAAAAAGTCCAAATAAGATGAATGTCCACTTTGGCCAAATGGTGGAACTGAGAGGTAAATATACAGCAAAATCAATGTGATTCTGTTTCACTTTACTGTAACTGTACTCTTTATACAGTCATTGAATGAATGAATGTAGGTATAAATGAATAAACGAGCAGTGGCTCAGGAGGTAGAGCAGGTCGTCCATTAACCAGAGGGTTGGTGGTTTGAATCCCGCTCTCCCCAGCCATCCTGCGTTGTGCACCTGAGCAAGACACTTTACCCACCTTGCCTCCAGTGTCCATGACACTGGGTCTGAATGTGTATAAATGTTTGGTAGTGGTCGGAGAGGCCGTGGGTGTGGAATGGCAGCCACGTTCCCGTCGGTCTGCTCCAGGGCAGCTGTGGCTACAGCAGTAGCTTACCACTGCCATTGTCTGTCTGGAGTGAATGAATAATGGACTCACTGTAACTGCCTTGGGTATTGTCAAGTCAAAGTCAACTTTATTGTGGATTCTTCCATATGTACAGCACCTACAGAGAATTGAAATGATGTTATTCTGAGACCCACGGTGCAGCAGGTTAACACTATGTAGGAAATATGAATTTAACACCTAACACCAAACATTAAACACTGAACATCAAACATCAGTGCAAATGAAACCAACCCCCAACCAGAAGGTAACTAAGAATACTAAGGGTGTTCAGATGAACTAAATATGATTAAAAATGAAGACAGCATGTAGTGACTGAGGGCTCATATCAGGGCACATAGAGGAGGGTTAAAGTGGCATGGAGTGCAAGGAGAGCAGTCCATTGGTGCAGAACGTGACTGGTGCAGCCCTGAGATCAGTGTGTGTGTGTGTGTGCGCGCGCGCATGTCTGTGTGTGTGAGCGGTTCCTGGGGATGGCAGAGTTCAGGTTTTTTTTGGGGGGGTCAGAGTCTAGGATTCGTGTGGGGGGGGGCAGGAGGGGGAGAGGGGGCAGAGCAGGGAGAGATGAGCTTCCTGACAGCCTGGTGGGTGAAGCTGTCCTTGAGTCTGCTGGTCCTGGCCCAGAGACTCTGCAATCTCCTCCCTGACGGCAGCAGACTGAAGACTGGTGCTATATAGATGCAATCCATTTTTATTATTATTATCATTGTATGCATGTTCACCAACATGCATATTCAAAACATTTACAGTTTACAATATTTTCACCACTTAACTGTGTTTCACAGTGTATATACAGTATAATGCTGTGAAAATGTTTGTGCACCCTTGTCCTGATGACTGTCAACAGTCAGATTCCTTTGGAAACTCTCTGTGACCTCGGGGTGTAGCATACCGTATCATTCACGATAATGCTGACATCAAAATTTAACCCCGGGATAGAAGTTAACATCAGCTTCTTCTGCTTTGGCTGTGCAGTGATGTCACACTGTTACACTGTTGACGTAAGTTACATCTTTCAAGGCATAACAAATATGGCGCAGGAAGACATATTTGTTTTTCAATTGGAATTGTAAGATTATACGCAACATTAAAGTTGGGAAAATTTTGGACATAATTTATCCATCCTAGATGGGTCTGCATCAGGCTGTGCTTAAGGTCAAGGTCAACAGTCAGGAGATCTGAACACTCTCTTGGTGGTCTTTGTTAAGCCGGAATGAGCTACTCCACCAATTAACAATCTGACATTTTAAACCGGCCTTGATTTAGACACACATTAAGTTTGCTGTGCACAAATTTGGGTGCTTTGTGCAGAACATCAATGGAACTGAATAACTGTGTGCACACATACACAGTGCTTCACTCGTGTGACATTTGAATGTTTTGTTTTGCAACATCTTAACTCTTGCACTTTTGCATATCGACTTTGTACAGTTATCCATCCATCCATCTTCTTCTGCTTAATCCTTTTCGGGTCGTGGGGGTCTGGAGCCTATTTCAGCATCTTTGGGCGAGAGGCAGGGTCCACCCTGGACAGATCACCAATCTATCGCAGGGCCAACACAGAGACAGACAACCATTCACTCTCACAGTCATACCTAAGGACAATTTAGAATCCCCAGTTTGATGCCAATTAACCTAACTTGCATGTTTTTGGCATCCGGAGAAATCCCGGAGTAAACCCACGCAGACACGGGGAGAACATGCAAACTCCACACAGATCACTGTTGGTCGGGGGCTGGGATCCCCCGGCCAAGGGTGAATTGCTGTGCTGCCATAGTGCTAACCATCCAATCCAACTTTATTTCTAAAGCACTTTAAAAACAACTACAGCTGGCACAAAATGCTGTACATCAAGAATAAATAAAATGGGAAAGACATATAAGACATAACAGGACATAAAAGAGCTCCCGGTCCTGTCTCCAGGTGAGTGGCAGCCTCATTTTCAAACTACAACATTTTCAACTCTCCAATGTTGATACATTTACTCCAGTGATGACAGAATGTCAACACTAATGGTATCCCTTGGACATGAACACACGAATGAACAATTTTGCGTGTGCTTAGCTCTTTCCATTGACTTTGTATACATTCGCGCCACCCGTTTGCATTTGGTGTGAAGGCACCTTTAGCCTCTGACAGCTATCTGCATCATCTCGACTGTTTTACAGAGGGCATGGACTATGGACAAGCTAAGGCAGGCAGTGTTGAGGAACCCGATTGAGATTCATAATCACTATGTGGTGGTAGCACAATCATAGGTGTGTAAAGGACTCCCCTAACACAGGTCACAAGCTCAATAGAATAGAATAGGCTTTATTGTCATTGTACAGTTGTAAAGTACAACGAAATTGTGGCTGCTCCACTAGGCTACTGTGCAGTAAAAGTATGAAAAAAAGATAAAAAATAAGGGCGCATTCAGACGGCCACTGTTTGGTTCAGTCCAAAGGACCAAACAGTGGCTTCCACGGATAGTTCGGTTCATTTGGTGCCGTCTGAACGCGCATTGGAACTCTGGTGCGCACCCAACAAGCAAAGTCTGGTCCCCCTGAAAATGGAGGTTTCAGTTCTCTTGCAAACAAAGTCTGGTTTGCTTCATTTGCAGTGTGAATCCAAATGGAGTATCCAGTGGCCAAAGGGCAGAAGTGCCCCTCGGCATTTGTGTAACCATGGCAACATGTAGTCTGAGAAGAGGAAGTGGCGTTTACTGTAGTACATTTTGGGCACAAAATAACAATAAAGACAACCACGTGAATCCGAGAAATCCTTTTACTGATGAAAGTCGAGGAGAAAAGTTAAAAACTGTCTCATTTGTGGCAGACAAACAAGCCAGCTGAAGGGAACAGATTTCTGTTTTTGGACCTGGCCAATATATGAGCCTGATTTTTCGTCTTCACCAAGATTTTTTCTTCCTGGTCAGTGGTGGTTTAAGCTACAGCGCCTCAAATGAACAGCTGTTGTAACTGTGTGACATTGTCCAGGCAGTTTGGTCCGCTGCAGTGTGAATGCAAACCAAACCAAATGAACGTGTGAAAATTCTTGGCATTCCCCACCTAGTTGAACCAAGACCCCCGAACTATCCTGGTCTGAATGCAGCCTAAGACACAGAGTTGCAAAACACATATTTGAATAAAATAGCCTAGGATTATAAAAACTATACGCAGATTAAGTAGTGGCTTCATGGATGAATCTATGTGCATGAAAAGTGGGGAGTGCAAAGACAGGTGAGTTTTTGTTTTTTGATGATAATTAAAAGGTCCTCAGTCCTGTGCATGTGAGCATTCGGAGGGACGGGAATGGACCTCTGACTGTTTGCAGTTCGGATGGCCCAGGGGAAGAAACTGTTTGTCAGTCTGGAGGTGTGTGACCTGATTCATCTGAACTGTTGTCCAGAGGGAAGTAGGTCAAACAGGTGGTGGGTGGGATGTGAGTGTTTTCCTGTGATGGCCTTCGTCTTCCTGAGACAGGAGGATCTGGAGACGTCCTCCGGGGAGGGCAGAAGGCTGCCGATGATTTTTTGGGCGGTGTTGATGACCCTCTGCACAGCCTTCCTGTTCTCAGCCGTGGAGCCGGCATACCACACACTCAGACAGTAGGTGGGCCCGCTCTCCACTGAGCAGTGGCAGAAGGCCAGAAGCAGCATCTGGTCCAGGTTGTCTTCCTCAGGACACGGAGGAAGTGCATCCGCTGCTGGGCTTTCTTCACCAGGGATTTGGTGTTGACAGCCTAGGAGAAGGTCAGAGGAGATGTGGGTGCCCAGGAACCTGAAGGTGGTGACAGTTTCCATGTGGTCTCCATTTATAAGGAGGGATGTGTGGTCCTGTCTGTTCTTCCTGAAGTTCATAATGAGTTCTTTGGTTTTGTGGACGTTCAGTTTCAGGTTGTTTGCTGAGTACCACAGCAGCAGATTTTCTACCTCTGCCCTGTATGCCTTCTCATTGTCATGGTGATGAGCCCAACCAAGGTGGTGTTGTCCATGTACTTCACAATGGCAGTGGTTGGGTGGGTTGGAATACAGTCAAAGATATACAGGGAGTACAGTAAAGGGCTTAGCATGCAACCCTGGGGGGAGCCAGTGCTGAGTGACAGTGTGGAGGAGTGGTGGGGGCCAAGTCTGACTGTTTGTGGGCGGTTGGTGAGAAAGTTCTTTATCCAGGTGGGGAGGAGTCATCTGGAGGTGATGAAGTTTGTTGATCAGGATGTCCGGGATGATGGTGTTGAAAGCTGAGCTGTAGTCCACAAAGAGCATTCTCACGTAGCTCCTTGGGTTCTCCAGGTGGCTCAGTGCCCTGTGGATTGTGGTGGCGATGACGTCTTCCATGGAACAGTTCTCCCTGTAGGTGAACCGTGGGGGTCAAAGGAGGTGGGAAGACAGTTGCTCAAACACTTCATTACTACAGACATGAGTGTTATGGATCTGTAGTCGTTCAAGCTGTCTATTATGGACTTTTTGGGGATGGGGATAATGGTGGAGGCCTTGAGGCATGTGGGGACGGTGGGGTGCGTCAGGGAGAGGTTGAACAACTTGGTAAGGATCTCTGCCAGCTGGTCAGCACATGCTTTGACCACCGCTCCTGGGATGCCCTCTGGACCATCAGCTCTTTGGGGGTTCACTGCTCTCAGTTTCCTCCTGACCTCATGCTCCTGTAGCGCAAGAGAGGGGAAGAGGAGGGGGGAAGAGGGGAGGAGGAGGGGGATGAGTTGGAAGGGGAGGGGGCAGTGTGTGCAGTGGTGTGGTGATCTCAAACCGGGCAAAGAAGCTGTTAAGCTCCTCAGCCAGAGTGAGGCTGCTGTCCGATGTTGGGGGGCTCTGACCTCTGTAGTTGATGAGGGCCTGGATGCCTCTCCACATCTGTCGGGGGTTGTTGTCCATGAGGAAGCCCTCCACCTTCCTCCTATAGGCCTTTTTTTGCATGTTTTATGCCTCTCCTCAAGTTTGCTCTGGCAGTGCTGTACAGAGAGCTGTCCCTCTGTCTGAAGGCTGAGTTACAAGTTCTGATCAGAGCCTGGACTTCACTGGTATTCCAGGGTTTCCGGTTTGGAAATACCCGGATGGGCTTAGTGACTGTCACATTTTCTACACAGCATTTAATGTAGATAAGGACAGACTCGGTGTAGAAGTCCAGGTCCTGCTGTTCAAAGATGCTACAATATATGCAGGCAAAGCAGTCCTGGAACTGGAGGAGAGCATTTTCAGGCAGGTTTTAATTGTCTGTTTGGTTGGGGGTGAACTCTTTCTGAAGGGGGTGTAGGCAGGCATTAGAAGTAGGGAGAGATGGTCTGATTGTCCAAGGTGAGGGAGAGCCGTGCTTAATGTTGCTGTTGTAGAGGGTGTAAGGGAAGGATGTGGAGGCGAGGCACAAGTGTAGGTCGACTCAGATTCCTTATTAACCCTCTAACATAAATACAGCCAGTGGACCCCAGCGGTGTCTGCTGGGGCCGAGTGTCTGGTAGGAGAGTTTTTCAACTCTTTCTGCATTCTGCTTATATAGCTTTAACCCCTTGCACTCTGGTCAATTTCCCTAAAAACGCCAAAAAATAACATACCCAAAGTAAATCAAAAGCTGTTCCTCAACCCTTTGCAGCATCTTCATGGGGTTGGTCTCATTTATAAGAAAACACGTTGAATTTTTTGGCAAAACAGTCATAATCTCTCTAAGTGCTCCTGCCACTGAGTAACAGTCATCTAAACATACTGAACTTGAAGAAAATAAAGTTCGCCTGGGTGTTTTTTTGGATACAAATGCTTGCAAATAACACACAGCTTCAGATACTGGCTGGAAAATGCAACAGAAATGTAGAACCAAGTGTTATCCAGCTGAGGTCAAAATTTTGTAACAATACCACAAAAAATGAATATATTACACAGCTTTTTTTCTTAGGTTGTTCCCAGGCGTTTTTGAACTGTGCCATATGGCACAGTTTGGAAAAACGTCTGTAACTTTTCAATGATTCAGTATAGAAGCTTCATCTTGGGCTCTAATGAAAGGTGAAGGGCTGTGTGTGTGTGTGTGTGGGGGGGGTGTTGTTTATTCATTCATGAATGAATGAATGAACAAACAAGCCCTCACACACAAAGAAGCATGCCACGTAAAAAATGTGTGGCTTTTTTTACAAGAAAAAATAACCTACAGTGCACTAAAAATTATACTAAAATATTTGTAATGTAGAAGATAACAACTCCCACCCCCCCGCTACAGAGGACGGACATCGCCCATCGCTACATGACGGAAAGCGGTGACGGTGCGCTGCGGTCTACTACGCACAGTTGGACTAAAATATTTGCAATATATCTGCAATCCACTACAGAAGAGTAGCGGGGGGGGGGGCATTTCACAACATGACGGGGGGGGCCGTTTGCAACCGGAGTGGTCCGGGTCCGTCATGTTGCGATAACGCACAGTTGTAATTTACCGATCGGTCAAAAGTCATTTGGATTACAATTTTCAGGGATAAAGAATAATTTAGCTTATAACGCTTACCTGTCCACAACAGCAGCATAGCTGGCGAACTTCTCTTCCTCATTGTCAGACGAACGTGACGCTGGTCCGCTTGTTACGGACTCGTGGTTCTGGTCACACGACCCGGTCAAACCATAATTCCATTATTGCGGTTTTGCGCTTCCATGATTGCGGTTTTGGCGAACAATTTTTCAAAATAAATAAGAACAGTAGTAAGGAAAAAAGACTGGCGAACGCCTGTGTGTCACCCAGCCTTACACAAAACAGCTTTCGAACTTCTGTGCTTCAATTGGCTGGCTGTATTCGCAGCCGTTGGTAGGCGGGTCCTTCTTGCTAGGTTTTCAGTCATTGATTCTTCAAGGTTTCAGAAACCCAATTCAAGGCTCTTATTAGTCGAATGAGAGGTCAGTCACATCTAAACCAATCAAAACACTCCTTTGGCTTTCTGTTTGCGGCTGTGTCTGTAGTGGAAGAACGGAAATGCAGCTTTTTTTTTTAGTGCGCTCTAGGACGCAGCGCCCTCGTGCGCTCTAGGACGCAGAGATGTGTCCGCCCGCGGTACACCGGAGTGCAAGAGGTTAATGGTATGCATAAAGAGCTGTGCTAGTGCATTATGCTTGTGTGTGTACAAAGATAATTTGTGACACATTAACATAACACTTGCGACATTCATGACAATACATCCACCCCCCTGCCCTCATTGTCTGTCTAGTTACTCCTTGGGGGGGCTACCCGCTTCAGTCCATTGTTCTGCCCCCCCTCTTCCTGCTTCTGGGTGTGAGAACAATGTCCACCCGCTGTGTCTAGTGTCACCACACAGACCCCCCCCCCCCAACACCCAGAAAAGGCTGTGACCCCCCCCCCCCCCCCCCCCCCTGTCGTTTGGGCTCAAGTCGACACCAGAGGAGGCTGCAGCGGGGGATTGCCACTCCGGTCGAACTGTCTGCTGGTGAGGCGTGTTGGAGGGCATGTAAGTCTGTGGGGGGAAAGGGGGAGGGGGGTAAACACTGTCTGCAACGCTCCAAGTTCCAACACGTGACGGCCATGGTTCGTGGGCGCACAGGGTCCAGTGTGCGTCGTAGCGTAATGGAACAAACCGGCAATCGGCAGGCTTTAGGGAGTGAGGTGCGGGAAGAACGATGTGGAGGAGGAGGGGGAGGTGGATGGGAATAAGTGAGTGTCGGCCCGGTACGTCAAAAGTGTCTGGGCCATGTAAAAATTGCGTGTGGATCCGCCATGGTGAGGGACTTTCCCGGTAAACCTGGCGGTGACCCACAGCGGCTGTGAAAAAAATTAAGTCTCTGACTCTTCTTGCGGCTCAGTCCTGTGGGGAAGCTGAACGGCCAAATTCCCCGAGGATGCGTAGCGGCTGTGAAAAAAAACTGAAGCTGTGTGAGGGACTTGGCGGTTTGGCTTTAGGTGCAGAAGCAGCCCTAAAGTCATTGGGGAAAGCAATCGGGTAAATTCCCGTTGTGCGCCGTGGCTGAGAAACCCATACAAAGTCCTGTGTGCGGGCTGCATGTCTGCTTCAGGTGCGTGAGCAGCCCTAAAGGCTCCGAGGATGGCGATCGGCCGTGTTTCTCGGGCATATGCAGCGGCGGAGGACGATGTATAAGTCTGTGGAGCCGGTTTGTCCCTGGTGCGTGGCGCGGACCTGGCGCAGTCACCACATAGCTGGAAGTTGCGCTGTCCTTGTAATCCTGCGGTGTGTGCGCGGGGCTTCTGTGCGCAGAAAGTCCGCTGTTGGGAGGTGAGTCAGGGTCGGGGAGCTTGATAGAAATCAACGCAGATGGCGCCGATGATCTTCTCCGTTCAGGCTGTTTCTGTGTGTTGCTCGTGTCGCTGATCTTCGTGCATCTCGGTCCCAGCGCCGCTCTCTCCATCCGGCCCTGGAGGTTACCATCGTGGAGAGAGGATAAGGTGCGTGTGTTCCAGTGTGGATGCAAAGGATGTAGGCGATCCCCGGTCTCTGGAATCCACAGTGCGGTGAAAGAGAGCAGACGGTCATCCCACGTCAGGTCACCATGTGGTGCGCGGCGTAAGGGAGGGACCGTTCATCTCCGTCAGGTCACCGATGTGGAGAAAAAGGAGTCCACAGCGTGGCGAACGGGAGAGATAGTCCATTTCACGTCAGGTCACCAATGTAGAGGGTGTAAGGGAAGGATGTGGAGGCGAGGCACGAGCGTAGGTCGACACAGATTCTTTATCGACGCTCTAACATAAATACAGCCGGTGGCTGGGGCCGAGTGTCTGGTAGGAGAGTTTTTCAACTCTCTCTGCATTCTGCCTATATAGCTTTAATTTTATGCATAAAGAGCAGCGCTAGTGTATTATGCTTGTGTGTGTACAAAGAGAATGTGTGACACATTAACATAACACTTGCGACATTCATGACAATAAATCCACCCCCCTGTCCTCATTGTCTGTCTAGTTACTCCTTGGGGGTCTGCCCGCTTCAGTCCATTGTTCTGCCCCTCTTCCTGCTTCTGGGTGTGAGAAGAATGTCCACCTGCTGTGTCTAGTGTCGCCACACTATAAACATGATCCAGCGTTCTTTCCCCCTTGTGGGACACTTAACATGTTGGTGGAATTTGGGGAGAACAGCCTTTTAGCATGCTTTGTTAAAATCCCTCGCAAATATGTGTACCACATCAGGGTGGCCTCTCTGCTGCTTACTAACAATTAGCTGAAGGTGGCTAAATGCTAAGCTAACGCTAGTGTTTGGAGGAATGTAAATTGCTTTATAATTACTGCCATTAGCTCGTGAGGAAGATAGAAAGGCCTACACAGAAAGGACACGGCCTTTAAGTCTGGAGAAGAGTGGCTGTGAATTATTCTGTTGTTATTACACCTGGAGCACAAAAGCACACAGCCCTCCACCCCTCCCCTTACTGGAATCTGCGTTGCGGTCCTGGCGGTGGATGGTTCGGCCTGGAAGCTCCACTGTAGCATCTGGGATTAGTGGGTGCAGCCAGGATTCCTTCATAATCAGAATACTGCAGTACTAGACGAAGTGGTTGTAGGTGATCTCCGATTGTAGCGCATCCATTTTGTTGACGAGGGATCTGCCGTTGATGAGGAAGATTGATGGTAATGGAGATTTCACGTGTTGTTTACACAGCTGAACTCGGAGGCCTGCTCTGCAGCCTCGCTTCTGCTTCCTCTCTCGGCGCCGCCTACGTTGCCTGTGGGACCTGACAACAATCCGAGGAGTGCCCAGTGGTCTTGAAATCTCCTCAGGGTTATGGTGAGTCCGAGTATAAGCACTTCTGATGTTGGAGTTAAGTTGGCAGAGGATACCTAGTAGTTCCTGGCGACTGTAGGTGATCAGTCTGTCGCAGAAAGAGGACAGAAAAAGGCAGAAAAACAAAAAAACAGAAACATGCACAGTAATCCAGAGCGTCTAACTGCTGTGTCCGTACACACCGCCATCTTGATGTGACGTGACCCACAAACCCTCAAGACGTATGTGTTGTAAACACTGGACAATGTTTATTTTGTATGTGAAATGACAATAGGCTTATTTACTACTGCACAAGAAGAAGGAAGGAAAAAGAAAAACAGAAAAAAAAAATGAAAACTGAAGGTCAAATTGCCCACCTCTCTACATACCTGGTCCTCCTGTTGAGTCATTCGATTTGCACCATCTTGCCTTCTGTGTTTTGTTTTTGTTTTTTGTTTTTTTAAGGACAGTGCAAGTTGATGAACATTGATATCAATCAAGGAAAACTTGTCAGATTGTAGCCAGTGGCTAATTTTCATCTGTTGTCTGTGGGTTACAATTTTTCCTTTCCCCATTCTATTATGCTGAGCACCAAGCTAGAGGGCGGGAAGTACCATTTTTATATGGTCTTTGGTATGACCTGGCTGGGGATTGAACCCATGACCTCCTGGCTGAGGGGTGGATGCTCTTGATAGCTGTGCCGAGGGAGCCCTGGATGAAGCCAGGATTATGTTATCACCACAAAGGTATTATCATTGCCTGATCAGGATGATAAATCCAACTTCAGCTCATCCATTTTATTGTTAACTTGACTGCTAACCGCAATGCAAGTTGACGACACTCACTTTTTTTTTTTTTTTACTTCGGGCCATTTCTGCGTTAGTTGACATGCACTTACATACATCACTTTTTTCTATTTTATATAGACTTTATGGGAAACATTTTTGACTAATTTACTTGGGCAACACTTGGCTGTGATTTTAAATTGTGTGTTCTTTAACCCCTACCAGCCCTTGTGGGGCAGACCTGACGGGCTTTCGGAAAAATCATTCTACCAAAACAGCTTTAATCAGAGTCTCCAGTGACATTATGATGGCGGCTGATACTGGTAAATACACAGTTTTGGTTTTATTGGATCTCTCTTCTGCCTTTGACACTGTTGATCACTGTATAATGATCAGCAGACTCAAAGAGCTAGGGTTGCCTGGTTCTGTTTTAAAATGGTTTTCATCATACCTCTCCGGAAGAACCTATAAGATGTCCGTGAATCAGATCTTTTCTGAAATAGCACAGTATTCATGTGGGGTACCACAAGGATCAGTTCTAGGACCCATTTTATTTCTAATTTACATTTTGCCACTGGGACGGATAATTAGCCAGTTCAATGATATTTCTTATCATCTTTATGCTGACGATATTCAGTTGTATTGCTCTTTTAAAGAGTCTGAGTTTTACATGCTATCTATCATCTTTAACTAACTGCTTGTCTAACATCAAACAGTGGTTAAGTGCAAACTTTTTACAGCTTAACTCAGACAAGACAGAGACATTAATTATCGCTCCTGAAAACAAGATCCCGCTTATTAAGCACCACATGGGTACACTAAAGGCGCTTTTCCACTAGGGTCAGTATGGTACGGTTCGGTACGGGACGGGACGGTACAGTTCGTCCCGCTTTGTGTTTCCACTGCACTAGGTTCCATTTGATGTGGGTGGGAAGGAGGCGGCACAACCCTCTCCCTCCCGTTACGTAAAACAAGTGTAACTGGCGTAAAACAAGCGTAACGTTACGCAAAACACGAGCTGGCAGGATACGAGGCGTCTGCATTCTCTGGCTTTTTTTGCCAGAATAAAGGCAAACAGGGAGAACAGGAGGCAAAGGCGGCAATACGACACACTCTGGAAAAGCACTGGAGCGTTTAGGAAACCATAGAGCAGTATAAAGGGGAAGACATGAGGATACGAACTTCATCACGTATGATGGTAAGCTAATGAATGCTAATGCTACTTTGCTTTTAAGTCCGCCGTACAACATTGTGAAGTCGGCAAGTTATCGGTATTAGGTACTAAAATATGCATTCTCTGTGTGTGTGTTTGAGATGGCTCTCTTGTGGCAAAAATATCGCTTCAAACGGTTGGTCTGAATGTTCAACACAGTGATTCACCCCAGCTTCACGAAGGAGAAGTGGTTATAGAACTGCAGAATGTCTGTAGGAATGTTTAGCTTCCTGTGCAACAAACTGCTCTGATCTGTGTCAAAATCATGGAGAGACTGTTGAGACGTCATGGGATATAGCTGCTCCAGCCAGTGGTGTCGTGGCAAGACATGGATCATCTAGGTGCCATATTGTAGTATATGAGCCGTAAAAATATATATTTCAACAGGTAAACAGTACTGAGTTAGGCATAAGATATATTTAACAATTATGATGCATTTTAAGCCAAAACAAATGGATCTAGGATTAAAAGTAATTAAAATAATGCAGTCACAAGGTTACATGGAGAAATACGTGGATTAACTGGAAATAAATCGTATTGAGTATTGCTGACTACATGTAGATACTGTATAAATATATATTCTCTGCATCAACAGTGAACTATACTTGTATTCATATAGTATTGCCCTGGGAATTTTGACAATAAACCTTTGTACTTTTGCAGATGTGTCTCTACTTTTATGTGTGAAGGTTACCACCAAGTGACATAAATACTAAAAGATTGGAAAAGCTGTCTAAGAACAATCCAGCAGTTTGAGAAATCACTTTTGGTTTGGTGTAAGTCTGCCAACAGATATATGAACCATAAAGCAGTTTGTGTTAAAATGTTAAATCCCATTAAACCCGAACTCAGGGGTGTCCAATCATGTGCCATGGGGGCCAAGACCCTGCAGGTTCTTCTATCCCATTATTAGGAAATCCAGATACTAATATGGCCCAGAATTCCTCCATATACTGGGACTATCAGTAACGTGTGCAGCGTCTTCTGCACTGGCACGTCCAACAATACAGTCTTCAGCAAATAATTGTTTTGGTTACTTTTCTTAAAAATGAGCCATTATTTTCAAAGTCACTGATAAATGGTTCATACTGCTGACTTTTTTCACACCGGTGTCTTAACAGACAAAATAGAAAATCATGATGCAAACACATAAGTCACTAAATTGTTTATTACAATCAGCAGCAAATTCCAGATTATTTAGAATATGCAAAATTCAAACTGTAAAAAAAAAAAAAAAAAGAAGAAAATGGAATGGGTCACACACGCCAGCCACGCTGCCTCACTGAGCAGCAACTGGATCGGCCGCTCACACTGGTCCCGGTTCAGCAGATCTTCAGCCTGCATCTCTGTAAATAGTGAGGCAAGGTCTGCTTTGGGATGGATCATTTTCCTCTTGCCTAGATGAAAGACAGAAATGGGTGGTGGATAATTAAAGCAAGTTCAAAACATATTTGAGAAATGAATGAATGAATGAATCTTTATTACGGATAGATTAGATTAAAAGAAAGGAACAGAATAATATAACAAAGGGGAAAAAAATCCAACAAGGTCAAATTAAACAATAACTCCACTGATTATACAGTTCAACATAAGTTTTCTAAAATGGGTGATGGCTGAAGCCGCAGCTTAAATTGCCCACCCATGTTCCATCCTAGAATTCAAAAGAAAAACAAAACAAGAGTGATTACAATTCAGAACAAAGCTAAGACAAAACGTGACAAAAAAAAAACCTAAGCTACAACACAACACAGACTGGATATGATAATTCTTGTGTGATTTTATATGTCATCTTGTATATATGTTTGGAGTATTTCTTCCTTTACTTTTTGTTTAAATTGTCCAAGCGTTGTACATGATTTTAATTCAGGTTCAAAATCGTTCCATAATCTGACTCCTTGCACTGAGACACAGTGTTGCTTGGTGGTAGTTCTCACTGAAGGTTTTTGAAATATACATGTTCCTCTGAAATGATATTGTTTCTGACTTATGTGGAACAACTTTTGGATATTTGTGGGCAGTGATAGATTCTTAGCTTTAAACATTATTACTGCAGTTTTAAAGTCAACCAGATCTTTCAACTTGAGAGCTTTTAATTTAAGAAAAAGTGGGTTTGTTGGTTCCCAGTAAGCTGCTTTGTTTATTATTCTAATAGCTCTCTTCTGAAGCATAAAGACTGGATATATGTTTGTTTTATATGTATTTCCCCATACTTCAGTACAATATCTCATGTATGGGAGTATTAATGAATGATACAAAGTCTATAGCGTGGGTTGATTCAGCAAATATTTCACTCTGTGTAGTATTGCAATTGATTTGCATATTTTACCTTTAATACAATTATATGACTTTCAACATAGTTTATTATCAATTATTATGCCAAGGATTTTAATTTTGGATACCCTTTCAATCTCTGCACCATTTACACTGAGTTTAGATACTGAGTTGTTGTGATGGTGTGAAATTACATTCTCAATAAAAGTTTAGCCACCGCTGTGTCGCCCTGGGTTCAAGTGTGGGTGGTGTTTTGTGCTTGTATTGCTAAAATATAAAAGGAAGCACTACAATGGGCCTCCAATATTTGTAATGTGTTCTTTTACTGGATGAGTTTAAAGATGAAATACTATAGACTACACATATAAACTAAATTCTAATGGTGACTGAACAACTCCCATTCCCCAAAGTGCAAGATACACTATTATGACTACAACTCATAAAGGATCACAGAAATGATCTGATAAAAAAATAAATAAACAAGCGGTTTATTTTATGGTGGCTACTATTGGATGTGATATTCATTTTCAATTACTCTGTAATTAATATTCACACAATCAAATAAATGTCAGTTCAATCCCTTTCATATTAAGTGGAAATTGTGCTACTTTAAACTTGGCGCTTCACCTATACTTTAACTTAAAAAGCAAAAGATTTGACTATAAATAAGATGTGTTGTTTACCTGTCACAATACATTGCCGTCAAAACACAGGCATTGTCAGAGCAGATCCTGTTTGGACTCTACAACGAAAATACACACAACTTAAGTACACGCACAGCACGAAAGTGGAACATGTAAAAAAACCCACCTTTTTAACCAGGATTACAACTAGCTTATTTCATCAGATATTGTCAACACAAAGGCTACATACAAGGACGGACGTAGCATTGAGCTACGTCATTGTTTAAACACAATTAAGTTTTCGTCTGTCCAAAGTGAACTTTCCACTGCTGGGATAAATAATGTAAAACTTGCATGTCACATCACTCACTGTCCTCTATATCCCAATATCACGGCTTCAGCTGCTGAAGTTGGGTGCTCCCGCAGCCGTACATTCAATTCAATTCGGGCAGCTACGTCTACTTCCTAGTGCGTCTCCGTCTATTTTCCAGTGTGTCTCAATCTGCTTTCCAGTGCAGCTCTGTCTGCTTCCCTCTGGATTCCCTCATCAGGCGAAACGCACAGAAAACTCTGCTGGACCGCAGTGTTGATTTCTGCTGATTTCTATTAGCCATTCTATTGTTGTTGTTTATAATATCACTTGTTGGCTTTCTCACGGACGAATAATTGCAAATGGCGGCCCGCCAGCGATTCTGGAAAGTCAGCGTAACGCCCACTCTCATGACGCTACGCCCGGACCAATCAGTGGTCTGCAGTGTTTTTACGTAACCGGGACGGTATCTTTGGAACCTCCGTCGAGCAGGTCTGAAAAAATAGGTACAGTTCTGAAAAAACACAACTGAAAGCAGTTATGGTCCTTAATGGAAAAGCGGACAAACCGTGCTGTCGCATACCGAACCGTACCGTACTGACCCTAGTGGAAAAGCGCCTTAAGTTCCTCTGTCCAGGCGAGTCTTCGGAATCTTGGTGTCAGTTTTGACTCGGCTATGTCTTTTGAGCACCACATTAATCAATTAATTAGAAATTGTTTCTTCCATCTGAAGAATATTTCTAAGTTGAGAACCCTGGTGTGAACTTGAGATGATTATTCATGCTTTTATTTCTTCTTGCTTAGACTATTGTAATAGTCTTTTTACCTGTCTGAGCCAAAAGCATCTTCAGCGCCTCCAGGTTGTTCAAAATTTGGCTGCCAGAAGTTTAACTCACACTAAGAACAGGGCTCACATTACACTGGTTTTGGCAGCACTTCACTGGCTCCCAGTTGGTTTTAGGATTCAGTTTAAAATTTTAGTTCTTGTTTTTAGAGCTATTCATGATCAGGCCCCTAAATACATCACTGAGCTGCTTAATGTGTATAACCCCTCGCGGTCTTTGAGGTCCTCGGATCAACTTTTACTGGCTGTCCCTCAAACCCATTTTAAAACTCGAGGTGATGGAGCCTTTCAGGCAGTGGCACCATAATTGTGGAATGCTCTACCATTGTCATTATGCTCAGTAGACTCTGTTGAGGCTTTTAAAAAGCAGCTGAAGACACTGCTGTTTAAACAGGCTTTTTAGTTTGATTATGGTTTTTTATTTTTTTTAATGTTTTTATGCCTTTATTATTGTATTTGTGATGTTGTGTTTTATTTTATTGTGCAGCACTTTGTGATCCTTTCTGTGAGAAGTGCTATATAAATAAATTTTACTTACTTACTTACTTACCCTGACATTAGCAGCATGGTGCATTGATGCATAGCTCCTTTAGGACTAAAATGGCCCCTGTAACCTGCACAGTGCTGAATCATGAGAAGATGGCTTAATCAGTCTGGCCCCAGAGAACAGTCACCATCTCTCCATCATCCGGACAGTGGCAATTTATTGCTTAAACACATGTTCTCACACCTTCAGGGTGAAATGTGGAGATGATTTACAACTTCAGCTGTGCTGGCTTTTTATATCGTTATTATATGTTCTTCACTGTACATCAGTTCTGGTTATACAACTGCTAGTTGTGACTGAGCATTCTGGGTGGACATTGGGGATTTCAGGAATGACTGTAGTCCTCAATAACCCCACTAGGATGCTTCAGCAGGTATCACTGTGCTTGAACAGTGTTCTGTTAATCTTTAATTAACTGTCTGTGGCTTCTTATATGTGAGGGTCGTAGTGTGGTATATACCTCAATTTCAACAGTGAGGAGCTATTTGAAAAGAGATGAACTTCCCAATCCAGAAATTGTTCTTGTGTTCCTGGTTCATGCTAATAGTTAGTCCTGTTGGCTAACTTTCAAAATTTATAACGCTAAAGATTAGATTAAAACCTCCCAGTGTAGCTTCCGGTTATGGCTGCCACGTAGGACGGACGTGTCTTGCTCTCTGCTCTGCTCCTGGAGAAAAAAAATCGGCAAATAACTCTCTCATTTGGGACAGAACGTATCTCAGCATTTGGGCGAGGATATGTCGGCGAAGCCTAAGGCTGGAAAACCAGGAAAAGGAAAAAGCGAGCCGCCGAAACAGTCCAAATTAACGGACTTTCAGGTCTGTGACGCAGCAAACATAACTCCATATATGGCGGAGGAGGCTGGCAACGGTGCGATGTCTGAGCGGGGAGGCGCAGATGCGCTGATGGCTGCCATGAGTTCAATGAGAGCGGACTTTTCCTCTAGATTTGATGGGATTATGACAGCGTTGGAAGGAATAAGAAAGGAATTGGGTGACTGTGTAGAACGAACGGCGCAGATGGAGCTCCGTCTCGCTAGTGCTGAAGATGACGTCACCCGTCTTCAATTAAAGGTGCGCACTTTGGAAAAAAAAAAATAAATCTCTGGAAGATAATATTTTGGATTTGGAATCTCGGTCAAGACAGAATAATTTGAGGCTGGTGGGTCTTCCAGAGGAATCAGAAGGTCGGGACGTATGTTCCTTTCTGGAAAAGTGGATTCCGGAGGTGCTGGGCAGCGAGGAGTTGCAATCAGCAGTGGTTCTGGAAAAAGCACATCGTATTGGCCCACGGAGAGATAAGGGACCGCCGAGGACCTTAATTATGAAGTTTCTTAGCAACAGAGACAGGATGAAGATCTTCAACGCTGCACGTGCTAAAGGAGAGATTAAACACCAGGACCAGCAGGTGCGGTTCTACCCAGATTTGGCCACAGGAATCCAGCAATTGAGGAAGCAGTTTGATCCCGTACGTAAGGAGCTGCGCAACCTTGGGATTCGTCATGGTGTAATCTATCCTGCGAGACTGCTGACCACGTATGAGGGCAGAACCCACATCTTCAAGACCCCAGAGGAGGCGCAGGAGTTCATCAAGAAGATCAAAGAAGAAGAAGAGACTGGTGGGAGCTAAGCATGAACAAAATATAAGGTAGAATAATTAAGCATTTGCACAGGCATCTGACTGACTTGAAGTAAATAGTAAGTTTACAAAATATAGATTGTATTATATATTTAAAAAACAAAACAAAAACAAAACAAACAAAAAAAAAAACTATGATGTACAAAGTTGTTAAAAATTTTGGAGTTAAGCAGTAGAGTTAGGGTGATTGGGAGGATGAAGAAGGAGTGGCTTAGGCTGTTCCCCGTGGGTGTGGAACGGTCGATGGCTATATCGGGAGACAGAATTTTTCTTTTGATTTTGGGGGGTTTGCCACAAGTGTGGGAAGGGGAAATTTGTTTGTGTGTAGTTTGTAGGATGAATGTTCAACCACTCATGTTTTTGCTTCTCTGTATGAGCATGTTTACACTGCAAGGTAATCCCAAACTCTCTATTGATCATGGACCAAAGTGTTAATCTTAATTTAACTTCATGGAATTGCAGAGGTCTACAAAATTTAAAAAAACTTAAACAAGTTATGAATAAAATAAAGGACATGGGTTCAAGAATTGTGTTTTTACAAGAAACTCATCTGATAGAGGAGGATGTTAAAAGAATTAGGAGTAGATGGCAGGGAAGTGTATTCACCTCTTCATTTTCATCCCGAGCCAGGGGAGTTATGACTCTCATACATAAATCAGTTCCTTTTCAAGTGAAAAATGTAATTGGAGACAAATTTGGAAGATATGTAATCATTCAAGGTTCTTTGCTATTAGAAAATATAAATCTTGTGAACTTATATGGTCCCAATATAGATGATCAGAAGTTCTTTGCTAATTTATTTCTCATCTTATCATCACTTACAGGGCAACATATAATAGCAGGGGATTTTAATTGTACATTGAATCCAGGTGTGGATAGATCAACAGGACTGGATTGTACGCACATTGGATGTAGGATGACTATTAATCATTTTATGAAAGAATTGAGATTGTTAGACATATGGAGAGAAATGAAACCACAAGTTAAAGCCTATTCTTGTTATTCCAGTACCTACAAGACATTCTCACGTATTGATTATTTTTTGATTTCCACAGAATTAAGGTCCAAGATTCAAAACTGCTTTTATGATAACATCGTGATCTCTGATCATGCACCCTGTTGTCTAATATATGTAGATAAAAAATTGACAAAGGAATCAGGCAGATGGCAATTTCAGCATAAATGGCTTCAGGATGAGGAATTTGTCAAGTATATAGAAAAACAGATAGACGAGTTCTTTGACATCAATACTACACAAACATCAGCATGTGTAAAGTGGGAGGCTTTCAAAGCTTTTATTAGGGGACATATTATTAGTTATACAGGATCAAAATCTAAGAAGACTCGAGAGGAGAGAGCTAAATTGGAACATAAAATAAAAAGTCTTCAGGAAAAAGTGTATGCAGGAAGAGATCCAAGGTTGGAGAATGAATTACTGATTTTGAGAGCTGAATACGACAAAAAATCAGCGAATAGAGCTGCCTCGAGTCTTCTAAGATTGAAACAATCTTTTTATGAACAAGGTGAAAAATCAGGAAAATTATTAGCATGGCAGATTAAACAATTGGAAATTAAAACACCAATAACCAGTATTATAAGTAACGGACAGGTAGTTATAGATCCTTTAGAAATTAATAGAGCCTTTAGAGATTACTATGAAAAATTATATGATACCAAAAATGAACCTGATTTAACAAAACTAAATGGGTTTTTGAACGAACTATCTATACCGTGTATTCCAAATGAAAACAGGGAGATATTGGAGTCTAAAATTAGTCAAGAAGAAGTTGGGCTAGCCATTGATAATATGAAATCAGGAAAAAGTGCAGGACCAGATGGTCTTCCAGTTGACCTTTATAAAAAATTTAAGAATAAATTAATAAAACCTTTTTTGGAAATGGTTTTAGAAGCATTTCAAAATAATAATTTACCATCATACATAAATAATGCCTTAATTATACTGCTGCCAAAACCAGGTAAGCCCTCTAATAAATGTGAAAATATGAGACCAATAAGCCTATTAAACGCCGACCTTAAGATAATCTGTAAAATTTTAGCAAGACGAATACAAGAAATTTTACCAAATATTATTAATCGAGATCAGAATGGCTTTATAAAGGGTAGACAAGGCTTCCATAATGTAAGAAGACTATTTAATATTATTTATTTTAATAAAGAAGCACCGGATACAGCTCTCCTATCATTGGACGCCGAAAAGGCCTTTGATAGAGTTGAATGGCCCTTTCTTTTTGAAGTCCTACAAAGGTTTGGACTTGGAAATAATTTCATAAAATGGGTTCAAATAATATACAATAATGCTACAGCAGAAATCCTAACAAATAACAATATTTCAAAACCAATAAAAATCAATAGAGGATGTCGACATGGCTGTCCACTTTCACCTTTACTGTTTACTATGGCAATTGAACCTTTAGCGATAGCGATACGTTTACATTCACAAATATATGGAATTAAAGTTGGACCAACAGAACATAAAATCTCCCTGTACGCCGATGATATAATTTTGTTTATGTCGAATCTAAAAAAATCAATTCCAACCTTGTTGAATTTAATAAAGAATTTTGGGGAAATATCAGGATATAAAATAAATAAAACTAAATCTTCAATATTAATGCTAAATGAGACCCAGAGAAATTACCCAGCCCCTGAGGTAAATCAATTCAATGTTGTAAATCAGTTTAAATATTTAGGAATCCAAATTATGCCTAAGCTAGAATCAGTCGCCAGTGTCAACTATGAAGCCTTAATGTCAGATATCAATGAGTTAACTCAGAGATGGATGTCACTACCAATGTCGATGATCGGGAGAATCAATATACTTAAAAGTAATATTTTACCTAAAATACTTTATTTATTTCAATACATTCCCTTATCACCACCTTTAGATCTATTCTCAAGAATAAAAAAAAAGTTAGTGGAATTTATATGGAACAACAGGAGGGCTAGATTACGTTTGTCTTTATTATATTTACCATTTGATCGTGGAGGTCTGAAATGTCCAAATTTTATGTTGTATTATTGGTCGGCACAACTGAGGTCTATGACATATTATTTTTCATCAAATGATCTCCCTCACTGGACTGAAATGGAATCATACAATTTACCTTTACCTCTTCCCATATTCATATACTCAGATTCGGCAAAAAAATTACAAAAACAAGTTAAAAATCCATTTGTAAAGCATATGATCAAAATATGGTGTGAAGCTAAAAACTATTTAAAAGAACCACAGTTATTGTCACAATTTAGTCCAATATGGGGTAATCAATATTTTAAACCAGGGAGAGCGGACGCTGTATTTAAAGTATGGAATTTAAAAGGGATACAAAAGATTCAGGATTTATATTTGCCATGTGCAGACAACATAATGTCTTTTGAAGAGCTGAGGATCAAATTTAATCTCAATAGAACACATTTTTTTAAATATCTTCAACTTAGAAACTTTATTCGATCAAATCAAAATAAAGCTCTCACTCGACCTATTTATTCATCCTTGGAAAAAATGATGATGAAAGATAGTAAAAGAAAGGGTATTATTTCAGAGTTTTATAACTCATTGACACTATCTTCAAGTGAAAATTCACTGAAAAGATTAAACTACTGGAAAGAAGATCTGCAAATTGAAATTTCAGAGGAACAATGGGAATTGGCTTGTACAGAAGCTCAAACCAAATCAATAAATGCACGCCTTAAATTGATACATTTCAAATGGTTAATGCGGATGTATGTTACACCGGAGGAGTTAAATAGATATAACAAAAATATACCAGATACATGCACAAAATGCATGGAAAGTAAAGGAACCCTATTTCATTGTTTATGGGAATGTAGATTAATAAGAATGTTTTGGGAAGAGGTGAGGGTAACAATTGAAAAAATAATCTCAAAACAAATCATATTGAATCCTAAACTGTTTTTGTTGGGTCTGTACCCAGAAAAGCATAATTTTAATAAAAGTGAAAGAACATTCATAGACCTCAGTTTGCTTAATGCCAAAAAATGTATTGCACTATTATGGAAAAAGACTCATAGACCAGATGTGACTCAGTGGTTAAGACAGATGTTAACAAACCTTCCATTAGAAAGAATAACATATATACTGAAATCAAAGGAAATTGTGTTTGAGAATATATGGAGACCTTTTATTGATTATGTAAAAAATTTAAACATAACTCTTGAAGAAGAAGGTGAATGATGTGTGTGGACCTTGTAAATTCCAAACTGGTGAACATATGTATACTTATGTATTGGATTGTCTAGACTAAACAGAGGAGCATTGTTGAAGACTTGATTTTGTTGGTGGTTGTTGGTGTTTTTAGTGCATTTTTTTTTTTTTTGTAGTACTTTAGTGTTAGTGTTTGATTGTTTGTATCATGTTTGTTAAAAAAAAAAAAAGGTTCAATAAAGATATTGTGGAAAAAAAAAAAAAACCTCCCAGTGTAGAGTTTCTTCTGAAACCTCATAACGTAACTGAATATGGCTATAAGAAGGCAGCGTTGGTACCAGATGTGCCCGGAGGTTCAGACATGCAAAGGTCCCTGCTCCTGCTCATGATGTTGCACAGTTTGATTAGTTGTGCGTTATGATGATGTAGCGCATTGTGACTGGCTGTCCACCAGAGAGTTCACGGGTGTAGTTTTCGTGTTTTTGGAAAAACATATGTTAGAAACATTTTTCCTTTGTCTCTATAATTGTTTATAATTGGGCTGCACGGTGGCGCAGTGGTTTAGCACTGCGGCAGCACAGTTTACCCTCGGCCGGGGGATCGCGGGGATCATGAGATCATGGGTTTGATCCCAGCCCCCGACCAACAGTGAGCTGTGTGGAGTTTGCATGTTCTCCCCGTGTTGCGTGGGTTTACTCCGGGATTTCTCCGGTTTCCTCCCGCATACCAAAAACATGTAGGTTTAGGGCGCTCGCGCACGCAGCGACCGGCAGCCGGTGGCTTGTCACCAGACTGCAAACCAAATCTACCTACGGGTACAAATAAGAAACAAAAAAAAAAAAAAATAATGATCAGAACTTTGGTTGTTTTTATCTTTGTTCAGCTTATACTAACAAAACCACAATTAAAAATACAAACATCTGAATATCTTTTGGGGTGGGAATCGTGAGGGATCTCTTGATTCGATTTGGATCGCAGTACTTGGGTCACAATATCATCCTATCACGATTCAAAGATAATCACGATATTGAGGATCACAATCCCATATATTTCAGTTTTTTCACCTTATTCAACTCAAATCACGTCTCAAATTAAAACTGTTGACATCTCTTTCATATAATAAAGTATTCTTGGGGCTTCATTTTACGCAGAGACGTGTCTCTTCACACAGGGAGGGATAGTTTTGGAATAGACTCCCACTCCAGATGAGGAAAAAAGCTCTTACCACAGATGCAGGTAAATACTGTGCTCTGTTTTCCAGTCATTATATTTACATTATTGATGTAGTTTTATTCTTTTTTTTGCCTCTGTATGGCTCCCTGCAGAAGTCCTGACACTGACTCTTTGCATTCAGCAATTATTCAAATATTTTTTTTACAAAATAAATTCACGTATGTGAATAAATATTATACAGACTATATTTTTTCCATCCAGGTTAAAGCTATACTGCAGCTCATGCTCTGTCAACCCATTTTTATGTTGTGTTTAAGTGCATGCTGAATGTCATGATTTCACTATATTCCTGTTTTAATCACTGTGTTCCCCCTTTCTGCTCTAATGTGGACGTTTTCTGTGAAAAGGTTTTTAAAAGGTGTTTCAACCTTTAAATTGTCTTAACTAGAGAGGTAGAAGACTATTGTTGAGACCGTGGCTCACATATGGTAATTATGTGATCATCATAATCATTCATCATAATCATATACAGTATAACAGCCCCTGGCTTTACTACAGACCGTGCACTAAATGAACAGTTAGAGGAGCCAAATTTTCATATTTAAGTCCTTTCATATTTATTTCAGAGCATTTTTATAGTTTTTTTTTTCAAAACAACAGTTATGTGATAGTTGCTTTTTTCAATACAATGTTTCTTTTACCTAAACAAGTACATACCCCATTTCCAGAAGAGTCGGAACACTTTGGAGCAGGAATCCAGAATTTAACATTTCAGTTATGAGACTGTATCTTATTTTGGATCTTAATGTACCTCATGGAACAATATTATGATTTTTTTTCTCTAGAACATATACGGCGGGGAAAATAAGTATTGAACACGTCAACATTTTTCTCATTAAACATATTTCTGATGGAACCACTGACCTGAGATTTTCACCAGATATCAGTGCAACCCAAGTAATCCATACATACAAAGAAATCAAGGCAACTGTGTTCACAAAGAAAGTTATATTTAATAAAGTGGAATGACACAGGGAATAAGTATTTAACACACTTAGTGAAATTCATTTAATATTTAGCAGAAAAGCCTTTGTTGGTAATAACAGCTTCCAGACATTTACCTTTTGTTCTTATTAAAGATAAAAATAGAAAGGAGATGTTTTTACCTTCTTAACATGTTTTGACTGTTCACTGCAGCCTTTGTCAGAAGTGTCAGCTGATTGCTGCCAGGTGTCATTTTATCAGCTGACTTTCGTAGGCGGGGCCAGCCAGGCAGACCTGTCAGATCCACCGAGCTGGCCCCGCTTTCCGCCGTCTGATGGTATCTGGAGAATGTGGTCCCAGGCGTGGGAAAGCATAAAGGCCCCCTCATCTCAGTTCATGCTATCTTTTCCCCTCTTCCTGATTTCTATGGCCTCCTTGATCCAGCGTTTGTGTCTGTTGCTCTCTGATCCAATAATTTTTGTGTTGTCCCAGTCCATGATGTGATTATTTCTTTTGCAGTGATCTGTGCCTGTAGGTGTCAAAGCACCCTTATACTAATAGTTTTTGAAATTGATTGTGTATTTATTGTGATTATAATGATCATTAATTATTTATTTGCTAATATTTTCAATGGTTTGCTAAGGAAAACCCATGAACAGTTCAAGCTCAGTAACAACTGTTGCCTTGTAACTAGGTCCTGTTGGTACTCTGGTGGGTTTCGTGTAAAACTGTTCTAGGTTAAAAAAAAATGCAGCTGATGTTTAGTATACTTGAGATTAAGAATAAATCAATAGATCTGAAAAAGAATACCGTAAACTTGAAAGTGAAAAGCTGATCGCTTTATGCTCCCTGTGGTTAGCGTTCTTTAGTCTCTGTCTTAGGAAGGACATGGTTTATCTTTACTGAGTGAGAATGTTGCCAGAGTTCCAGATGGGGGAGTTTATTTTCAGACAAGACCAGTTTGGCCCGGTGCATTTAAGCAGTTGAAATGACTCTAAAGGCACTGAAGAGAGCTGGACAATGTCACCTTTTTTTTCACTATCGTAGCTATTTTTAGAGGAAGCACCCTCAGTGTGGCTGTGCCCTCCTGTGATCTTCCTCCCATGTCGCGTGTGTTCCTCTTCGCCCATTATCCATTAACCCCTACTGTGCCGCTGAGTCTTTGAGCACGTTGTGATGACTTTATCCCCACTGGGTGACTAGTGAAGACCCGCTATCACTAACAGGCCACACACCGTGGAGGCACCTCACTGGGCTCACGATAGAGGTTTAGACCTGAGCTTACAGTTACCACATGGGTCCTTGGGCTATATTTATATGCTGCTTGAGTCATTTACACTTAGCATTAGAAAGTGTTTTTTTCTTGACATCAGATTTCAGCCAGTACAGGTGTAAATGCTCTCAAAACACACTGAGGACTGTCATGCACCATCAGCTACTGGATAATAACTGCTGTGTAGTACTTGGTGGCCCATGTGTATATCTGGAAATGTTTTAGGCTACTAATATTGTAAAGAGGGCAGACTTACCTGTCAGCCTTTGTGTTGAACTCCTAACAGTGCTGCCCTCCCCGTCGAGCCCGTTACCTTTTGTTCTTATTAAAGACAAAAACAGACTCCAGACACTGGAGTCTGGAGTCATTTTCCTTATGATCATAACAACTGTCACAATAGTTACTATCATAACTTATCATGTATACCATTGTTTCCACTGAAATGAGCTGCCTCTGTGGCCTTCCTCCTCGTTTTGTTTGCGTCTGGGTCTGGTCTGGACTACCATCTCCTGTGTAGGCCTAGGAACAGGCCTATATACAGTATGTGGCCCGTGCTGGCAAAATGAGTCACAATGAGGAAATTTTCAAAAGTGAGGTAGCATTATTTTCATATTCTGCTTTGAAAGACCTTCAAAATGATATTTAATCTGTAGGAACTGGTCAAAAACTGACCAGCAACAAGCCGATTTTGTTTATATGTTGGCTGGTTTGATAACTCGCGTTCAATGGGTCCTGAGTTACGTCTTCCGGAATTCCATGTGTATTTTTAGAAAGTAGGAGTTCCAAGCTTTACAATGATACCAGGCACTGACCGGGGGGGGGGGGGGGGGAATCCCAGAACTTGCTGCCAGCAAAGAAGAAAGAATCATGATTTATGACTCCTAGTGCCTGTAGCTCATAATCACCCAGCGCACATTCCCACTCATTTTGCCAGCACGGGTCACAGTTTTTTTTTGACATTCAGTTCCACTGTTGAATAGAATATTCAAGAGAGATGAGCAATGAGGATGGAGATGGCTTATTATCGTTGTATCAGTAGTAGGGCTGGGTGGCGTTACCGCACATCAAAATCATGAGTAATGGACAACTTACTTCCATTTTGGATTTTAAAAGAATTTTATTATTTTATTTTATTTCATTGAAGTATGTATTTATCTATTTATTTGCAGCATATGGTGACTTGTATGCATGCTTGTTCTAAGACGACTCATTTAATTTATCAAACATTTCTACCTGCTCTCAGTCCATTTTTCTCACATTAATCAGTGAATGAATATGGTCAGGCACTGACCATATTGTCTCATTTTTAGTGGTGTCACTTTTAATCACCATTAATCACATTTAGATGACAGAGCAGCTCATTTCTTCTGGATCACATCACACTAATAAGTGTTTTAGTGTGTTTAATCGCACTTTAACTGCATAGTTGCCTAGCTATGTTAGAGGTGTAGTATTAATATGTCAGATGCACTAAATTCACTCGGGGACACTATGGTATGGTAGGTGGGATGGTACTGTGTATATCTGTGTTGTTTGGGGCTGGTATATACAGTATGTATGTATATGTATGGAATGTATGTATGTAGGGATGGATGGGTGTCAGTGTTGATGTGTATAAAATATAGTTAATTGTCTGCTTGGGGTTCTTAATAGAGGTAATATGTATATATTTCACATGGGTTGTATTTTGGGAAAAGAGGAGTTGGAATAAATAAGTGTTAATGTCTTCCTCCTTTTCAAGCACTGTATACTGTCACTTTTATTGTCTTTTGTTCTGTTTTTGCTTTTTTGTTTGAAATAAAGTATCTCATCTCTCATCTCCAGTGTGATTAATCACATTACAGTGATCCCTCACTTATCGCGGTTAATGGGTTCCAGAACCGACCATGAAAAGTGAAAAACCGCGAAGTAGCGTCACCCCTAATGACGTCACCCATAAATAATATGTACGTTCATTCTCTCACTCTCTCTCTCATATGATACGTGTGTGTGTGTGTAAGTATACATACATACGTAGATGTAAATAAAGTGTACATAAATATGTTTTTAGAACTCTTTTATTCTTATAACAAGATACGTAACTCAAGATGAAGATGATTTACTGCACAGGTTAATGAGAGCTTTACTGCTCCTCAGGTGACGCCTCATCGTCAGGTGCTAGAGGCGCAGCATCGTCGAGGGCAGCTTCCGATAGAGCTGGAGAAGCTGCAGGAGGCGGCGTAGTGGCTCGACGGGAAGACTATTTTGCACAAAAAGGCACAAGAGAACAGCGAACAATGAATGCGCTCTTCCTTCGCTGGGAATGGGCGCTCGGCAGGGAGAGAAGCTGGGTAAAACGTCTCGGCCAATCAGCTTGCGAGATTCCCGAGCGGTGAAGAGGTGGGCGGAGAGGAGTGGAGCGGTGGTCAGAGAGGTGGATTTTGAGTTGTGCGGGCTCTCCGTGTTGATACCTAATTTTCTAATGTAGTCTCCCTGCCTTCTGCTAGCGCCCGCCCATTTTTTCTCAATTTCGAATTTTTGATGAATATTTTTGAAAAATCCGCGATGCACTGAGGGCGCGAAAGGTGAAGCACGAAGTAGCGAGGGATCACTGTATTGTGATTAAATTGACGCAGCTCTTTCTTCCATATGTGCTGCCCACAGCAAAAATTAATTGATTAATCGTGCTGGAGAGTTAATCGACGAAACAATTAACTCACTGGTGCAATTAATCACAACTAAAGTGGCACCAATAGATTTTATGTGCCACTTGTTGCATAGCTTTTAAAGCAACAATATGCGAGATTTTCACATTATAAGGTAATGTTGTCAAAATTATTTTGATGGTACGTCAACCTTTGACCAATGCCTGCAACAACAATATGTGACTTTGCTGTTCCAGGTACGGCATACAACTGATATGTTTTGCAGCAGTCCCAATAGCCAGTCACAGGGCATGGTCTCAGCTGCCAGCTAAACGAACACCATATGACCGACGATTAGGATGTAGATCATAAAACAACTGTAATCTTTTCAGTGTCGCTACCTGGAACAGCAAAGTTACTTACTGCCACTGCAGGTGTTAGTCACAGGTTGATGTTAGTGATGTAAATTATCAACACATTAATCTGTTATTATTTTTTATAACTTTATTAAGAAATGAGAGACAATGTTAAATCCATTAACATGCCAGGGGTTTTCCAAGCATAAAGAACATTAAATAAATAAAAAAGCAGAAAATAAAAAAAACATTGTTAATCCATCTGCTGTTCACATCAGTTTTCCTGCCTCTGTCCATATCCATCCCACATTCCACATGTCTCAGGTCAAGTCCATGTCTTCCAGCCCTTTGTGCGCCCCCCCCCCCCCCAAGCCTCCACCTCCTCCCAAACTGGTTGAGGAGGGACTAGTTTATTCAGTCAGCAGCATCCTGGATGTCTGTCGGCGAGGCAGAGGCTTCCCATACCCGGTCCATTGGGAGGGCTACAGACCTGAGGAGCGATCCTGGACCCCGATATGGTGCGTGAATTCCACTGAACGATGGAACGCTCTGATTATTTTCACCTTCTCTGATTGCTCCACCTGTACCCTGTGAAGGTGGCCTTTAAAAGTGATCCATGGACTCCTCCTCTTCACGGGAATGTTAGATCTACCAGTCTGCAGTTCTGGCCGAGCTCTTTGACCGTGCACACCTGAATGCTCTTGTGCCCTCCTCCAATGTGGGATCACTGTAAGCTGTTCCCTCTTGAATCATCTCCATATCTCCTACCTGTTTTGTATGACCTTCTCTCCTTTTTGGGGGAGTGGACTCTCCCTCTGGCAGAACTGGATCCCCGTACAACCTTCTGTAAGTGCACTTGTAGTATTACTCTAACAGTAAAAGTCTTCGACATCCATCTCTCAACCTGCAGGAAGAACCATCTCACCTTTCCCACTGAACTGGATGATCGCCTACCTGATCAGGGTGGGAATTGTGAGGGACTTCGCAATTCAATTCAGATCATGATATTTGGTCACAATATGATCCTATCATGATTCAACGGTAATCGTGATATCAAGTATCACAGTTCCATCCATCCATTTTCTGCTGCTTTTCCGGAGTCAGGGTCAAGCAGAGAAGCCCAGGCGTCCCTCTCCCCAGCAACCTGCTGCAGCTCTTCAGAGAGGATACCAAGGCGTTCCCAGACCAGCTGGGAGATATAGTCTTTCCAGTGAGTCCTGGATCTGCCCCGGGGTCTCCTCCCAGTGGGATGTGCCCAAACCACCTCAACTGGCTCCTTTCAACAATGTGGAGGAGCAGTGGTTCTACTATGAGCCTCTCCCAGATGACTGAGCTCCTCACCCTATCTCTAAGGGTGAGTCCAGCAATCCTACAGAGAAAGCTAATTTCAGCTGCTTGTATCCATGATATCTTTCTTTCGGTCATTACCCTAAGCTTGTGACCATAGGTGAGGGTAGGAATGTAGATTGACCAGTAAATCGACAGCTTTGCCTTAGAGCTCAGCTCCCTCTTCACCACAATGGACCAGTACAATGTCCGCATCAAACGTCCGCATCACTGCAGATGCTGCTCCGATCCGTCTGTCATTCTCGCGCTCCATTCTCCCCTCACTCGTGAATAAGACCCCAAGATACTTAAACTCCTCCTCTTGGGGCAGGAGCTTGTCCCCATCCCAGAGAGGACAATCCACCTTTTTCCAGCTGAGGACCATGGACTCGGACTTGGAGGTGCTGATTCTCATCCCAGCCACTTCACACTTAGCGGCAAATCGTTCCAGTAAGACCATTGCTGGATGAAGCCAACAGGACAACATCATCTGCAAACAACAGAGATGAGATCCTGTGGTCACCAAACATGACACCCTCTGTTCCCTGGCTGCACCTAGAAATCCTGTCCATCAAAATTGTGAACAGGATCGGTGGCAAAGAGCAGCCCTGGCGGAGTCCAACTCTCACTGGGAATGAATCCGACTGAGTGCTGGCAATACGAACTAATCTCTCACAACGGTCGTATAGGGACTGGATAGCTCGTAACAACGAGCCCAATACCCCATACTCCCGAAGCACCCCCCACAAAATACCATGAGGGACGGTGTCGAATGCCTTCTCCAAGTCCACAAAACACATGTTAACTGGTTGGGCAAACTCCTACGAACCCTCAAGGATTCTCGAAAGGGTAAAGAGTTGGTCCGATGTGCCACGGCCAGGACGAAAACCATATTGCTCCTTCTGAATCCGAAGTTCAACCAACTGTCCTCTCCAGTGCCTTGGCATAGACCTTCCCAGGGAGGCTGATGAGTGTGATCCCTCTAAAGTTAGAGCACACCCTCCAGTTAACAACATCCAGGGCCTTGGGGTACTCAGGGCGAATCTCATCCACTCCTGGGGCTCGGCCACCAAGGAGTTTTTTTAAAGTTAAAAAACTCTTTGGTGTCACAATACCATAGATTTCAAATTTTTTTCACCTTATTCAGCCTCAAATCTTGTCCCAAAGTAAAACTGTTGACATTGCTTTCATATAATAAAGTGTTCTCGGGGCTTCATTTTACACAGAGATGCATCTCTGCATGCAGGGAGGGATGGTTTTAGAATAGACTCCCACTCCAGATACGTCCAGCTGGCTCTGCGGACTCTCAAAAGCAGCTGAAAACTTTTTTGCTTAACGAGGCTTTCTGTTAAGTTTCAATTCAAACACTTTTTCTTTCCTTTAAATGTATATTGACTAAATTTTCAACATTTTAACAACAGACAAAACAGCAACAACAAAACTAAAAAAACAAACAAACCCAAACTGCTCAGCTCAAAATAAAATCCCAAAACACGCCATCACACACATTGCACAACACAAATACACACATGAATACAGTCTCATACACATACAACAGCTCTAGTTAAAATGGCCGACACATTCACATTGACATAATCCAGATAGGGTTTCCAGGTTTTATAAAAGTTCTCGGTCCGTGAGTGAATCAAACAGGTCATTAAGTCCAAAGGGATATGTTCCATTATTACCCTGTGCCATCTAGTAATGGTTGGTGCTTTATGGGAAATCCACTGAAGCAATAAATTTTTCCTCGCACAGAATGTTAAAACTTTAAACAGTATCTTATGAGGTTTGTCATGAATGTGTTTACCAGGAAGGCCGAGGAGTAAAGACACCGGGTCAAGATCTAACTCATTTCTAAACATGTTCTGTAGTTCATGTAGAATGTTTACCCAGTATTTCTGCAACTTAGGAAAGGACCAAAGACAGTGTACAAGGCGACCAGTATTTACCTTATATTTAACACACATAGGAGAAGTGGCAGCCTTGAATTTAGAAAGCCGATCAGGTGATAGATGTGCTCTATGTAGTAATTTAATCTGTAGCGCCCATGGTCAGTTACAAATTGTTATGTTTTTTTGCATTAATCCAAATGTTCTCCCACATATCCTCTGCAATCTCTACACCCAGATCTCTCTCCCAGGCCCGTCCCAGCTCATGCAAGCCGAACATTGAATAGTCCTTCAAGGTTTTATATAACCCACTAATTGATACATCCCCCTTGGAACTGAAAACCTGTTTTTCAACATCAGAGACCTTGGTATCATTTAGAAGGGAAGTTCTCTTCTTAATAAAGTCTCTTAACTGAAAGAAACAAAAGCGATTATTTCTGGGTATCCCAAATTTCTGTTCTATCTAACCAAAGCTCATGAGGACTCCATTGCCAAATAAGTCTCCGCAAGAAGAAATGCCCTTAGAGTTCCAAAGTACATAGCCTGGATCTAGAACACCTGGCAAAAAAATCAGGGTTATTAACAAATGGAGTAAAGGTGGACATTATCCTAACCCTTCCTTCTATACTTTGTACTGCCTCCCAGTGTCATGTGCGTCGCTGATGTTCAGCCCTGCCAATGATTTGTGGCTGTAGCTTCCTGATTTATTGTTAATTGGTCCCAGCTGGCAAGTTGTTAGAGCCCTGAGCCGGGGCTCCTTGCCAGTCTACAGCCACGCCCCTTTCTCTCTCTCCTTGCCAGACACTCACCAGCTGTGTATCAACACCGGTTATTATTCTCACACACAATTACACACATGCACGCATGCACTCAGCACAGTGTTTCAGCCATGCACTCACATACATACATTCCTTCTTACTCACATATGCTGACATGCACTCATACACAGACTCCTGCCGCACACCTGCACCCACTTGTCACTCATTAGTCTGTTTTGGTATTTATTGGGTGATAGTGGGGGCATTCAGTGTCACGGCATAAGTCTGCACTGACTGTTAAGTCTGAAATCCTACCTGTCTTTGGCTACACCAGTTTATGTTGAAGTCCTGGAGCTGTTGGTATTTTTTCCCTTGGGACTGCTTCAGTGTTGTTTTCTTAGAGCCCGCTGAGCTCCGACGCCTATGTAAGTCTTTCTCAATGTTATTTGCCCTTCCTTGTTCCGCCCTGGGTCGCGTGGGGTTCCTCCTCTAACCAGCTAAGCTCGGACATCCATTGCTTTGTGTACCAGACTGAGTTTTCCACTGAACATTTCTTGTATTTTGAGTTTCCCCATTCTGTTAATAAACATGTCCTCTTTGCCTGCACTTTGGGCTCGAACCAATTCATTTGTTTGCTGCGAAGTTACGCAGCAAACATGACACCCAGGCCTTTACTGTATCAAGTGTTACCGGGTTCTTGCAACAATCTCTAACAGTCTTCATGTCCTTTAAAAAAAGTAAGTTTGAGAGGGGGCACCTAGATAAAGAGGTCTCAATATCAAGCCAAACTGAAGTAGGGGCCTTCTGTACCCATTGAACCACATACTATAAGGAAGCACTCAATTGATATTTTCTGAGGTTGGGTAGGTTGAGTCCCCCAGTTCACATGGAAGTTGTAAGGTTGACATCTTTATAAGTGGCCTTCTTTTTCTCCATATAAAAGAACTAAACCATCCATGTATTTATGAATTGTTTTCCGAGTGAACAGAATGGGAATCATTCTCATTGGGTGTAGGAGATGTGGGAGAACATTCATTTTAGAAGCAAAATTCTTCCTAGCCATGATAGAGGGAGGGTGGTTCAACGCTCAAGGACCTTTTTGAGCTTATTAAATAACATACTGAAATTGGCTCTAAACAACTGCTCAAACTGGGGCGTGATAAATATGCCCAAATGCACAAACCCTGCTGACGACCATTTAAAAGGAAAGGGAGCAGGGGAGCTAATTATCTCAAAGTGACTCCTTAGAGGCATAGCCTCGGATTTTGAAAAATTAATTTTGTATCCGAAAAAAGTACTGAACAAATTTATAATTTCTATTAGACGTTTTACTGATACTACAGGGTTGGACAGAAACAATAAAACATCATCCGCGTATAAAGCAGTCTTATGAGATCTGTGCCAAATCACAATCCCAGACACTGTGGAGTCACATCGAATTGTCTCAGCTAAGGGCTCTATCGCTAAAGTAAATAATAAAGGTGATGGGGGCAACCCTGTGTACTCCCTCGCTGAATTTTGAAGTTTTGAGATCTAATCCCGTTGCTTATAACAGCAGCCAACAGACCATAATAAAGAACCTTCACTCACCTGATGAAATTATAACCTAAACCAAACTGTCCCAGGACAAACAACAGAGATGACCATTCAACACAGTCGAAGGCTTTCTCTGCATCCAGAGAGACCACAAGACCATCCATTGCATGCTGTTGACACATCTGAATCACATTTGTTAATCTCCTGATGTTATTACATGAGTTGCGGCCTATTATGAAACCAGTCTGATCTTCTTTTATTAAATGAGGCAACAGCTTTTCCAAGCGAAAAGCTAGAACTTTAGACAAGATTTTGAGATCAACATTAAGAAGTGATATAGGTCTGTAAGAGGCGCAATTTTCTGGACATTTACCTTTTTTAAGAATTAAGGAAATATTAGCCTCTCGTAAAGATGGTGGCAGGCACCCTTGCCCAAATGAATGATTTAACATATTGAGAAATGGTCTAATCACTAAGCCTCTAAATCCTTTGTAGAACTCAATAGAGAGACCGTCCAGGCCAGGCGCCTTACCACTTTGGAGTGAATTAATGGCCTCTAATACCTCATGTTCAGGTAGTTCAATGTTCAAACAACACTTCTGATCATCTGTAGGAGCAAGGAGTTTGACTTTAGAGAAGAAATTTTCCATCAGCGATTGTGCATCTTTACTTTGCTCAGATTGATACAAAAGCTTGTAGAAATCAAGGAAGGAGTGATTAATCACTTCTGGGTTAATGGAACAGAACCCAGTCCCATGTAAAACAGAGGCAATAATTTGGGAGGCTTTCCGTTTTTTAGTTAGATAAGCCAGGTATTTACCTGGTTTGTCTCCATGCGCAAACATTCTTTGTTTGACATAAAGTAATTTATCTGTGGCTGAATGTGTTATTGATGAGTCCAGCGAGGAGCGCAAGGCATAATTTCTATCAATTTGGATGTTGAAGGATTTTTAAAATATTCTATTTCTGTCGCTTTTAATTTCGATTCAAGTATATTGTGTTGTTCCCTAATTTTTCGCTTTTTGCTAACCGTATATGATATTATCAGGCCCCTAGCAAAAGCCTTAGAGGTTTCCCAGAGTAGAAAGGGGTCAGTAGCAGTGGAAGAGTTAAAGGTCAAGAAGTTCTTAAATTCTGATTCAAAATAGTCCAAAAATTTATCATCTTTTAAGATGTGAGGGTTCAATCTCCAGTACTTAATCTGGTTTCCTCCATTTTTTGGTTCAGTATCGCAGCATGATCAGATATAACAATGTTACCAATTTTACATGAGAGGACAGACTAATGTGACCTCGGAAGTAAAAAAAAAAAAAATCTATCCTCGCTTAACACTTATGTAGGTTTGAAAAAAAGTAAACTCTTTATCTGCAGGGTGAATTGTTCTCCACACATCTACATATCCCAATTCATCCATGAGAGAGACTGTTGGTTTTGTTTGTTCAGAGATTGAAAAGCAGCCACTGGGGAGCCTATCAATAAGTGGCTTCATTAGACAGTTAAGGTTGCTTCATATGATAATATTATCCATTGACAAACCTGCTAATTTAGGCACTGTATCTGTAAGAAAGTTTATTGGGTGGCCTGGAGGGCAGTGCACGTTCAATATACCCACTTCTTCACCGTGGATAGTGGCTTTAATGAACACAAAATGTCCATAATTATCCTTGGTGCAGTCTATCAGTTTAAAAGGTAAGTTTTTCCTGATTAGGATGGCAACACCACTACTTTTACTAGTGAAGGATGAAGAAAAGACATGTTCAAAACCACACTGCTGTAATTATAAATGTTCTTTGTAATTTAAGTGAATTTCTTGTAAGAGTACTATATCAACGTGTTCGCTTTTTAAAGCTAGTAACACTTTTTTCCTCTTTACTGGAGAGTGACTTCCCTTAATGTTTCCTTGTACAAAATCTTAACATAATGCCAACCACATTGTATCGATAAAGCACATGAGATGTAACCAAGATGTTGACGGTGTAACTAAAATAAGAATAAAAATGAGCTGAGCAGTAAGTTAACACAATAACTATAATACAGTAGATAAAGGCGCTATCAGTGCTTTCTACAGGGGCTTCCCCATATACCGTACAGGGGACCGCAACTTCTAACCCGTTACCTACTACCTCCCCCCATGCAGGAAATAAACAAAAAAAAAAGCATAAGAAAAAGGACGAAGCTCTTCCTTTCCCACATAGCAAGAAGAAAAAAAAACGTGATCTACCACCAACCACTGGCATTACACCACTACTATAACCATGTATGTAGTGTCATACAGACAATGAAAAAGATAAAAATAAAACTAAACTAATAAAGAGTGAAAATTGTCCACACATGAAATTTAAACATCCGGGAGTGAAATACAGACGAGGCCAGAATTAGATAACTTGTCCCTGATATGAAAGTGTCCCACATACCGCCTCACACTCTCACCCCAGGTTGTCTACAAAAGCCTTGGCTTTCTCAGGAGAGTCAATCACATTGATGCTCCCGTTATGAATGATCCTCAGCCGGGCTGGGTAGAGCATGGCGTACTGCACACCAGCGTCTCTCAGCCGTTTCTTCACCTTATCGAAGCCTTTACATCTGCGAATGATTCCAGATGAAAAGTCCTGGAAAAACATAACCTTAGATCCCTCGCACATCAGGGGCTGACCGCCATCTCCACACGGTCTAGAAGCCTCCAAGACCTGCTGTTTATCACCAGAGTTGTGGAATCCGATGAGAACGGGTCTGGGTCGCTGTTGAGGCCTGGGCTTTGGAGCTAGTGTGTGTTGAATTCTTGGATGGAATATGGGTGAGCAATATAAGCTGCGGCTTCAGCCATCACCCATTTCAGATAACTTATGTTGAACTGTATAATCAGAGGAGTTATTGTCTAATTTGA
The DNA here is from genome assembly GCA_020510985.1 of Pholidichthys leucotaenia. Lineage (NCBI taxonomy): Eukaryota > Metazoa > Chordata > Actinopteri > Cichliformes > Pholidichthyidae > Pholidichthys > Pholidichthys leucotaenia. The sequence continues at coordinate 268,388,083 of CM035836.1, forward strand.
CCTTGTTGGATTTTCTTCCCCCTTTGTTATATTATTCTGTTCCTTTTAATCTGTACTTTTAATCTATCCGAAATAAAGATTGATTGACTGATTGAGTGTGTGATGCACCCTCTCGATTTTTATCCGGCCTGCCTTGATCTCGATGTGGAAAAAGTTGGGCAGCCACGTCTTGAAGAACGTCCCCGGTCAGGTACCCTCAGTCCCTTCAGGCAAGCTGATAACTTGTATATTTTTCCTTCTCCCTCTGTTTTCTGTATCATCAGTGTGTTTCGCCATGCTCTGCAGCTCCTTTTCCAGGGTCTGGATGCGGACTTGAGCTTGGTCTGAAATCTCCTTCACCGTTGCTATCCTAGCTTCAGCCTCACCTATCCGTGTTTCTATGTTCTAAAACTCTGCTGTATTAGCCTGATAGCTTCAGCCTCACCTATCCGTGTTTCTATGTTCTAAAACTCTGCTGTATTAGCCTGAAGTATTTGCAAGAGAGGGTCGAGTTTTGTGTCCATTACCTGCATGATGTTCTCTGTTTTTTCGTGAATGGTTTGACGAAGAGCAGGATCAAGTGTAGGTGCTTTGCTAGCAGCCACTAGCTCAATAGCACCTAGCGTACCGCTTGGTGGGCTCGTCGTGCCGTTGGCCTTGCTGGCTTTTTCACGTTTTTTGGTGGCATGGTGCTGGAGGCACTCAGAAGATACTCACTGATGCTCATATTATTAATTCCAGCTTGAAAACATGCGAGGGATAGCCATTAATGTGTGGTATAGAGCCCAGGTGTATTTGCTGTGGTGCGCAGCTCAGCAAGTGTGACCGTTCTCTACGCTGCCATCTCCCCCCCCTCCAAATGCTTTTTAATGGTAAGTCTGATATTTTTTAAATTATTTTAATCTTGTGTTTTAACTTGTTTTTGTATTTTTAAATGATTTTTATCTATCAAATTCCTTTTATTCTATTTTATTGTACAGTGCTTTGTGACTCTATATCTCTGAAAAGCGCTTTGCAAGTAAACATTACTTACTTTTTCTCCAGGCACTGCTCGCATGCTCCATGCCGGTGTGTTTTTAGCTTAGCTGTTACTAACGCTGCTCTGAGACATTTTTTTTTTTTTGTGCAGCCCTTCTTGTGGGTTGTATACAGACATGGACAAAATTGTTGGTACCCCTCTGTTAATGAAAGAAAAACCCACAATGGTCACAGAAATAACTTGAATCTGACAAAAAAAAAAAAAAAATTTGTATACTTAATTGATCCCCAGAGGGGAAATTGAGGGCATCCACCCGGATGGATGAAGCAGCCACAGTACGGCGCTATCCCTTTACCACTCACACACACATTCACACCTAGGGCCACTTTTAGAGTCTTCATTTAACCTAACCTGCATGTTTTTGGCCTGTGGGAGGAAACCGGAGAACTCCCGGAGTAAACCCACGCAGACATGAGGAGAACATGCAAACTCCACACAGATCACTTTTGGTCAGGGGCTGGGATCGAACCAGGGATCCCATGGCCAAGGGTGAGTTGCTGTGCTGCCGCAGTGCTAACCACTGCGTCACTGCACTGCCCAAAAGTGGTAATAAATAAAAATTCTATGAAAATTAACCAATGAAAATCAGACAATGCTTTTGAATTGTGGTTCAACAGAATTACGTATTTCAAAAAACAAATTCATGAAACAGGCCTGGACAAAAATGATGGTACCCTTAACTTAATATTTTGTTGCACAACCTTTTGAGGCAATCTCTGCAATCAAACGATTTCTGTAACTGTCAATGAGACTTCTGCACCTTTCAGCAGGCATTTTGGCCCACTCCTCATGAGCAAACTGCTCCAGTTGTCTCAGGTTTGAAGGGTGCCTTCTCCAGACGGCATGTTTCAGCTCCTTCCACAAATGTTCAATAGGATTTAGATCAGGGCTCATAGAAGGCCACTTTAGAATAGTCCAATGTTTGGCTCTTAGCCATTCTTGGGTGTTTTTAGCTGTGTGTTTTGGATCATTATCCTGTTGCAAGACCCATGACCTGCGATTCAGACCAAGCTGTCTGACACTGGGCAGCACATTTCTCTCTAGAATACCTTGATAGTCCTGAGATTTCATTGTACCCTGGACAGATTCAAGACACCCTGTGCCAGATGCAGCAAAGCAGCCCCGGAACATAACAGAACCTCCTCCTTGTTTCACAGTAGAGACAGTGATCTTTTCTTGGTATGGTTCATTTTTGCGTCTGTGAACATAGAGCTGACGTGCCTTGCCAGAAAGTTCCAGTTTTGTCTCGTCTGTCCATAGGACATTCTCCCAGAAGCTTTGTAGCTTGTCAACATGCAGTTTGGCAAATTCCAGTCTGACTTTTTTATGATTTGTTTTCAACAGTGGTGTCCTCCTTTGTCGTCTCCCATGAAGTCCACTTTGGCTCAAACAATGACAGATGGTGCGATCTGATACTGATGTACCTTGACCTTGGAGTTCACCGTGAATGTGTTTAGAGGTTGTTCTGGGCTCTTTTGTTACCATTCGTATTATCCGTTTCCTCCTGCAGCCACGTCCAGGGAGGTTGGCTACAGTCCCGTGGATCTTAAATTTCTGAATAATATGTGCAACTGTGAGAGTGAATGGTTGTCTGTCTCTCTGTGTTGGCCGTGCGATGAACTGGCGATCTGTCCAGGGTGGACCCTGCCTCTCACCCAAAGATGCTGGGATAGGCTTCAGCCCCCCCGTGACCCGAAAAGGATTAAGCGGAAGAAGATGAATGAATGTGCAACTGTAGTCACAGGAACATCAAGCTGCTTGGAGATGGTCTTATAGCCTTTACCTTTAACATGCTTGTCTATAATTTTCTTTCTAATCTCCTGAGACAACTCTCTCCTTTGCTTCCTCTGGTCCATGTTTAGTGTGGTACACACCATGTCACCAAACAGCACAGTGACTACTTGTCACCCTTTAAATAGGCCGACTAACTGATTACAAGTTTGTAGACACCTGTGATGTTAATTAGAGGACACATCTTGGTTGAACATGTCCCTATGGTCACATTATTTTCAATCTTTTCTAGGGGTACCATCATTTTTGTCCAGGCCCGTTTCATGAGTTTGTTTTTTAAAGTAATTCTGTTGAACCACAATTCAAAAGCATTGTCTGATTTTCATTGGTTAATTTTCATAGAATTTTTATTTATTACCACTTTTGTCAGATTCAAGTTATTTCTGTGACCATTGTGGGTTTTTCTTTCATTTCTTTCATTGGTTCCAACAGAGGGGTACCAACAATTTTATCCACGTCTGTATCATGTCAAGGTGTTTCATTCCATCTTTGTTATAAAATACAAAATAAAGGCCCGACATTTGAGCTAACTTGGAGCGAACGAACTCCGAACTTTAAAAGCTGGCTGCATATCTTATGAGACAAGCTTTGACTTCATTTCACTGGGTGCTTGCTGTGCACCGTCTAGTGCACTGACAGCACAACTGGTTGAATATCCAAGAGAGTTTGCAATGTTTACATGAATATACATAATTAATAAAAGATCGATCCATGCATTTAGGGATTGGTGCATTGTCGTTAGTGTCAGGTATCGCGACCCATCACTGAATCGATCTTTTGTCCCACCCCTTCTACCAGAAGACTCCTGGCAGCTGCCTGTGTATACAGTGCTGTGAAAAAGTATTTTCCCCCTTCCTAATTTCTTATATTTTTGCATATTTGTCACACTTCAGTGTTTCAGATCATCAAACAAATTTTAATATCTGACAAAGACAACCTGAATAAATACAAAATGCAGTTTTCAAATGATGATTTTATTTATTAAAGGGAAAAAAAAGTATCCAAACCTACCTGGCCCTATGTGAAACAGTAATTGCCCCCCGTGTTACATCATGAATTAACTGTGATTAACCACATTTGTTGCAAAGCTGAGTTCAGTTTCAGTAGCTACACCCAAGCCTGATTACTACCAGATCTGATGAATCAAGAAATCACTTAAATAGAACCTGTCTGACAACCTGAAGTAGGCTAAAAGATCTCAAAATGCAACACATCCCTCTGTGATCTAAAGAAATTCAAGATCAGATGAGAAACAAAAACCCAAAACAACATCTAAAGAACTGTAGGCCTCACTTGCCTCAGTTTGGACACTGGTCCATGATGGAACAATAAGAAAGAGACTGCACAAAAATGGCCTCCATGGGAGAGTTCCAAGACAAAAACCGCTGCTGGTCAAAAAGAACACAACAGCTCGTCTCACATTTGCCAGAAAACATCTAGATGATCCTCAAGACTTTTGGTAAAATATTCTGGGGACTGACAAGACAAAAGTTGAACTTTTTTGGAAGACATGTGTCCTGTTTTATCTAGCATAAAAATAACACAGTTTCATAAGAAGAACATTGCATCAACAGGCAAACATAGTAGTGGTATTCTCATGGTCTGGGGCTGCTTTGCTACTTCAGGACCTGGACATCTTGCCCTGATTGACAGAACCATGAATTCTGTCTCTACCAGAAAATCCTGAAGGTGAATGTCCGGCCATCAGTTCATGAAGCCCTCCAATGTGACTGAATTGAAACAATTCTGCACAGAAGAGTGGGTCAAAATTCATCAACAGTGATGTAAAAGACTCATTGCTAGTTGTTGGCACCAATGGTGGCCCAACCAGTTATTAGGTTTAGGGGGCAGTTATTTTTTAATTTTAATTATTTTTTCACATAGGGCCAGGTAGGTTTGGATAGCTTTTTTTTTCCTTAATAAATGAAATCCTCATCTAAAAGCTGCATTTTGTATTTACTCGGGTTATCTTTGTCTAATAATCAAATTTGTTTGATGATCTGAAACATTGAGGTGGAACAAATATGCAAAAATATAAGAAATCGGGGGGGGGGGCAAATACTTTTTCACAGCACTGTATACTCACTACTCTTCATGGTGACACCACCTGTAAGAGAAGACTCATTTATTATTAATTAATTATTCTGCCCAGTTGTGTCATAACCAAACTCAACTTTTCTCTTCTCTCCACGTAGTGCAGCAGTTAACTGTAACAACCGTGCAAACGGTGATCCAAGCATGAAATCTGGCACAGATACTCTCTTACCACTCGTATGAAATAATACGCTCGCCACTCAGAAATGAAGATGACCACCATGTGGTTGCATTTTGGCATTTTAAGGCAAATATCCATCCATCCATCCATCTATCTTCTACCGCTTATCGGGATCCGGGTCACGGGGGCATCAGACCAGGCATAATAGCCCAGACTTCCGCCCGGTTCACATAGCACCATGATCCCATGATCCCTCCTGCAAGTGGTGAGCTCACTGGAGGGCGGACCCATGTACACTGGGTCCTTGATGTAACATTTTTCATAGAGATCCACTGGACCACTCTTAGTCTGGCCCTTCCTCCAGGACCAGTTTGCCTTGGGAGACCCTACCAGGGGCAAGTATCAAGGCTAATAAATATAAGATAAGATGGACTTCCGGTTATGGCTGCCACGTAGGACGGACGTGTCTCGCTCTGCTCTGCTCCTGGAGAAAAAAATCGGCAAATAACTCTCTCATTTGGGACAGAACGTATCCCAGCATTTGGGCGAGGATATGTCGGCGAAGCCTAAGGCTGGAAAACCAGGAAAAGGAAAAAGCGAGCCGCCGAAACAGTCCAAATTAACGGACTTTCAGGTCTGTGACGCAGCAAACAAAACTCCATATATGGCGGAGGAGGCTGGCAACGGTGCGATTTCTGCGGGGAATGGCGCAGATGCGCTGATGGCTGCCATGAGTTCAATGAGAGCGGACTTTTCCTCTAGATTTGATGGGATTATGACAGCGTTGGAAGGAATAAGAAAGGAATTGGGTGACTGTGTAGAACGAACGGCGCAGATGGAGCTCCGTCTCGCTAGTGCTGAAGATGACGTCACCCGTCTTCAATTAAAGGTGCGCACTTTGGAAAAAAAAAAAAAAATCTCTGGAAGATAATATTTTGGATTTGGAATCTCGGTCGAGACAGAATAATTTGAGGCTGGTGGGTCTTCCAGAGGAATCAGAAGGTCGGGACGTATGTTCCTTTCTGGAAAAGTGGATTCCGGAGGTGCTGGGCAGCGAGGAGTTGCAATCAGCAGTGGTTCTGGAAAAAGCACATCGTATTGGCCCACGGAGAGATAAGGGACCGCCGAGGACCTTAATTATGAAGTTTCTTAGCAACAGAGACAGGATGAAGATCTTCAACGCTGCACGTGCTAAAGGAGAGATTAAACACCAGGACCAGCAGGTGCGGTTCTACCCAGATTTGGCCACAGGAATCCAGCAATTGAGGAAGCAGTTTGATCCCGTACGTAAGGAGCTGCGCAACCTTGGGATTCGTCATGGTGTAATCTATCCTGCGAGACTGCTGACCACGTATGAGGGCAGAACCCACATCTTCAAGACCCCAGAGGAGGCGCAGGAGTTCATCAAGAAGATCAAAGAAGAAGAAGAGACTGGTGGGAGCTAAGCATGAACAAAATATAAGGTAGAATAATTAAGCATTTGCACAGGCATCTGACTGACTTGAAGTAAATAGTAAGTTTACAAAATATAGATTGTATTATATATTAAAAAAACAAAACAAAAACAAAACAAACAAAAAAAAAACTATGATGTACAAAGTTGTTAAAAATTTTGGAGTTAAGTTGGAAAACTACAGAGGAGAGTTAATGTTACGTCATTAAAAGCAGTAGAGTTAGGGTGATTGGGAGGATGAAGAAGGAGTGGCTTAGGCTGTTCCCCGTGGGTGTGGAACGGTCGATGGCTATATCGGGAGACAGAATTTTTCTTTTGATTTTGGGGGGTTTGCCACAAGTGTGGGAAGGGGAAATTTGTTTGTGTGTAGTTTGTAGGATGAATGTTCAACCACTCATGTTTTTGCTTCTCTGTATGAGCATGTTTACACTGCAAGGTAATCCCAAACTCTCTATTGATCATGGACCAAAGTGTTAATCTTAATTTAACTTCATGGAATTGCAGAGGTCTACAAAATTTAAAAAAACTTAAACAAGTTATGAATAAAATAAAGGACATGGGTTCAAGAATTGTGTTTTTACAAGAAACTCATCTGATAGAGGAGGATGTTAAAAGAATTAGGAGTAGATGGCAGGGAAGTGTATTCACCTCTTCATTTTCATCCCGAGCCAGGGGAGTTATGACTCTCATACATAAATCAGTTCCTTTTCAAGTGAAAAATGTAATTGGAGACAAATTTGGAAGATATGTAATCATTCAAGGTTCTTTGCTATTAGAAAATATAAATCTTGTGAACTTATATGGTCCCAATATAGATGATCAGAAGTTCTTTGCTAATTTATTTCTCATCTTATCATCACTTACAGGGCAACATATAATAGCAGGGGATTTTAATTGTACATTGAATCCAGGTGTGGATAGATCAACAGGACTGGATTGTACGCACATTGGATGTAGGATGACTATTAATCATTTTATGAAAGAATTGAGATTGTTAGATATATGGAGAGAAATGAAACCACAAGTTAAAGCCTATTCTTGTTATTCCAGTACCTACAAGACATTCTCACGTATTGATTATTTTTTGATTTCCACAGAATTAAGGTCCAAGATTCAAAACTGCTTTTATGATAACATCGTGATCTCTGATCATGCACCCTGTTGTCTAATATATGTAGATAAAAAATTGACAAAGGAATCAGGTAGATGGCAATTTCAGCATAAATGGCTTCAGGATGAGGAATTTGTCAAGTATATAGAAAAACAGATAGACGAGTTCTTTGACATCAATACTACACAAACATCAGCATGTGTAAAGTGGGAGGCTTTCAAAGCTTTTATTAGGGGACATATTATTAGTTATACAGGATCAAAATCTAAGAAGACTCGAGAGGAGAGAGCTAAATTGGAACATAAAATAAAAAATCTTCAGGAAAAAGTGTATGCAGGAAGTGACCCACGGTTGGAGAATGAATTACTGATTTTGAGAGCTGAATACGACAAAAAATCAGCGAATAGAGCTGCCTCGAGTCTTCTAAGATTGAAACAATCTTTTTATGAACAAGGTGAAAAATCAGGAAAATTATTAGCATGGCAGATTAAACAATTGGAAATTAAAACACCAATTACCAGTATTATAAGTAACGGACAGGTAGTTATAGATCCTTTAGAAATTAATAGAGCCTTTAGAGATTACTATGAAAAATTATATGATACCAAAAATGAACCTGATTTAACAAAACTAAATGGGTTTTTGAACGAACTATCTATACCGTGTATTCCAAATGAAAACAGGGAGATATTGGAGTCTAAAATTAGTCAAGAAGAAGTTGGGCTAGCCATTGATAATATGAAATCAGGAAAAAGTGCAGGACCAGATGGTCTTCCAGTTGACCTTTATAAAAAATTTAAGAATAAATTAATAAAACCTTTTTTGGAAATGGTTTTAGAAGCATTTCAAAATAATAATTTGCCATCATACATAAATAATGCCTTAATTATACTGCTGCCAAAACCAGGTAAGCCCTCTAATAAATGTGAAAATATGAGACCAATAAGCCTATTAAACGCCGACCTTAAGATAATCTGTAAAATTTTAGCAAGACGAATACAAGAAATTTTACCAAATATTATTAATCGAGATCAGAATGGCTTTATAAAGGGTAGACAAGGCTTCCATAATGTAAGAAGACTATTTAATATTATTTATTTTAATAAAGAAGCACCGGATACAGCTCTCCTATCATTGGACGCCGAAAAGGCCTTTGATAGAGTTGAATGGCCCTTTCTTTTTGAAGTCCTACAAAGGTTTGGACTTGGAAATAATTTCATAAAATGGGTTCAAATAATATACAATAATGCTACAGCAGAAATCCTAACAAATAACAATATTTCAAAACCAATAAAAATCAATAGAGGATGTCGACAAGGCTGTCCACTTTCACCTTTACTGTTTACTATGGCAATTGAACCTTTAGCGATAGCGATACGTTTACATTCACAAATATATGGAATTAAAGTTGGACCAACAGAACATAAAATCTCCCTGTACGCCGATGATATAATTTTGTTTATGTCGAATCTAAAAAAATCAATTCCAACCTTGTTGAATTTAATAAAGAATTTTGGGGAAATATCAGGATATAAAATAAATAAAACTAAATCTTCAATATTAATGCTAAATGAGACCCAGAGAAATTACCCAGCCCCTGAGGTAAATCAATTCAATGTTGTAAATCAGTTTAAATATTTAGGAATCCAAATTGTGCCTAAGCTAGAATCAGTCGCCAGTGTCAACTATGAAGCCTTAATGTCAGATATCAGTGAGTTAACTCAGAGATGGATGTCACTACCAATGTCGATGATCGGGAGAATCAATATACTTAAAAGTAATATTTTACCTAAAATACTTTATTTATTTCAATACATTCCCTTATCACCACCTTTAGATCTATTCTCAAGAATAAAAAAAAAGTTAGTGGAATTTATATGGAACAACAGGAGGGCTAGATTACGTTTGTCTTTATTATATTTACCATTTGATCGTGGAGGTCTGAAATGTCCAAATTTTATGTTGTATTATTGGTCGGCACAACTGAGGTCTATGACATATTATTTTTCATCAAATGATCTCCCTCACTGGACTGAAATGGAATCATACAATTTACCTTTACCTCTTCCCATATTCATATACTCAGATTCGGCAAAAAAATTACAAAAACAAGTTAAAAATCCATTTGTAAAGCATATGATCAAAATATGGTGTGAAGCTAAAAACTATTTAAAAGAACCACAGTTATTGTCACAATTTAGTCCAATATGGGGTAATCAATATTTTAAACCAGGGAGAGCGGACGCTGTATTTAAAGTATGGAATTTAAAAGGGATACAAAAGATTCAGGATTTATATTTGCCATGTGCAGACAACATAATGTCTTTTGAAGAGCTGAGGATCAAATTTAATCTCAATAGAACACATTTTTTTAAATATCTTCAACTTAGAAACTTTATTCGATCAAATCAAAATAAAGCTCTCACTCGACCTATTTATTCATCCTTGGAAAAAATGATGATGAAAGATAGTAAAAGAAAGGGTATTATTTCAGAGTTTTATAACTCATTGACACTATCTTCAAGTGAAAATTCACTGAAAAGATTAAACTACTGGAAAGAAGATCTGCAAATTGAAATTTCAGAGGAACAATGGGAATTGGCTTGTACAGAAGCTCAAACCAAATCAATAAATGCACGCCTTAAATTGATACATTTCAAATGGTTAATGCGGATGTATGTTACACCGGAGGAGTTAAATAGATATAACAAAAATATACCAGATACGTGCACAAAATGCATGGAAAGTAAAGGAACCCTATTTCATTGTTTATGGGAATGTAGATTAATAAGAATGTTTTGGGAAGAGGTGAGGGTAACAATTGAAAAAATAATCTCAAAACAAATCATATTGAATCCTAAACTGTTTTTGTTGGGTCTGTACCCAGAAAAGCATAATTTTAATAAAAGTGAAAGAACATTCATAGACCTCAGTTTGCTTAATGCCAAAAAATGTATTGCACTATTATGGAAAAAGACTCATAGACCAGATGTGACTCAGTGGTTAAGACAGATGTTAACAAACCTTCCATTAGAAAGAATAACATATATACTAAAATCAAAGGAAATTGTGTTTGAGAATATATGGAGACCTTTTATTGATTATGTAAAAAATTTAAACATAACTCTTGAAGAAGAAGGTGAATGATGTGTGTGGACCTTGTAAATTCCAAACTGGTGAACATAATATGTATACTTATGTATTGGATTGTCTAGACTAAACAGAGGAGCATTGTTGAAGACTTGATTTTGTTGGTGGTTGTTGGTGTTTTTAGTGCATTTTTTTTTTTTGTAGTACTTTAGTGTTAGTGTTTGATTGTTTGTATCATGTTTGTTAAAAAAAAAAGGTTCAATAAAGATATTGTGGAAAAAAAAATATAAGATAAGATAAGATAAGCCTTTATTAATCTCACAATGGGGAAATTCCAGGATTGCAGCAGCACAGGGATAGCAACACTCAGAACAATAGTAGATAAAATAATAAGATAAGAACTGGTTAGCTAAAGCAGTAAATAAATATACATATGTACACAGTTATATACACAGTGCAAGAGCATTGCAGCTAGATGGTATCAACAGCATTACAGTTTGTTAAATTACCCGGCGGGATATAAATATGTACCCAGACAGTATATTTCACATTTGAACAGTGTTGATGCCACCCTCAATAATAATTGTAATTGCCTTAGTTGTGTATTGGAGGGGACGATCTCTATTGTGCAAAGTTGTTCCATTTAGTACATTTAATACGACCTCTACAAGCAGCACCGGATAGATTATAACGTCTGACAGCTGTAGGTAGGAAGGACCTGCAGAACCTCTCCCTCGAGCACTTAGGATGGCACAGCCTACCGCTAAATGAGCTCCTCAGTGCATTCAGCATGTCCTGCATGGCGTGGAACTTGGACTCCAGCAGAGATGACAGCTTAGCCACCATCCTTCTCTCTCCTATCTCCTCCACTGGGTCGAGGCGTCACCCCAGAACAGAGCTAGTGTTTTTGATCAGCCTGTTCAGTCTCTTTCTGTCAGCTGCCGTGATTTCGCTGCCCCAGCAGACCACTCCAAATGTGATGGCTGATGCCACCACCGAATCATAGAAGGTCTTCAGGAGTGGGCCCCTGCACTCCAAATGACCTGAGTCTCCTCAGGAGGAACAGCCTGCACTGCTCCTTTTTAGAGAGCACGTTGGTGTTGTGTGACCAGTCCAGTTTATTGATTAGGTGAACACCCAGGTACTTGTAAGATGTCACCATCTCAATGTCTGTTCCCTGGATGTTTACTGGTGCCATGGGGGGTTGTCCTCACCTGCAGCAGTCCACCACCAGTTCCTTGGTTTTCCTTGCATTGATCTGGAGGCAGTTCCGAAGGCACCAGTCCATGAAGTCCAGGATAAGTCCTCTGTACTCCTCATTATCCCCATAAGAGATGAGGCCAGCAATCACCGAGTCATCAGAGAACTTCTGTAGATTGGATTGTGGTGTGTTGTGTGAAAAGTCAGCTGTGTAGAGGGTGAACAGGAAGGGAGCCAAAACTGTTCCCTGGGGGGCCCCGTACTGCAAATGATGGTGAATATATAGCAGAAAACACAATTTGTGACTTCTTTAGCACAATTTTGGGGACTCAGTAAATCTAAGAGGAATGGCCTTTTGGCCCAAGTAGTAGCTAATAATAAAGATGGCATCCAACTTGTCCAAGATGGCTGCCACAAAACCAATTTACTCTTGTCTTGGCAATGATACAAATACAGATATACAGACACCTTTTTATCCTATATCTAGGTTTTTGGGGTCAGACAATTTTGCTGAGACATTGCTATAGCAGTGAATGTGAAATTTTGAAGCATATATGGTATACAGTGTGTAGGAGCCACTACAAACTACTGAAAGACTGCGTAAGCAGAGAATTGGGGAGCCAGAACCACTCCCCAACAAACTGAAGCCTGATATAAAGCACTTTAGTAATTACACCAAGAAAACTTTCCATAGGTGGTTCTGATGATGTTTAGCTCTCCTCACACAATGATACAATTGAGACCCAGTCTGAAGCATTTCCATTGTCCACAAAGTGTGACTTGCAGTCACAAATTTTCATACTCACACTTTGTGAGTTGCTGACAACTTTCTGCTATTGGGGAATTGGCTGTCCAGAAAACCTGCCATTCATCACCAACCCTGTTCATCCATAGTCAGCAGGACTCTGCTTCTGGTTGACAGAGAGTTGACTGACTGCATGTACAGCCTGCCTGATAGGCAGCACGTTTAGCGTGTCGAAGCAGGGCTGCTCTGGTTGGAAGAATGGTCTCATACCTCTGTTTTCAGGTGAACATGTCAAACCTGGCTTCATCCACACTTGTAGCTGTACTTGATCTGTCATAAATGAAGATTACAAATTTCGCAAGAATCTCCAGATCACTCTCTCCCAGTACAGGAGGATACTGACTGAGTTTGGAGAAGACAGGAGAGACCTCTTGGTAGATGTTCCAGGTCTGCCAAATGGTGTTTTTGCCTTTATTTCCCAAAGTTAAGACTATCTCACAACCTGTGAAGGCGTGAAAGAACAGTATTCCTTTGGTCTTTTCCTGCCCAACGTTGCAGTGCAGGTCATGCACACCAATCCATCTGAAGCTCTGACCCTGCCTATATCCAACCCACAACTGCTGCAAGCCAATATCCTGAAGGGATGGGAAGACCTGAGTGCTATAACAAGAACATCAGTGTCATTAGCTTTGATCAAGATGACTTTGTTGCCTTCTTCTTTGGCATGTCTGACATGTTCAAAGATCAGACTGTCTGCCTCCATATGAGAACATTTTTCATATCCATCCAGGCTCATTTCACAGGTACTGAAGACTTCAGATCCCTTGGTTATGATCACAACATTTGGTGCAGTCATCTTGGCGATGCTGTCAGCCAAAAAAGGAACAGGTCTGTTTTGTTGTCAATATGCCTCAGAAAGTTTTCAGAATCAGAATCAGATTTATTGCCATTGTTCATGTAGTACACAAACTAGGAATTTGTCTCGGTGCAATGCTGCAACATTAAACATGATAAAATAAAAGAAATAAACTATACATGCAATAAAGTGTAGAATAAGAATGAGTAATACTAGTCAGCAGTTTAAATATATTAGCGAGCAGCAGATAATGTGGAGAACCATATAGTGCAGTCGGTAATGCAGGAAGAAAACAGTGATGATTGACATGAGTCTGGTTGAGCTGCTGTACATAGTGCACGAGTTTTGCCAGTTGGATGGAATTTTGCTGTTGAATGTCACCTTGCGTCTTCCTCCCTGGCCTCCATTTTAGACTTGATGGAATGTAAATATAAAAAACAATGAGTGTTCTCTCATACCTGGTGGCATATGCATGTTTTACAGGTAGAACATCCAGTGTTGCATAGTCTCCAAAGGCCTTTGACTTTTATGGTGGCAATGTGTGGATCAAAGCTGAACCATCAATTATGATCACATTTGCCACTGGGTCTTGCTCTGGAGATGTAATGTATATTATGTTCTGTTGTGCTAATGTGCTCCCCTCCTCCTTTGAATTGTACTTTGACAATCAAATCTATGACTCTGTCAAAATCCAAAGCCCTGAAAACTTGGGTATAGACCCATACATTGTGCTTCTGTGTTTAGTAACTGCTGAGTTGTAATCAGCTCACTGCTGCCCAGTTATGGCGGCCAACTTTTTTTTTTACAAAATATCCATACATCAAGTATCAATGAAATCATTAATAAAAAACCCAGAAAAGTAGGTTTTGGACCAAAATAAATGTGCAGTATTATGATTACATGCAGATATTGGGGAAACAATACCCAACTTGGCGGCCATCTTGAAAAATGGCTCCATCTTTAAATTCTTTGTGGTCAGCACCGTTTTTCATAAGAGTTGACCTTGAAGAGTGTTAGTACCAGATTTCATGCTCGCATTACCATTTGCACGATTCCTATGAAATGTACAATTATCTGCTGCACTAACAGGGGCTGCCAGACCTTTACACACTCACACTTACAGTTGTTGCAGTAAACTTTATTTTTGTACTTGAACATGACTCTGGTTGGTGTCTGCTTTTGTGTGAATCCAAACCTGTCAGAGGGAGGGGATGCCTTTCAGGTGACTTTCTGCTGCCAGCCAAAAGGGCACGTTTTAGATAGATTTATCTGTACTTGTTTTAGAGCTGTTCTGGTAAAAGACAGACATTTGTTTAGGAATTTGGAACCAGAGCGCTGGTATGATTTGTGTCTTCTGTATTTACACTGCTGACTCATGCAGGCTGGTGTGAATCTGTACGTCCCACGGGGAGGAGCATATGTCGGCCTCTGTGACCGCCTGTTGGCAGCAGAACTGAAGGTGATTTAATGCGTTGTAGTGTGGATGTTCGTTGACATGCCTGTACACAGCCTCCCTGTTTTTCATATGTGCACATGCTAACCTGTTCATTTGGACTTGTGTAGGTCCACATGCATTCCCAGTGCTGCTGCCAAGGTGCTCAGGGAGAACCAGAATAAACTAATCATAATAATCAAGATGAAGCGTTACTGTAACAGTCTTATTAGACCTTTGTGCGCACAACAAGCTCAGTCTTCCTCAGCTGTCCTCTGAAGTGTGATGCACACTCCCCTCCCCTGCTCTTTTCAGAGATTTACTTCTTGGGCGATGCAGTTTGCGTCAGCTGTTTGATGGTCAGGTTTTCAGACAGATTTTTTTTCACCACACTGCACATCTCCTAGATCTCAGGGTGTAGCACCATGTTTTGTTTGCTGGACACAGGAGTGAAGGTGAGCCCTCCAAACCAAAAAATGCCAAAAAAGGAAAAGATATATATTAGTAGCTTTAAACCCCATTTATGAATTGAATATATCTGCTTTCCTGCAGGCACCTAAATGCCACCAAAATGTGTTTTATTTAGCTTTACCTATCTTTGTGAAGCAGTGCAAATTTAAGCAATACACTTCGAAAGTCCCTGACATTGATAGACACAAAATAACAACATTTAATGGGGGGCTTTTAAAAGTATCTTTGTTTTGATGATTTTGTTTAGTCTGTTTCTTAACAGTTAAAGATTGCGCTCTCAAATATCTGTGTTAGTTTTGTAACTTTTCTTCTCTTGTGTGTACCACACATGATCTGGTGCGTTAGTTATAAAAATATGTCGCTTTGGACAATTTACCATGGATTGCACTTTTATGTGTGGGACTATATATTTATTAGATAGATAGATAGTTTATTTCAAACACAAAAAAATATAACAAAAAACAAGCAAATAGCAAATGCAATAAAGTTACAGTATACACTGTTCGAAAGGGAGAAGGAAGAAGTGAACACTTATTAATTCCAACTCCTCTTTTCCATCGATACACCCATGTGAATTTTATACAAATTACTACCTTTAATACCCCAAGTAAACAATTTACTGTATTTTTTACAGATCAACATTAACACCTGTCCATTCTAACATACAATGAAGTCTATATTTCAAAACCAGTCTCAAACGACACAGATACACACATTGCTGTCCCACCCACCATTCCATAGTGTCCCATAATGTCCCAGAGTGAACATAATGAATCGTACATATAAATTCTACCCTTCTAACATATATCCTTTCAACAAATGGTGCTTATACCTCTTTTTAAATTGATTTCTGTTTGTACATAGTTTCAGTTCCGGCTCCAGACTGTTCCACAAACCCACCCCACAGACAGATATGCACATACTTTTCTTGGTTGTACGTATCTTGGGTTTTGTGAAGTTTAAGTCTCCTCTCAAATTATGATCATTGTCTCTTTTTTTAAATATTTTTTGTATACTAGTTGGGAGTTGATTGTTAATTGCCCTGTACATTACTTGTGCTGTCTTAAATTTAACTAAATCGATGAACTTTATGACATGTGACTTCAAGAACAACGAATTGGTATGGTCTCTATATCCTGCATTGTTTATTATCCTTATAGCTCTTTTTTGTAATGTGCATATTGCTTGTAGGTTGGTCTTGTAGGTGTTTCCCCAGACTTCTACACAGTAGTTAAGATAAGGTAAAAACAATGAATTGTACAATAAGACCAATGATTTATAGTCCACGATGTGTCTTGTCTTCCCCAGTATGCCTATACATTTTGCTAATTTAGCCCGGATGTGACTGATGTGAGGTTTCCAGCAGATTTTACTGTCTAGCGTCACCCCCAGAAACTTATTTTCCTGTACTGTTTGTATTCTGGTATCATCTATCGTTATCATTATTTCATGATTTATTTTATAATTTCCAAACAACATAATCTTTGTTTTTTTTTAGATTTAGAGATAATTTATTTTTGTTGAACCACTGCGTTAATTTTTCCATTTCAGTTGTGACCACCTCTAAAACCTGCTGCAAATTCTCACCAGTGCAAAGGATATTTGTGTCATCCGCAAACAAAATAAATTTCAGAATTTTTGATACTTGGCATATGTCATTTATATACAAGATAAAGAGTTTGGGTCCCAAAACTGACCCCTGGGGCACACCATAAGTGATGTCCATGCAGGGTGATTTGTGCGCTCCAATTTGTACAAATTGTTGTCTGTTACTTAAATAACTTTCCACCCAACTCAGTCCCACCCCTCTTATCCCATACCTTTCCAGTTTCCTTAGAAGTATTCTGTGGTCAATGGTGTCAAAAGCTTTCTTTAAGTCTATAAATACTCCTACAGCAACCTTTTTTTTTTGTCTATACAACTAGTAATTTCTTCTATAAGTTCGATCAGTGCCAAAGATGTAGATTTATCTGCTCTAAAACCATACTGGCTATCTGTAAGGAGGTTGTGTTTTTCAATGAAATCATCCAGTCTCTTAGTGAATATTTTTTCAAGTATTTTGGAGAATTATTCATTTACAGTATTACCTTTGCCTTGAATGTTGCTGTATTGTTATTGTATTGCATCATTAGCTAGCTTTCTTTAATGAAAGTATATTCCTTCAGTCTAAAATAAACTTGTCTGAGTCCTTTTTTGGGGGTGGGGGGGCTAATCTATATGTGATACTCAAGACTCAGCTGCACACTTACATAGACCAAAGTGGTGGCCTAGTGGTAGAGCATCCTCTCCACAGCCGGGAGGTTGTCGAGCCCCAGCCAGGCCATACCTAGGACCATATAAAAGCTTGGTGCTCAGCATAAATAGAAGCAAGCTGATTTACTAAGACTGTGCACTGAAGATTGTGTCCTTTAGTTATGCACGCACTCTGGATTTTTATTTTTTTTTTACCTTTTCCCTTAACAACTATGCACAGTGGAGCATTTCTGCCCCAAATATGCAAAATATTGGATGGGGCAAATAGAAATACATTCAGATGGCTCATGCACTGCTATTGACTCAAGCTGAAAAAAATTGTATGTTTCATGATTGTGTCTGTATTAACGTTTGCAAAGAAGGTGCAGATCTGGTTGTGTAGAGATGACTGCTGTTATTGTTGCAAGGAAGAGGCAGAGGAGAATTAAAGAATGAGTCAATGGGCCATATTACAGCAGTACAGTCCATAATCAGTTGTCTGACACGTGAAGTGCATTTATGGGCATTTACAAGTTGATTTTGCTATTACAGAAGCACAAAAACACATTTTGCACTGGGCGCAAAGTGCGAAGAAGCTGTCCTAAGGGTGGATTCACACTACAGTGTTTGGACTGACATTTATCAACGTTTTGAAAAATCAGAGCAATGAGTCCAAATGTCAGTGAAATTATGTTCACGAGCAGAATTTTTTTTAATCCAGCGCACACCAACTTTTATGAACTTTTAAGGAGCTTCTTAACTCCACAGCCTTGCTTGCCCATGGATGAGAGCTGTCCCCTACAGTTCAGAGATGATGCCAGACATCCTCTTTGTCCATGAGTTTGACAGAGTTGTAAAATTTCCTTTAGTTATATTATCATTCATCAGAGCTTCTCTTTTAAACCAAGAAACAGCGAGCCATTCACCTTGGCCTGAGTTCTATTAATCTGCTCTGGTGAATGCAAAATTGTAGTTTTAATTCAGAACAACTGCCGGGATATTTTAATTTTGAATCATTCTTTTAAAAGAATGACAGTGAATGTAAAAACTGTCATAATTAGATAATGAATATCGGGTTTGTGCGCACATACCTGCTCGTGGGTATGTGGTGACGACTGTTTTCCCAGTAGGACAGAGTGGTCTGGCTGTGGTCTGGTAGAGAACTGAATCATAAATCGAGGTAACCTTTTTTACCTCTGTGTAGTGAAAAACCCCTGTTCTGTCGTCAAATAGTTGATATTTAACTGTCCTCTTTTAACAGAAAACACCGTCGGAGTGTGTTTTTTCATTAATTGGGACATGTAAGCACAAACGGACACGAGATATGATGATGTGATATTGATGACTCAACACACGACAGATTAGTGGATAAAATGTTTTCACAGAAAAGATCTGTAGTTTAAAATCTTCAGACTGAGAGTAGTCTATTCCACCACCTCCCTGTGCACCTCATCCACAACAGAATGCACACACACTCCCTCTTCATTCATTCATTCATTTCCCTAAAAAAAATACATTAATACCTTATCTATCAGTCCCTCCAGGATTTCGTGGGATGTTTTATGATTGTTGCGTGCAAAAAGCCTGAATTTGCAGGAGCTTTTTTAAAAAGTTGCAATAAAAGTTGCGATGTTTTGAGATTTTTTGCACTAAAAGTTATGTGAAGAATTACAAATTTTAAAGCAGATGGGTTTTTCCATAGTTGACTGCAACAATATTCTATATAACACTAGAAGAAAAGCACAGGATTGTCAAAAATTTTGTATTAAACAGTGATTTGTAAATTAAGCAGAAACTTCTGGTATCCAGAAAAACTCTTTTTTGCAACAGCAAATACAGACTTTAACACAGCATTCTTTACGGCAGCTAAATTGCATTGAATGCATGTTAAAGAATAGAGATTTAGAAATTATGACAGCACCTTCATTTGAAAACTGCCTACAGTCCCCAAGCACTCGGTACCGAGTGGAGAGAAAAAAAATAATTTATTCTGTTGCTCTGTATTGTCTATCAGAGTCTGTGTTTTTCAGAAAAAAATTTCTGAATATTCTCTCTCTTTCCATGCCTGACTCCTACCTGTCTGTCTATCTGTCTGCATGTCCTGACACACACCTGTCTCATCAGATACTCATCTTTCCTTTACCTGGAGTTGTACCAGGAGGAGGGGCTCTCCTTGGGGGTTTGCCGGGATGGGGGTGCGCGTTGGTCCGTGTCCAGACTGGAGATTGACAGTTTTAAAGCTCGTTGACAAGATGTAGTAATGATTTTACCTGTAAAGATGTATAAAACTTTACAACACTGGCTTAGTGTTACATTTGCTTGTTTGTTTGTGGTTTTACGGCGTCTCTCCTCATGCATGCTGCCATGACGGGGCGCTTTTCAGACAGGCGGCCGTTTTTCAACACAAACCCAGCACTTTGTACACGCGGTCAGGATGGAGGAGGAACGGACAGTGTGGGAAAACTCGCAGGTGAGTGTTTTTTAAAAATAACACACTGTTTTTTGCTGATGTGTTCCATTAATACTTACTGTAAACACAGAAGTGAGTGCGGTGTAGCAATGCATATGATTGGTTAGACTGAGTGTTTGAGCGCCACTCAGGGACAAATTTGATTGGCAAAGTTGCTGTAAGTTGATGACAATTAGCCAAAATTGCGGGAAAGTTGCGGTGGTTGGACAAAGTTATAACGTCACACAAAAGATGTGACCAATCAATGATTTCGCGTGAATTTGTGTGATCGCAACATTGCAAAATCGTAGAGGGACTGATCTATAGACTCCAACATTATTATTGCTCTGAGTGCTGCTGTCCCTTTACTGCCGCAAACCTGTAATTTCCCCATTGTGGGACTAATTAAGGTTTATCTTACCTTATCCTGAGTCCACAATTAAAATGAGAATGTGGATGGAATTTTTAAAAAAATTAGTGTATCATCATATAAATAAAATGGCGGGCGATTATATTATGACTGTTACACTTCTCTCCAAAAATAACAGAAAATCCCAGCGCTTGCTGTTTCCTCATAAACTCAGAAGCTAGATGATTTCAAAACACACCATTGAAATAGCATTAAACAAAGCACTTCTAACAAACCTCCTTTTTCTGATCAAAAGCACCACAATAGTGATGCACCTGAGATTGCGCGCGGCCACACCTCTTTGAAATGAGCCTCCACCGTGCAGCACAAAGCAGACACACTGTCTACTGGTATTTAGATGGCATGATGCAAAGTGTAAAAAATAGACAATGTGCTGACAGGAACTAACAAAAACACTGGTGTACTGTGGGAAGTCTGGCGCAAAAGTCTACTGATGATGTCAAAATATGGCCCACAGTCGGGCCGTGTTTTGACTTTTTTATTGTGTTAAGTGTTATTTACTTTGTGACATCACATCAGCGCTTTTTGATTTCCTGCAATGGAAGCTGAATCAAATAAATCCAGGAGGATTATGCATGGAGCAGAAAACAAAAACACTAAATTTTGCAATGAGATTTTTTTTTCTTTTGGGCTGTCACATTTTGGGTTGTTTATATATACAGTATATACATATGTACATATGTATATACTGTATATAGCTGAAAATATACATAACATATGTATATTTTCTTTCTTTTATTCCCCTTCTATTGGCTTTCATTCCAGCACCATGGACAGTGACACTGCCTCAGCATTTCTTTTGTGTTCATGCACGTTTGAAAAGTGAGGTTAGTCTAAAAACATCTGCTTTTCCGTCAGTGTTCACCAATGGAGCCCAACACGAGCCGACTTGGGCTAGCTCTGCACAACTTAGCCCAGCACTCAGGAACTTTTACAGACTAAGCACAAATTTCACCAACATTTATTTCCAAATGTTGGTAAATTTTCAGCATGTTGAAAATTTTCAACAGACACGACGTTCGCCGGCATTCACCAATGAGCACCATCATTAACTTTTAACAACTTTTGCCAGCGGAGCCAGAAGTTTGCCAAAACGTCAGTAAACATCGGTCCAAATGTTGTAGTGTGAGTCCACCTTAACTCTCTTAATTATTCAGAGGTGTGCTTGGTGCGTAACATGAAATAAACTAATCACTGTCTTTGCTCTCCTTCCCTTTAATCAACAGGGGCACAAGATCAAAGGCTTGATACTAATACAACAGTGTTTAAAAGGAAGAATAAATCTGTTTTGTGCTGAGGACATTGTGGGCTCATTGACTACGTGAAAATATGTTTAAGGGCAAAGAGCGTTTAAGGAGTTTTTTAACCTCCTCCACAGCTCTGCTCACACTGTGGAGACCTGATCATAATTGATAATTATATTGAATGAGAGTTGTAGGCTACTATTCAGAGATTATGCCAGTTTTTCTCTTCACCCATGATTTTGACAGAGTTGTAAAATTTCCTTCAGTTATATTATCATTCAAAAACTCTTAAAAGTTCTTTTAAACCAAGAAAGAGGAGCCGATCATCTTGGCCTGAGGTCCGTTAATCTGCTCTGCTGAATGCAACAACTCAAAACAACTGTTATGCTCTTTTTTTCCCAGTATAGCTCAAACTGATCCTGCTGTGGTTTGGTAATTAAATTAAAAGGAGGATGATCCATTGAAGTGTAAACCCACACACCATTTTTTTTTGTCTCTGCCGTGAAAACTCTGTTTGCTGTGTTTTCAAATACTTCGTATTTAACTGCCCTCATTTAACAGAAAACACTGGTTGGGTGTGTCTTTCATTAATTGGGACGTGCACACACACGAACGGACACAAGATATGATGATGAGGTGATATGATGTCAAATGTGATAGATCAGTGGAAGAACACTGTCACAGAAGAGAGGTTTGTAGTTTAATTTTCAGACTGACAGCATCCCACCATGCCTCCCCCGTGTACTGCATCCACACCGGTACCACACACACTCCCTGTTCATTCATTCATTCATTCCCCTAAAAGAATAATTTAAAAAAATCTATACTTTCATGCCTATAGACTATACTCCAAGGGAAAATCTGCTATTAAATGTCATGAACGCCCCTCCGGGGCAGAGACAAACTCAGTCACTTGACTGCAGTTAAGGCATTTATTAACAAAAAAGAACAAAGTCCAAAAATAACTGTGGAGACAAATACAAAGAAACACGGACAACTTACACAGATGAGCTGCTCCAGGGCTGAGAAGTCCCTGGAGGAAAAGGAGGGGGAGACTGACTGTAGTGAGGGTAGTCCAGTCTAAACACTGTTGTGACAGCCGCAAAGGCAGAGAGGAAAGGCAGAGTTTAAATACATGAACTGTGATGAACAGCAGGTGTGAGAGTCAAGCTGGTGAGGACTAATTGCCTAACTGCTCTCAGCTGATGGGCAAGTAGAGCAGTGAGAGGGAAAAACAGCAGGAGTAAAAAAACACAATCACTCGCAGCTGATGGACTAAAAACAAACTGTGAGTGAAAGGTGGCTGTGCCTGGAATGGAGGAAAGGGGCTCATATCACTAAAACCACATAACAGAACTAACAGGAAAATAATAATGAACAGAAAAACACTTAAAACTACAAAGGGAGTCTGAGCGCTGAGGACAGACGCTCAGACATATGACATTAAAATGAAAATATGGATGGAATTAAAAAAAACTATTGTGTTTCATCATATTATAATTAAAATGACAGGTGATTAGATTATAATTGTTACAACTGAACATTAAAATAATAGAAAATCCCAGCACTTGCTGTGTTTCCTTATGTGCTCTAGTCAAATCGAGGCACTCCATACAGGTATGCAAGCAAACGTGGCAATGAGTGGTTCAGCATCTAAAGACTTTTCAGTAAGCAACGAGGTGAAACAAGGGTGTGTGCTGCCGCCTACACTCTTCTCGCTATATTTGGCAGCCATGCTTGAGGTGGCCTTCAAAGACACTTCAGAAGGAGTAGACACTAAAACAAGGAAAGAAGCAGACTTGTTCAATGTGGCAGAGTTTAAAGCCAAGAGTAAGACATTGATAAAGGTAGTAAGAGAAATGCTCTTTGCCGATGACAGTGCTCTAGTTGCACACAGTGTGGAAGATATGCAATCTTTAGTGGAGAAATTTGCGAGAGCAGCTAGCCAATTCAGCCTCCAAATCAACATCAAGAATACAGAGTGCCTTTATCAACCACCAAAGTTCCAGTTATCAACATCAGTACCAGAAGAGATCAGCATTGGTACAGAGCCACTAGTCAAATGCAAGACTTTCAAGTATCTAGGTAGTACTGTTTCAGAGAATGCTAGGCTGGAGGATGAACTATCTCTCAGAATGGGAAGAGCAAGCGCTGTGTTTGGAAACTTGAGGGAGAGACTGTGGAACAATCGACATGTGTCTATCCGTGTGAAATGCAAAGTGTACAGTGCAACAGTACTGGCTACTCTGTTGTACGGTGCTGAAACTTGGACTGTCTACAGAGTGCAGGTAAAGAAACTCCACGCGTACATGGTGAGACACCTTCGAGCCATAATGAACATCTCATGGAAAGACAAGATAACCAACATAGAAGTGTTGAAACGAGCTGGTCTACCATCAATGGAGGACATGCTAATACAGAGGAACCTGAGATGGTTCGGACATGATGAGAGGATGGACCACCAGCGTCTCCCTCGGCAGTTACTCTACTTACAGTTATGCGAGGGCAAACCCAATCAGGGTAGACCAAGGCTCAGATTTAAAGACACTGTAAAAAGAAACTTGAAGAAGCTGGACATAGACAGGAGTTCCTGGAAGCGGAAGGCTAAGGACAGGGCTGTGTGGAGGGATCTGATCAGACCTAAATGAAACAGTCATTGTTGCCCACGACAGACTGCTATGATGATCCAGCTTCATCTCATGATTCTTACATACTTAGCAACAGTGGGCTGCATTCCAACTTAACAGATAGTAAATATAAAGACTGTTGGCCTTTTGGTGAGTCATTCGATTTTTAAAGTCATTACCTGCAGTAGAACAGGGAAAACAGCATGTAGCTTACTTTATGTCCAAAGTTCATATTTTGTTTTCAAGGTGATATGATGTTACAACTGTTAAGGGCTGAGTTTTGACTGTTGTTATGAATTGCCGCTATATAAGTAAAGTTGGATTGAAATTGAAAGTTTAATGGTTCACACCAACTGTGTCGCTTCATTTTGACACCCATGATCAACCCAACTACTCAAAAGGAGAACAGGCACCTGATGGCCCGTGTCTTTAAAGGGCTCTTTGACTGCACTTGTTCCACATGTTAACAGCTCATGCATGTCTTAATGAAGTGTTTGTGACATATTTTGTTCAGATTTTCTTTATTTTTTAAATTATTTAAGCAAATTTGTTTTGTATTTTTCCTGGTTTTCTTGAAATGCTCTGATTTAAAGCCTGTCACTTTAAGAAACATCCTTCACCTATTCAACTCCACCCTCCCTCTTACGTCAATTAGCCATTAGGCTTCTAGCCTTTAGCTTCTAGCCTCCTTCTAGCTTGAATGAGCGACGCTGGTGCACTGATCCACAGTCGATCGTGTATCTCGTGTCACTCTGGCTTATGTCCCAACAACCTCGCTGGGATGCCACAACAAATCACCAGCACTGCACGCTGGGCGACCCACCGATCACCGCAACCCGAGGCTCCTGGTCCAGCTAAGGTGCCGAGCCACAGCATCTCAAAGGGCAATGTCTCTCTTCACGGGACTCCGCTCCTCTCCTACGGAGAGCTGGTGGATGCTCCGTCACAAAGCGGCTCCCCTCCGTTACCTGCAAGAGTAGAGCTGAGCCACGCGGAGCCCTGGAGGGTAGTGAGGGAGCTGGCCATGAGAGCCAGCAGCTGGCGACCTGCTGCGAAATCACGGTGAAACCACTGGGAGATGGGCCAGAGTGACACAAGGTATATTGTGGAATGGTGAACCATGTGGTAACAGGGATAGTTATTAGGGTGACTAAGACCTGAAGAAAATAACAATATAAGCCACGCTTGATTCGAGCCTCCTGGTACCAGTGTTAGCTTGGGGGCTAATAGCTCAGGGGCTAATAGGCTACCTTTAGCACCCCTTCCATCTACATGACAGACAGCTAGGTGGGCCAATAATAGAGCAGTGGGCGGGTCTCAAGGACGGCTGTGGGTTGGCTTTGTCTAACTGTGACGTTAACAATTTAGACAGAAGAGTCAAAAAGTGTTCTGGCGTTTCTGGGAGAGACAAACCAGATAAAGGCTGTGTGTGTGTTTTAGAGAACTGACTGTTTTTTGATTTTGATTTTTTGATAATTAGGTGAGCAGGAGACTCATTTCAAACAGTTAAAACCTACAAACACCATTTTTCAGTCAATGACCCCTTTAAATGGAAAATTGTAGTGTGACTTTGGTGTGCCAAAGGAGCGCTCGGCTGTTTGGAGCACACTGGGGGAGTGCTGCTGTACGCCCCGGACAAACCTTCTCTGGACTGTGGTCACCCCCCCAGGCAGCATGCCCATGTGGGTTTGTCTGTGGCTTTCATGTTGCCCCCATCTGTTTGCCCACATGGACTTCACCTGTTTTCAACTGACTTTCTCATAAATTTTCAGTTTATTTACTCATGCATTTTATACTTTTTTGTTAATTTGTAACTTTTTCTAATTTTTTTTTCCGCATAAATTTGTGACTTTTTCTTCTTGTAAATTTGCTAAATTTTCCTTCTACAGTGCATCAGGGAAGTCTTCACAGCACGTCACTTTTTCCACATTTTGTTATGTTACAGCCTTATTCCAAAATGGATTAAATTTGTTTTTTTCCTCAACATTCTACACGCAATACCCCATAATGACAATGTGAAAGAATTGTTTTTGAGATTTTTGCAAATTTATTAAAAATAAAATACTAAGAAATCACATGTACAGAAGTATTCACAGCCTTTGCTCAATGCTTTGTTGATGCACCTTTGGCAGCAATTACAGCCTCAAGTCTTTTTGAATATGATGCCACCAGCTTGGCACACCTATCTTTGGGCAGTCTGGCCCATTCATCTTTGCAGCACCTCTGAAGCTCCATCAGGTTGGATGGGAAGCATCGGTGCACAGCCATGTTCAGATCTCTCCAGAGATGTTCAGTTGAATTCAGGTCTGGGCTCTGGCTGGGCCACTCAAGGACATTCAGAGTTGTCCTGAAGCCACTCCTTTGATATCTTAAAAATGAACTTAATCCATTTTGGAATAAGGCTGTAACATAACAAAACGTGGAAAAGTGAAGCGCTGTGAAGACTTTCTGAATGTACTGTAAGCTTGTAACTTTTTTGAGTAATTTTACCTTTTTTTTTAAATTTAGCCGATCAATGTGCTTGTGTGAGTTGGGAAGTGTCAGAGCGTCCACAGCCACCTTTATGACTGATTGATGACATGGGCTATTTGGTCATCAGTCAGTCAACACCATATAGGCCAGCAGTGCCTGCTCACACTGGACTGACTTTACATCATCTTCTCAACAGATTTTTGTGGTTAATTATGCTATGAATTTAAAAAAAAAACCCACTGTGTATTGTTTGTTTTGCTTTGTTTCTGTAGGGTCAGGCCAGAGTCTTTTGTAATGGATTGTTATGGATCCCACTCTATAGGAAATTAGTCAGTGGCGCAGTCCTTGACACCTTAGAGTAGACCTGCGTTCCTGGCCAAAAGCTAGTGGGGCGTTCCTCTCTAGCTTAGTGGTAGGGCAGAGGTGTTCAGATCACGGTGTCATGTTTTTGAATCTCGGCCTGGGATATTTGGAGGTGGATGTCTACCTTGCCTGTGGGTGAAAGTGACTTGGTGATCCCAGGCTGAGATAGGCAATTCTGGCCTTGACCCAGAAAGTGGGGGTTTGTCTGGGTTCTAACACCTGCACCACTTCCTTAAGGGGGACGTGTTACGGACCCCTCCGTAAGGAATTAGTCAGTGGTGCAGTTCCTGACACACCTCCATTACTAGCCAAGAGCTCGTGAGGAATTCCTCACTAGCATGTTACGGACCCCTCCATAACATTTAGATTTAGATTCCTTTATTAGTCCCACAATGGGGAAATTACAGGGCATCCACATGACTGTATGAGGCAGCCACTGGTGCGACACACAGCCCTTTCACCATTCACAGCTGGGGCCACTTCAGAGTCTCCAGTTAATCTAACTTGCATGTTTTTGGCATGTGGGAGGAAACCGGAGAAATCCCGGAGTAAACCTACGCAGGCACAGGGAGAACATGCAAACTCCACACAGATCACTGTTGGTCAGAGATTGAACCCGGGATCCCCCTGTCAGGAATCCATTCTGACTTATTGTTATAATTTGTCTTAGTGTCCTCCTGACAGCTCTGGCACGCCCCCTCCTCCTGTCAAGCACCGTCAGCTGCACTGTCACAGGTGCTCACACACATGCACACACCCACAAGCACACACACATGCACACGCTCCATTCACACTCATTCACACGCGCCATCACACACCGGATGCCAATCAATTCTGCCCACGCATTCTCACACCGGCAGTCTCTTTCCTTGTTAGCTTCTGGAGTATTTGTTGGCCGCTCCAGAGGAAAGAGATTGTTGGGGCATTCGCCTCTATACGCGGCAGCTAGCTCTCCCTGTATATTGTCCACTCCCTTCATTGTTCTCCAGCCGTCACTTTTGTCCGATTATTTCCCTCAGTGTTTCGGCTGGCCTTGCTTCCCTTCCTCTTCCTCCAGACTGCTCGGTTCGCCACGGATTGATCCAGCCCTGTAAGTGTCATTTTGTTTCGCCTTTCTTTTCTGTGCTGTTTGCAGCCCTGCAGCACTAGGCTGATCACCTTTCCTTTGTGTTATATGATCCCGCAGCGCTAGGCTCCGTTGACCAGGCTGTTGAGCATCCAGTAGGTACCCTGTATGTTTGGTGGCCTCAACCTGTCATTACACTTCTCTGTATTTTTGTGTGCTTAAGCTGAACTGAAACGTGGTGCTTACTGAACTGTGTTTTTTTTTTTATTTAAGTTTTTGTAAAGGGTATACAGGTCGTTACAGCAATGCAGTGTTTACATTTTCATCACATGTTCCCTTATTTTCTGATATCTGACAACATTGGAAGATTAATTCTTGCAACACCCTTTTTTTTTTTAAAGTGAAAGAAAAAGTGAAATTAAAGAGAAAAAAAAACAAAAAACAAATAACAAAAAAAAACAAACAAACCAGTAAAAAACAAACAAAAAGAAAAAGTAAGTAAATAAAGATAAAAGAGCATCTGAGTAGGGTTGGAACAAAGAGCGGAACCATTATTGAAATGGTATTTGTCAAAGATTAGATCTAATGGAAGACACATATGCGGTCCAGGGTTGCCAAAAGTTCATGAACCCATCCATGTCCTGTCTCAGTGCGAATGTCAACTTTTCCATCGAGTAAATGTCTTGGATCACGTTAGTCCAATCTTCAGGTGTAGGACAGTCCTTCAACATCCATTTTTTAGTTAGAGCTTTTTTGCTTGCCAATATTAAAACATTGAATAAGTATTTTTCTCCTCGTCTTTCCAGTGAGTCCGGTAGTAAACCCAAATACAAAGTTACAAAAGAAAAGGGAACTGTAATTTTGAATATTTTCCCCAATATTGTCTGTACATTGGTCCAATATTGGTGGATAACTGGGCATGACCAAAACACATGAAAATGATTTGCAGTCTTTTCACCACACAAGCGCCAACAGTTCAATCCCTTATGGGTAAATTTGTTTTGTGCAGGTGTTCTGAAAAATCTTGCCAAGTTTTTCCATCCAAATTCTCTCCACTGCAGGGATGAGGTACTTTTCCATTGCTGTTTATTTAGCTTTTCCCATATTTCCAGTTGTAAAGGGAAATTCCCCTCTTTTTCCCATCTCTCTTTTATATAAGATGTGTTGTCTCCTTTTAAGTCTTGAAGACCTTGGTATATTTTAGAAATGTATCTGATCCCTGGGATCCCTTTATATGCCATTAAGAAGACCTTCAGAACACCTGACTGGGCCCTTTCCAAAACCTCCTTTTTAAGTATATTGTTTATGTGGTGTCTAAGCTGGAAGAACCTGTAAAGATCTTGATTTATTAGGCCTTGTTTTTTCAAATCTTCAAAACTTCTTAAGATTTGCCCTTTAAAAAAATCGTAATATTTTATCAGCCCTTTCTCCTTCCACTTTTTAAATCTGGTGTCTGTTTTATTAGGAGTAAAGTCCTGATCATAGGCGATCCATTGCAGAAGTCGATAGGGCTCTTTAGTTTGATTCTCTCTGACTATCTTAAACCAAATTTTTAGCGGGGTCTCTATCCACGGGTTAGTGTTATTCAAAAGCTTAGGTAAGACATTGTTCCCTATTATCGCCTGTAGGGGGATGTCACTTGTTATTTGGCATTCGATCTCCTTCCATTGTGCAGTGTAGACTGGGTTACATATCTCTACTAAAGTTTTAATTTGTGCGGCTTTAAAGTAGTCCCTGATATTTGGCAGCGCGAGCCCACCTTTGTCTTTGTTTAGCTGTAGGGTTCTATATCTGATTCTAGGTCTCTTGCCCTGCCATATGAATCTTGAGATCCTTCTGTCCAGCTCCTGCCATGTTTTTTTGGGAGGTTCTACCGGTATTGTTTGGAAAAGGTATAGAAGACGTGGAAGTATATTCATTTTGACTGCTTCAATTCTTTGTGCAGTACCCAAGAATGGTATCATATTCCATCTTGCTAGGTCAGATTTTATTTTTGTCACCAGTGGATCATAGTTTAGTGATATAATTTTGTTGAGTTGTTTCGGGATATTGACCCCCAGATATTTCATAGATTCCGACTCCCAGTTAGTTTTGAGTTTGCTTAGTGAATAATGATTTGGGTCATAGTTGAATGTTAAAACTTGGGTTTTATGCATATTTAATTTGTACCCCGATAAATCTCCATACTCTGAAAAAACTGAGGTTAGTTCTGGTAAAGAAGTGTCCGGCTGCCCTAGGTATATTAAAATGTCATCAGCAAAGAGTGCTATTTTATGTTCCTTCTGACCAAGTGTAATACCTTGAATTTTTTGGTTTTGTCTTATCCATTGGCTCAGAGGTTCTATGAAGATTGCAAAGAGCAGTGGAGACAGGGGGCAGCCCTGACGACATCCTCTTTCCAGTTCAAAAGATGATGATAAATTACCGTTAATCCTTATTTTAGCTGTTGGTTTTTTATATAATGCCTGTATAGTTCTAATGAAGTTGTTATGAAAATTGAAACTGGATAAGATTCTATATAGAAAAGACCAGTCAACCGAATCGAATGCTTTTTCAGCATCTAATCCCAATATGACTGCATTTAAGTTATATATATATCCAACTACAATGCTCTGCACTGTGTGTCTGTGTGTGTGTGTATATATATATATTTTATAGTAATACGTACATATGTATATTAGCTGCTCTTGCTTGCTTGTTTTTTTCTTGCCTTCTGATTGTTGCTCTGAGTGTTGCTATCCCTGTGCTGTTGCAATCCTGGAATTTCCCCGTTGTGGGACTAATAAAGGCTTATCTTATCTTATCTTATTTTTTTATATGATGAATTATGTGTAAAGTGCGTCGAATGTTGTCTTGTGTCTGTCTTTGTCTTATAAAACCTGTTTGGTCTAAATGAATTAGGTCTGTCAGTATATTTTCTAACCTTTTGGCAAGGATAATGGTAAAAAGCTTATAGTCCTGATTTAGTACACTGATTGGTCTGTAGTTGGAGCACTCTAGTTTATCCTTTTCAGGTTTAGGTATAACTGCAATGACCCCTTCTCTCCAGGAGGGGGGGATTTCCCCTGTGTGGAGGACATAATTAAATGTTTTCAGGAGGAGAGGAGATAGTTGCTGTTTAAAGGTTTTGTACCACTCTGCTGTATAGCCATCAGCTCCTGGGGATTTGTTAGCTTTAAGTTTCATAATTGCTTTTTCCAATTCTTTAGGATGTATTTCTGACAGTAGTGTTTTATTTTGTGACTCCGTAAGTTGGGGAAGGTTTAATGTGTTTAGGAATGCCTCGGATGCGTTTTTATGTTTTTTGTGGGAGTATAAGTTCTTATAGTAATTCTCGAAGTTTTTAAGAATATCCTGAATTCTGAATTTTATTTCCTTTGATACTGGGTCTCTGATTTTGTAGATTGCTCTTTCTGTTTGATGTTTCCTCAATTTATAGGCTAGCAATTTTGCCGATTTACTGCCTGCTTCATAGTATTTTTGTTTCAGAAATGTAAGTTTCTTCTGGATTTCTATTGTGTAGATCTCATTTATTTGGTTTTTAATTTCCTTAATCTTGAGCGAGTCAGTAGAATGAGTGTTGCCTTTGTGTTCTTTTTCTAGGTTCCTAAGTTCTGACTCTAATGTGGATAGTTTTTCTTGTCTTAGTTTCTTTTGGGTTGCCAGTTTTGCAATAATCTTTCCTCTTATTACAGCTTTACATGCATCCCACAGTATTAAAGGGGATACTTCTCCATTATCGTTATCTTCCAAATATCTGAGAATATCTGATTCCAATTCATCTTTCAATGGTCCTTTCAGGACATTTGAATTTAACCTCCAAGAAAATGTATTATTTGTGTATTTTTGGATATTTAAGTCCATGTAGATCGGACTGTGGTCGGAGAGATCCATCAGTCCTATTTTACATGTTTTTACTCTTCCAATGTCTCTATTAAACATAAAAAAATAGTCAATCCTTGAGTAAGATGAAAGGGGAGTTGAGTAAAATGTATAGTCTTTTACACTGGGGTTGAGTTCCCTCCACACGTCACAGATTCCCAGTTCTTTTAGTAGCATCCGAGTCTTCCTGTTTTGGGTGTTATTTTGATGTGGGGAATTACCAGAAGCATCCCAGTATGGATTCAGTCTAAGATTGAAGTCCCCACCACATATCACTAAACCTTGAGCTTTAGTTATCATTAGGTCGAATACATTTTTATAAAATTTCCAGTTAGCCCCTGGGGGAGCATACACATTCAGCAGGGTGATATCTTCTCCCTCTAGCCGCCCAGTTACCAAACTGTATCTCCCTTCTTTATCTTTGTGTTCTGATTTTTTTTCAAATGTAATTTTGGTTGATATCAATGTCGCTACTCCCCTCCTCCTCCCTGATTTATATGAAGATGAAGAGATCATTTTAAACCCTTGTCTACTGAGTTTATTGTGTTCCACGTCTGTTAGGTGGGTTTCTTGTAAAAATATTATTCCTGCTTTGTCTTTTTTCATTTTGCCTAGAATCTTGGATCTTTTAACTGGATTCAGGATTCCTTTTATATTATATGAAATTATTTTGGTTACACCCTGTTTCTCCATTGTGTTGTTTTGTTTAGTATAACTGTGTGGTGGCCCTCTTTTGTGCTACTCAGAAACTGAAAGAACATTAAAAACAAGAAAAACATTAAGAACATAGTGTAAAAAACTTTAAAACAAAAAGCTGTCATAAGAACTTCCTGAGCTGAGGTCTTTTTAAAGACCCTGTAAGAGCCTTGATGGAGTGAAGGCTCTGAGGGAAATTCCTCAAACTCTGTTACGTGTTGAGGGCCCTCTCTTACCACTGAAAGTAGTCCCATGCTTTTAACGTGAGTTTCAGAACCCAATCCAAACTTGTAATGATTTTTTTTTTTTCCTTTTATGCCTAAACCCTGTGAAATTGTGTGCACCCTCCCACCCCCATCACATCAAACATTCACGCAAAAACAGTATTTGTTAGTATGAGGAGAACATGTGGATTATTGTCACATTTCTATTTTAACAAGTTTTTTTTTTTTTTTTTATTACAAAGACTTATTTGTTTCAAATAATATGATTGTTCCATGAAATGTTTTACCACATGCTGAATATGCATTTCCTTTAATGTTTGTTACCTTGTATGAGGGGGGTTGGATGTGCGGATTGATTCAAGAGAAAAGAAAAAAAAAAAAAAAAAAAGGTCGCTATTCCAACCTGAAAACGGATAGTTTATCCGCGACGCTCTGGTGCTGGGTTTCCCGCTGCTGGTCCGTGGATTTTGAGGGTCTTTGTGTTGTCCATGTTTGCGCTTTGATCTTCTCACTCGGGTCTGCTGCGGGTTTAAATACCGTTACCGGGAGCCCTCTTTTCGCCATGTCAGCTGTTGCTTCTTCCGCCGAATTATAGAGACACGTTTCATCGCCGTAGAAGACCCTTAACTTCGCAGGAAATGGTGTCTGAAAGCGCAATTTCTTCTCTCTTAACACCTTTTTCGCGTCATTGTATTCCCTGCGCTTTTTAAGGACCTCCGGGGCGTAATCGTGTTCCACGTAGACTTTTCTCTCCTGGTGCATAAATCCTTTTTTTCTGCCAGGCCAGTCTTACAACCTCTTGTTTTATTTTGAAATTGGAAAATCTTACCAACACCGAACGTGGGGGCGCTTCCGCTGCCGGCCTAGCGGCTAATGAACGATGTGCCTTTTCTATCTTCAAGTCGGTGGTTTGTGGAATATCCAATTTCTCTCTTAGTAAGGATTCCACGCATTCTGCCATTGAGTTAAAACCATTTTCGGTTCCTTCTATCAGACCATGAATTCTTATGTTGTCTCTTCTTTGTTTTCCTTCTTGGTCGGTTAGCTTAGCCTCTATAGCTGCTTGTCTTTTGCGTAGGTCTAGCACAGAATCTTCGAGCACTTTTATTCGATCCTCTGTTTCCAAGATTCGGTTCTCGGCCTGGTCCACTCTGCTGTTTGTCCTTTTCAATTCTTCTCTGAATTCCCGAAATTCGGCCGTAACATCTCGGCGAAATCGTCGTAGCTCCTCAAATAGTGATTTCAGGCTAACCCTTTTGTTAGCTATCACCAGTTCCTCGTCTTCTGAACGGAGATCTTCCAGTTCAGATTCTCCGGCCGATACGTGTCCTGGCCTGGAGAATTTCAGTTTCTTCTGTTTTCCTTTAGACATGATGATTTTGTCTTTTGATTTTCACTCCTCCAAAAATCCGTTAAGTTTGATTTTCAAGGTGTTATCCTGGATTGGGTCTGAGAGCTTCAGTGTTAAGCTGCAGTCGCCATGGCGTCCAGACCGGAAGTCCACTGAACTGTGTTTTTGTGGTGAACTTCAATAAACATGGCACTCTCTTCCTCTCGCAACTGGGTTTCTCATTTGCTCCCTCGTGCGCCATGTTATGGCGCACAGGCGTTTGTGACACCCCCGGCAAAGGGTGAGTTGCTGTGCTGCCGCAGTGCTAACCACTCTTCCACCGCGCTGCCCATGGATGGATGGATAAGAAAAGATCAGCCTTTATTAGTCCCACAATGGGGAAATTCTGGGATTGCAGCAGCAAAGGGATAGCAGCACTCAGAGCAATGGTAAATAAGCTAATAAGATAAGAACTGGTTAACCAAAGCAGTAAATAAATATACATATGTACACAGTTATACGTATATACAGTGCAGGAGCATTGCAGCTAGATGGTATAAACAGCATTACGTTTTGGTTAAATTACCCTGCAGAATATGAATATGTACCCAGATACAGTCAATACTGTTCATTTTTACATAATGTGAAGTAGTTGGAATGTTTTTTTTTCTTGCCTGCTTCATATAATCACTGATAATTATAAAGGGACCAACATAGTCTACTGCATAGCCCAATTTTGCAGCCATAAGGATTGTATTCTGTGCACCACATTCATTTAAGATTGTCAAATTGTAGAATAATGCAGGAACATACTAATTTATGACTATTGTATCCAAAATTCAAGACTGAGCTCTGGGTTCATTGAGCTTCATGGATCTGAACTTTATATTAAAAACAAACAAATGCTCTAAAACAGCAACAGCAAAATAATTTTTAAAACATTCTCTGTTCAGTGTGTCTGGATGTGCTGTCTTCTTGACCACAGACTAGACGGACTGTGGAGGGTTGATGTGCATGGAAATGAGTATCTACATAGATCGATAGAGATTTTTTTGTATGGAGAAGTATCTGTGCAGGATCTACTGGGACAGGAGCAAAGAAAACTTTGGTTTTGTGACAGTGAATGTAGGGATTTGTGTTTTAACTGGACACTGCAAACCCACCAGCCCCATAGGTGGTGTCAGTATTTGACAATGACCTCATACTTTCCCTCTGCAAATAAAAGAAAATATCAAAGTGTGGGGTCTTCGCAGTGAAACTTGTTATATGCCCGCTGGTGAAAGACGAGACATATTGTGGTGTGATGATGTCGGTCTGTCCATCCATCTGTACGAGTTCTCTAGCTAACTCCTCCCATAGTTTTAAAGCTACAATATTTTCATTTGATATAGCGCTTGGGGTTGGCTTAAGAAAAGTTTCTCTTATTCAGTCCTCCTCTTGTTGACTGCACGTCTCTTTAAAGGACCTTTGATTCTCCTTTTCATACTCTACCACATGTACTTCCTGTCTTCTTCTCTATCCTGTCATCATTCCTGTTTTACTCCTTCGTGACTGCTCCCTCTTGTCAAAGTATTTCGTGTTGGTCTTATGGGAGGTACTGCATCTCCTGGTGCCTGGTTGTTGTCAGGTCAGGCATTGGTTTGCTTGCTACCAGATAACCATGAAACCCGGTACTACCTGTCTCATGGGTCGGGCCGTTGGAGGCTCAATCGGCAACCCCGCCCTTCCGAGGGCGTGGAGGGTGAAACTGGACATCCTGGCAGAACTAAAAACAGTATCTGTCACAGGTCTGTGGTGGACCACTCCCAGTTACACGGGGTGAGACTGGACATCCTGTCAGATAAACACATCTGTTACAAAGTCTGTGGTGGACTTTTGCCAGTCGGTGTATCGTGCCATGCACTACACAAAGAGCAGAGATAAACAAACCTATCATCTGGCCAGTCACTGCAACAGATACTGGATTCAGTTTGACTTGGCCTGTCCTTGCCACTGATACTCTATCTACCAAGAATGTGCTGCTAATCCAGCAAAAGCTTGCGGTACTCAAATACTTTGGAAGCAGTTTCATGAAATGGTCAGTCAGAAAGCAACTCATACTGGCTCAGATGTCACCCGGGTTAACAAGGTCAGAAATTCTTGGCAGCGGAAGATGAAGGACAGAGCTGCATGGAGGAATCTGACAGGCAGTCTGACAGACTGCTGTGATGACATCGCCTGGTCATGTGCAGCTGAGTGTTTTGCATTAGTCATGCAAACATAACTTTCAGACCAAAGGGCTCCCACCTGACCTTTTTGTTTTTCTATATCTTACTGCACCTCTACAAGCTTTCATTACTGATTTTTCCTTGAAAAAGATTAATACTGTTCAGGTCTATGAGTTATTTGATCACACCTAGGGTGCTTTCACACCAAAATTCATTTAATTTGGTCCAAATCAGTTGATGAGTTTGTTATCTTGTATTGTTTTTCCTTTGGTTCTGCCTGTGGCTCCATTAAAAATTAAGCAGCCCAGAGCTAAACCACAGCCATGGTTTAATAACAGAACTCAGACAGTCAGATGGGAGTGCCATAAAGCTGAATGCAGCTGAAAGAAGGACAAGCTGCAGGTATCGCTTCAAATCTTAAAGGATTGCTGGCATCACTACCAGAACTGCGTTAAAGAGGCTAAAAGGAAACATTTGTCTAATATTACTGCATCAAACTGTCATAACCCACACATCTTATTTAAAACCATTGACTTTGTTCTTAATGTCTCACCAGCTGTTGGTTTGGAAGCATGATCTGAAACATGCAATGACTTTTTGCATTTTTTTTGATACGGTCACCACCATTACCCTGGATTTACACTGACTTCGGATCCGGTCCATTACGGCTGCGCTCCAGTGTCTGCAACAAATTGTTCCCATTATAATTAATGTTCTAATCCCCACCTGGTCTGGACCACTGTGGAACAAATCTGGCTCATCAGATTCGGATTGCTAATGAAATGCAAGGAGTCTGTTTTTGACGGATGCCAGATCCAATCTGCAAGGAAATGCCGTGGTATCTCCTGTTCTCATGGAAGCTGTGCTCCATCACTTAGCAACCACCAGCAGATCAGTTTTTCTCAGGGCAACAAAAAGCAGCGAAGATGGACCAGGAGAAATTCATTTTAGAAATACAAAATTACAAAATCCTGACAGGCTACTGACAGGCTACTTACCCATTATTATAGTACAGAGGAATCCAGATGACACAACATCGTCTGTCTTGCCAAGCTAAGCTAATTGTTTGCCTTGATGGCTTGTTGTTATTACGTGATCTCACAATCATATGGTCTCTGGACCTCTCGCGTTATTTAGATTAGATTAGATTAGATTAGATTAGATTCAACTTTATTGTCATTACACATGTATGAATACAAGGTAACGAAACACAGTTTAGCATCCAATCAGAAGTGCAAAGGACAGCAGTGCAGTATATACGGTAATTAACAGTATGTGCAATTTAAGCAAATATATGCAGCAGTGCAGAAAGTTAAGAGTACTATTATGTGCAAATAATGTACAATAAGTTAGATGGGCAGTTATGTACAGGTGAGGATGGTAAGAGATGATGGTAAGAGAGTCAGCGGGGAACTAAGTTCAATAACGTGACAGCTGTTGGAAAGAAACTGTTCCTAAACCTGCTGGTTCTAGTCCGAAGGCTTCTGAAACGTCTTCTGGAGGGGAGAAGCTGGAACAGTTCATGAGTAGGATGGTTGGAGTCCCTAAGAATGCTGCGTGCCCGGCGCAGACATCTTTTCCTGGAGACGTCCTCGATAACTGGAAGTGGAGTCCCTGTGATGCGTTGGGCGGTTTTCACCACCCGCTGCAGCGCCTTGCGGTCAGCGACAGAGCAGCTCCCATACCAGACTGTGATACAGTTGGTCAGGGTGCTCTCTATCACGCAGCGGTAGAAGTTGCCCAGGATGTCAGTTGACAGATGGTTCATCTTCAGTGTCCTCAAGAAGAAGAGGCGCTGATGGGCCTTCTTGATCAGGCTGGTGGTGTTAACTGACCAGGACAGGTCCTCTGAGATGTGGGTCCCCAGGAATTTGAAGCTGGGGACACGTTCAACAGCTATGCCATTGATATGGATGGGGTCATGTGTCTCTTCCCTCTCCTTCCTGTAGTCCACTATGAGCTCCTTGGTTTTGCTGGTGTTAAGGAGCAGGTTATTGTCAGCGCACCAAGTAGCCAAGTGCTCAACCTGTGCCCTGTAATCTGACTCGTCGTTGTTCCTGATGAGTCCAATCACCGTGGTGTCATCTGCGAACTTTATGATGGAATTGGATCCATACATAGGCCTGCAGTCATGGGTGTAGAGGGAGTAGAGGAATGGGCTGAGCACACAGCCCTGTGGTACACCAGTGTTGAGTGTGATGACGGAAGAACGGTTGGGGCCTGACCTAACATGCTGGGGTCTGTTGGTCAGAAAATCCATGATCCAGCTGCAGGTGGAGGTACTGATTCCCAGGTCCCCAAGTTTAGTGAGCAACTTGGAGGGGATAACTGTGTTGAATGCTGAGCTGAAGTCAACAAACAGCATTCTTGCGTAGGTGTTCTTGTCATCCAGGTGTGAGAGTACATAGTGCAGCGCTGTAGAAACCGCATCCTCTGTACTCCTGTTGCTCCGGTAGGCGAACTGATGAGGGTCCAGTGTAGGGGGCAGGCCTTTTTTGAGCTGTGCCAAGACCAGTCGCTCAAAGCACTTCATGACTATGGGCGTCAGTGCCACAGGGCGATAGTCATTTAGGCACGATGGTGTTGAATGTTTCGGCACTGGTACTATTGAAGTGGTCTTGAAGCACGCTGGTACCACGGCCTGGGCCAGGGACAGATTGAAGATGTCTGTGAAGACCCCTGCCAGCTGCTCAGCGCATGCCCTCAGCACACGCCCAGGAATGCCATCAGGGCCAGCAGCCTTACGTACGCTGACATGACTCAGTGCGTTACGGACGTCGGTGTGGGTGAGTGTGAGGTGGTGGAGGTCATCAGAGGGTGGGAAATTGATGTTCTTTTCATTGTTGTCCTTGTCAAAACGAGCATAGAAGTCATTTAGCTCATTGAGAAAGGGCACAGTCATGGCTATAGGTATGGAGTTGCTGGGCTTATAATCAGAGATAGCTTGAATGCCCTGCCACATACGTCGGGGGTCAGAGTCCCCAAAATGTTCCTCCACCTTCAGCTTGTAGCTGTGCTTGGCCTTCTTGATGCCCCTCTTCAGATCTGCCCTGGATGAACTGTAGGCCTGTGCATCACCAGATCTAAAGGCATTGTTACGTGCTTTTAGCAGAAGCCGCACTTCTCTGTTCATCCACGGCTTCTGATTTGGGTATGTGGTGATCTGTCTTTCCGTGGTGACACTGTCAGTAGTGGTGTTGATATGGTCCAGGACTGAGTGGGTGTAAGAGTCGATGGCTGCACGGTGGCGCAGTGGTTTAGCACTGTGGCAGCACAGTTTTACCCTCGGCCGGGGGATCGCGGGGATCATGAGATCGTGGGTTCGATCCCAGCCCCCGACCAACAGTGAGCTGTGTGGAGTTTGCATGTTCTCCCCGTGTTGCGCGGGTTTACTCCGGGATTTCTCCGGTTTCCTCCCGCACACCAAAAACATGTAGGTTTAGGGCGCTCGCGCACGCAGCGACCAGCAGCTGGTGGCTTGTCACCAGACTGCAAACCAAGTCTACCTACGGGTACAAATAAGTAACAAAAAAACAAAAAACAAAAAAAAAATGTTTATGTGGGAGCCACAGGTAGCCTGAGAAGTGAACATACTCCAGTCTGTGTTCCTAAACTTCTGGAGTACAGAGTCAACCCCCTCTGGCCACACTTTGATGGTCCTTACTGATGGCTTCACCCGGTTGATGAGCGGTACATACTTGGGGGTAAGGAACAAGGATAAATGATCGGACTGACCTAGGTGGGGGAGGGGAGTTGCTGTGTAGGCTCCCACAATATTGGTGTAAACATGGTCCAATGTTTTGTCCCCTCTTGTGTGACAGGAGACATGCTGGTAGAATTTAGGAAGCACTGTTTTGAGGTTAGAGTGGTTAAAATCACCCGCCACAATAAATGCTGCCTCTGGGTGTGCAGTTTGTTGTTTGCTAATAGCTGCATGCAGTTCTTTCATAGCAAGCTTAGCATTAGCATCCGGAGAAATGTAAGCGGCTGTTATGATGGTACAAGTGAACTCGCGTGGCAGATAGAAAGGTCTACATTTAACCATGAGAAACTCCAGGTTAGCTGAGCAGTGTCTCTCAACAGTGACAGAGTTCGTGCACACTCCCCCCCCCCCCCTTGTCTTACCGGAGTCAACTGCTGCTCTGTCTGCCCGGAGCGTGTGTAGGCCGGCTAGCTCGATAGCGTTGTCGGGTATTCCACTGTGAAGCCATGTTTCCGTAAAAATCATGATATTGCAGTTCATAAGTCTCTTGTTGTTGGTGATCCAAAGCCGTAGTTCACTCATTTTGCTCGCCAGAGACCGTACATTAGCAAGGAAAATACTGGGTAGTGATAGCCGGTGCGGTGTTAGCTTTAGCTTAGCTCTTAGCCCACCGCGCTTACCCCTCCTTTGTTTACGATCTTTACGCCGCCTGTGAGCACTTCCGGTCGGCCGGGAAGCCTGCCGAGCGTCGGGGGTTCTCCAGAGCTCCGGGATGAGACGTAGATTCAGACGTAGGTTGCTGATAAAAAGGTCGTTATCGTTGCTTTGTAAACCAATATTCAAAAGCTCATCTCGGGTGTAAGATGTAAAAGCAGAGCTGTTCTGAACGAACATACCCGAAATGAGCAGAAATAACACTGCTAGTCCCCAGAATCTGGTAGGACGCTGAGCCTCGCGTTGTGCACGCGCCGCCATCTTGCGTTATTTTGTATAATTCTTGCATGATCTAGTCTTGTGAACCTTGTTGCGATCCGTGCCAGATCAAAACACAGACAGGGTGGGTGGAGACTGCCACAAGGCTCTGTCTGCACTACATCTGCAACAGACTGCATCTGGAGTCAGTGTAAATCCAGGGTTATGGTTCTCATCGCAGCTGCTGCCTCTGACTCCTCTGTGTCTGTCCCTTGCTCTGCTGCTTTTAATCAGTTTGAGCCTGTGATCCTGCTACAATTAGAGAATGTGGTTGGTCATATTAAGCCCTCAGGTTCCCCTTCTGATGCTCTCCCTCCTCGATTTTTTTAAAAGAAGTCTTTCCTAGTGTAGGTCAGTTGGTTTTAACCATTATAAACAGTAGTTTGTCTTCTGGTGTGGTTCCTGCAAATTTTAAACATGCAATAGTGAAACTCTTGATTAAGAAACCTGGGGCTTCATGTACAAAGACTTGCGTGGATTGCCTACTGAAAGATGATGTACGTTTAAATCAAGAAAATGCCATAAACAAAAAAAATCCAGATATATGAAACAGTGCGTACACAGGAATCGAACCACATTTACTTTGTACATTCCAATCGACTTGAAATTGAACGCACGTGAGGAAATACTGGAATCCTCCCTTGACATGCCTCCATTTGAATATGCAGTTAGATGCAAATAGGTATGCAAATAGTTTATATACAAGCTCAGCACATTTGATTCTCCTATATCCACAGTCAAAAATAATGGATTTAATGGAATTTCATGGAATGTGAGTTAGAGGTGCTGCTGAATGAGGTAGAGGCACGTAAAAACATTTTGTTTGGCATGCTGTCCTCTGGCATTAGCGCCGGATACAGGTAATTTAATAGCCTGCTCACAGCCGTAGAAGATTAGTTTCTTGTTTCCTTTATTCAGAGAGGGATAAGAAGGAGATGTTTTTGACTTTGACATGTGCAGACTGACGTCTGCAGTAGTCCTCAGAAGCGTCAGCTGATCACTGTGCTTTGTAGCATGTGTAGCTCAGTGATTACACTACCAGCTTTCAAAGCAGAAGGTCAGAAGGTTCTAGGTATGAGACCAGCTGTGATCTGTTTTAGGGACCCCAATAGAAATAAGTGTGCGCACTTTCTTGTGTCATCACATTGTTTTTAAATGTATGTTGTATCTTTTATGCAATGTTATTTTAAATGATGAATAAATTAATCAGTCAATTTGTGACCAGCTGGGTGGATCAGCTGGTTGAATAAAGGAAAACAGTCATAAAAAAGTAGACAATATGTACCTATTTAATGGGTAGCCAAGGTCACCTGTCAGTTGAAAGCGGATCATATTAGACTCCACAAGTACATATTTTATGTCTAAAATGCAAATCTCATCCTTTATAGTTATATACAACTTACATAGATTACACTATTGTAAATGAATGAAATGTGCTGGGGAATTGACATAACTACTGTACACACAGAGGTAACTGGGAGCTTGGTAGAATGCTGTCAAACTGTAGTTTAATCAGCAAAAAAAGAAAGTCACTTACTCAACCCACGGAGTTGTAATGAAGCCTTGAAGACAGGGTAGTATTTGTGGGGTGCACAGGCACGTTGCGCACGAGGTTGGTTATTATTAGGACAATTACATGAATTTACTCACCAAGAAGCCACCCATCCGCACAGTGCCAGCTTGTATTTTGTTCCCAACAATACTGTTAATTAGAATCATTAGGAAAACTGGCTCTCACTGCAAATTGTGCTTTGATGTTGGCCTGTTCAACTGCATTGTATGGGAATATGATGTACCTGGGTGACAGCTGGATAATGCCATCCCACACAGCTGGCATAACTCGGCTCAGGGTTTACTGGGAAATTTGCAATGGGTCTGCCAGCTCCCTCTGAAATGCCAGTTTCCAGAAACCCCCAGACCGAAGATGCGAGACACTGGCAGCGCACGGCTTCTCACTGTGTCGTGCTCCAAGAGCTGCCGTAGTTCTGTTCAGCTCAGTTCCACAGGGACTGCCCGTGGAAACCTAAACCGGCTGACAAACCAGTCATCATCCTGAGCCAGAAAATCTTCTGTCTCTTTGCACTTCTTTGCACTTGCTTTTATATCCACTCATCTAATTGTGCACACTTTGATGTTTGTTCATCATGTGTCTCTGGTGTGTACAATAATTTTCACGTCATTATCAGTCTTCCAACATCACCTGTAAGTGTCGCCAACGGACTAATAACAGTAGAAACGTACGTAACCCAGCCATGAAGTTGGTGTGGAGCTGCGCATATTTCCACGGGCATTTCATTCTTGATACATTTGAAATTTTCCATGGAAAAGGACGTATGCCATGTTTTTATGTGTAAGTACCCTTTGTATATGAGGCCCCTGGTCTTGAACAGACAGATCTACAGCACTTTGTGGGAATCTGTGGTACTATTCTAGAATGGTTCAGGTCCTATATGGAAGGTAGAAGTACGCTGGTTCTGAATCCTCCTGCACTTCCCAATCATGTGGGGTCCCACAGGGCTCAATTTCAGGGTCCCTGCTCTTCTCTACTTCCTCTGGGTTCTATTCTTAGAAAGTATGCCATCTTCTTCCACTGTTATGCTGATGACAGTCAGACCTTTGTACCATTAAACCGGAAGGAGGCCTTCTCAATGAAATCACTTCTTGCATGTCTTGGTGACATTAAAACTTGGATTGCTTTAAATTTCTTAAGTTTTAAAGACACACTCCGGTAGCTCTAAAACCACCTAAAACCACCTCAAAAACAAATATGTGTTGCCCAAAATAGTATATTGTGGCTTTTTACCCACAAAAAACTTTCATTGCCTTAGAATTGCTTGGAAAGAGCTTTTAAATCTTTTACCTACTTATGTATGTGCGGATCTATGAATATTCTAATGAGTGACCTGCAGGGCTTGCACGTGATAAGTCGCCCCAACTCCTGGCTGCTAGTCTATTCACGATGCTTCCGGACATTAAAGTTTTGCCTATATCTTCAAAAGTAAAAAGCAAAACATTTTTCTGAAAATGCTCAAGGTGAGAGATAAATGTGTAGTTGCCAAATATGTGCTTACTTTTTACTAACAACCAGTCCCCCGTCC
Organism: Pholidichthys leucotaenia; assembly: GCA_020510985.1. Taxonomy (NCBI): domain Eukaryota; kingdom Metazoa; phylum Chordata; class Actinopteri; order Cichliformes; family Pholidichthyidae; genus Pholidichthys; species Pholidichthys leucotaenia. Next base: position 268,432,460 of record CM035836.1, read on the forward strand.
ACCAGTGACTGCTCTCTGCTCACAGTGCGGTGCCCAGTCTGCCGAAGAAGTGAGCTGAGATTAGCTTGATCGGGTCCCCCGTCACCTCTTTGTCTCTCTCTTCCCCTCTCCGCCCTCTCTCTGCTGCTACCCCAACCTGCTCTGCCTCAGTCCTGCTACTCCTTGGCTTCTCCCTCTTCCCCGGAGGTAGCCAAGAGTATCTGTCTGATTGGTTAATGTTATAACCAATGAGGCTAAGCAGGAATGCGTACATAGCTGCTAACGGTCTGTCCAAACTCACCCATTTCAGGGGGGCGTTACCAAACTGGAAATTCACAGCAGAAAAACAGACTTCAGACTGTGGTGAGATTTTGTGCTTGATATGTCTTGTAAATCACAAAAACTGTTATAGACATGTTAACAACAGAAAAAATTTGATTTTTTGCTGGAGTGTCGCTTTAATGAAAAGAAGACAGAAGTGATGGTGTGTTTGGACCCACTGGCTCCTGTGAATCTCCCCCCCCCCCCATCTTGATCTTGGGCCACTAGGCAGGGTTTGTTAAGCCAACTGTTAGTAATCTGGGTTTTAAGACGGACAGTGATTTTAAATTAGATCGTCAAATTGTTAGTTAGCTTGCAAGAATATATTGTAGGAAGATACAAGTATCTGATTGTGACTCAGTATCAGGTGATTCTCAATCTTAAATGACTCGGATCAAGCTCAAAAACATCCTGATTGGGACATTCTTGATCTAGACACATCATTTGACAGTTCATCACAGGTTGTCATATCTTTATCTTTTAAATCTATAGCATTATATAACATTATATAACACATTTATTTATTGGGCAAAATGATCCAATGTTACCTATCTGTGAGTGGCTAAAGTTTGTGAACCTCTAGGATTATCAGGAAATTAGAGTCAGGTGTAGCATGGCTTGTTGGTGGGATCCTGCTCACCTCAGGCCTCAGGAGCTATAATTAATTGTAAAACTATTTTTTTCGATTAGTCCTCAACTGCCAGTTTGGGTTCAGGAGATACCACCTCTGCTTCAGAACGTCCTCTGAGGACTCCTACTGCCTCAGCACGTCTTTCACCTTCACACGTTGTTGTCACTTTTCTCCTGGTTCTAAACATTTGTTTGCATCCTTCCTTGTGTTTGTCCTGTGCCTTGCTTTTACATTCTCTTCTTTTATTCTCCTCCGTCTGCTCACAGGAGATGTCGATCTCTCGTGGTAGAGGTTTCTTCCTGATAAAATGGAATTTTTCCCTCCCTGCTCTTACGAAGTGCTTCCTTATGGGGTAATCACTTGATTGTAGCGGCTACAATTGTAGCCGCTTCTCTTTTTTTGATTGTAGGGCCTTTACCATGCAGTCTAAAGTGCTCTGAGACAACAGTTGTTGTGGATTGATGCCATTTAAATAAATCCACACTGAAATGACTTTGATCTAACATCGTAACATATGGGACTTTGCTTTAATGCAAACCAAATCCTGGTATACTGTATATTCTCAGTTTATATGAAATATTTCACTAAAACTGCACCATCAGATGTCGCCTGTGCTGGTAGGGAAATTGACTTTGGTTCTGATAGTGAGAGAGAGAGCTCAGAATGTCAGCACAGCCTGATTACGTCAGGAGCAGACTCTGAGGGACAGCTCTACCCAACATGCTTTGCCCGTAGCAATTCTGCAGTGCTCATGAATATTGAAAGGTTATGAAAAGTGTGTGAGAGAGCAATGGAGTCATACAAACACAGAGAGGGAGAGAAAGAGAGGGCGCGAGAGGGAGGGTTTACAGAGCAGCGAGTGGGAGGAATGAGAGGTTAAAAATGAAAGTAGTTGTCACTACTTGTAGCTGTAGCAACTGAAGAAATACTTATCATTTTTTTTCAAACCGAGGTTGCCTCTGTTCACCCCTTTATTGTCTCAGGTGTCTGTGCTGTTCACAGATATGCTTTCAGAGTACTGGAGTAATAGAGTTACATTTAAGACCAGACCAAACCCAGGTGTACCAAGACTTCTATAGACAGTGGTCTTTGGTCTCTACCTGTCTTGGTCTAACCCAGGCAGCGTGCCAGTGTGGGCCCCACCATAGATTTAACTGGGTTGTCTTATGGGTCCCATGTGGGTTTTTCCGCAGGTTCCATGTTAGCCCCGTCTGTGTTTGCCCACATGGATTTTATGGGTAAATGTGCTAAAATTCCTCCAATCCAATGTGCAGGACTGATCAACAGTTACTGGAAACATTTAGTTGCAGTTATTGATGCAAAAGAGGGTCACACCAGATATTGAAATCAAAGGTTCACAAACTTTTGCCAATCACAGATACTGTGTGCAATATTGGATCATTTTCCTCAATAAATAAATCCATCCATCCATCCATCCATCCATCCATCCATCCATCTTCTACCGCTTTTCCAGAGGTCCGGGTTGCGGAGGCAGCAGTTTAAAAGGCTGATGACACAATTTTTGACATTTTTTAGGATGTTGTGTAAACCCAAAAGTCATTGTCGATGATCAATATAATATTTATGACCGCGCCTGCATAAACTAGTTATCATCAAAAACCCGCAGCCGCTGACTGTACCGTGGTGCCGCCCACCAAATTAAGGGCGGCACCCCCATGACGTAAGCGGGAGAACGGACTCCAGTGTTGTTGACTGGAATGACAGCAGCTTTGTAGCTCACAGTTTCTCTGGTTTCTTGTTTTAATTTTATGGCTGTGCCTTTGTGTTGTGTCGCAGGCTTAGATAAACAGCAGGCATGAAAGACCAAATCACACGCTTCAGCTCCAACTGTCATAAGCCTCCTCGTGTGCTCCTCGTGCGCTTTTATGCAGGAGGAGCGCACGAGGAGGGGAAGGATTAATGTATTTACGCACAGCTACTTTTCTCTGATCGCATACTGACTCTCGCCGGTCTGGCCACGTCCCTTCTATCATTATCAGCAGCTGATTCCCCTCCCGCTGATCCTGTTTCCTGGTCCTTGCCCAGGTGCTTCTCATCACACCATCACCAGCAGTGCGTGTACTTTGCGGCCATTTGCCAGTCATCTGTGCTGTTTGTCTGCCAGTATTTTCAGCACTCTCACGATGTGTTAGTCACTCCATGTTCGCTGTGGTTCTCGTGCATCTTTGAAGTGATGTATGCTGTGGGGCGCACCTGTGGCTAACACGTCTCCTCTCATTCATTCTCTGAGTGATGCCGGCCCCCGAACGCCATCAGTAAGTGTGTTTGTGTTTTTTGTACGTCTTCACCTTTTAGGGAATTGTCTGTCTTTCTGTATTAAATGTGCTGTGGTGAACCCTCCCGGACGCAATGACGTCAAAATACCTGACAAAAGATATAGCGCCACATAGTAGTTAACGAAAGAATTGCTGAAAACTGTTTTATTTATTACTCATGCGCGGCTGGCCAGAATGACGTGAAATTTTCTGAGATTCATCAGAATAAAGCCATGATCATAACTGAACATCAACGTTAGTATGACATCATACGTGTTACCATGGACATGCCCTCCTCGCCATTCAATCCATGAGCTTATGGGGAGGGGTGGGAAGGTCTTGGAGGTCTAAATTTTTCAACATATGTTGAGGTCACTGTCATATGTAGTACAATATGGGTGGACAACACATAACTTACAGGGAAGTGTTGCCATGGGTTTTCCAGCCACTGATGCAATTGGTGACATGGCGCTCATGAAAACGTCAGATATTCACATGAAAAAAAGCCTGTTTGACTTAGAACTGCACAGACCAACCTAGTTTGTCATATTGTATTATGTGTTGAAAAAGTAGAGGAAGTCAAAAACGTGTCATCAGCACTTTAAGCAGCGAAGTCCAGACTTCCCTCTCCCCAGCCACCTCCTCCAGCTCTTCAGAGGGGATACCAAGGCGTTCCCAGACCAACTGGGAGACGTAGTCTCTCCAGCGAGTCCTGGGTCTTCCCTGGGGTCTTCTCCCAGTGGGATGTGCCCGAAATACCTCAAGTGGGAGGCGTCCAGTAGGCATCCTGATCAGATGCCCATACCACCTCAACTGTTTCCTTTCAATGTGGAGGAGCAGCGGTTCTACTCAGAGCCTCTCCCGGATAACTGAGCTCCTCACCCTATCTCTGAGGGTGAGTCCAGCAATCCTACAAAGAAAGCTCATTTCAGCCGCTTGTATCTGCAATCTCATTCTTTCTGCCATTACCCAACGCTCGTGACCATAGGTGAGAGTAGGAACGTAGATTGACCGGTAAATCAACAGCTTTGCCTTAGAGCTCAGCTCCCTCTTCACCACAATGGACCGGTACAACGTCCGCATCACTGCAGATGCTGCTCCGATCCATCTGTCAGTCTCTCACTCCATTCTCCCCTCATTCATGAATAAGACCCCGAGATACAGTACTTAACCAGCTTCGGCCACCCTCTGTTATAACAAAATGTCGATATTTACCTTCATACGCTAAATAATCTCTTTTTAGATTCATAGTTGGCAAATTTGGGAGCAAATGCCTCCTCCGTGTCGCAATGGCGAACATCAACATTTGCTTACAAACTCTTCTTCTGTGGTGTCCAGAAGTGAGGTTTTTGGATGGTTATTTGGGAGACATTAGTCCTCTAAGGCATTATACGTGTTTGCCACCTTGTGAGGTGTAATACTTAGTACAACTGGAGATTTTTTATGGCTTACGGCCACGTCACATGACATGTGTAGTACTGTGACACAGACAGTGAGGGCGCTTTCTGTCCATGAAACCAAGACACAAAAAGGGTTACTTTTCACCTGCCATCGACCCCAGTGCCATGTGACTGGACACAACAATCGCACCGGTTCCGTGTCATCATATAAGATAAATTGCGGCGGAATAAAAGCAAAATTGAGGTGGAATAATCATAAGAGTTTCTGGATGTGAGAGAGAAAGTGAAAATGACCGAGAGAAGACAAAATAGTGATGAAAATGGACAAAAACGAGCCGCCTGGCCAGCGGGGTAAGTCCAACAAATTTCTTTGCTTGTTTACATTGTACGGATTTTCTGGTTCATATACTTTGAAGATAAGGTAACAAAATACCCAAAACAGCAAGCGGTGACATAAAACAAAACCATCCTTTGTGTAAATATGTCCAAAGTCTGCTTTTGACTGAAAGTTATGTAATTCAATATGGCCGCCATAGCATTATGCAAAATAGATGCATAAATTTACTCCTGTCTCAAACTTTGGATCATATTCTACATCTTTCTAATTGGACAGTAAGCCATTATCTTTTACCACTTTCAAGTTATAGCTTTGGAAATCTCTGACATCTGAACTGAATATTTTCTTGAAAAAACCTTGACAACCAGAGGGGGTGGAGGCTGACGGCGCAATGGAGCGCCACAGACAGTCAAAAGGTTAATTTTCTTCTTGTCTATAAATTTGGTGTTTTGTTTCAGTCTGGTGTGGTGTCATTAATGTTTCTTTGCTGTATCTCCAGTGTTGTTCTCTGCCAGTCCAGCCTGTGAGTTGTATTTGTTTCAGTAAGTTCTGTCTAGTTTAGTTTAAGTTCTGTTTTGCAGCCCACGTGCTGTTATTTGTTTGTTCCAGTTTTTGGTTAATAAACTATTGTTTTTTGCACCATACGTCAGCCTGCACGTGAATCCTCTCCACTACCTAAATGCTGTCCTGACATTGTCTTTCAGGTGCCGATTGGCTATCAGTACTCATGAGTCATGCCTGTTCTCTGGCTATAAAAACTGCTCCTGCAGCTTGGCAGCCTGGCCCTTTGCAGCTGACTTGAGAGAGGAAAGGTTTTCCTCCAGACCCTATGTCATTTTAATTGGTTTGCTATCACATACATATTCACTCATCCAAACACAAGCTTGCATTACTGATTTACTGATATTTACACATTTATTTTAGTTGATTAGGTTTTGTTAAAATAAAGGAGAATTGGAATTATTTTACCCACTCAACTTGCCGCCCTTCTTTGTTGCAATCCCTGAGCCAGATCGTGACAGTGGCAGATGTGGTACTCATTTATACAGAGGAGAGGTTGGGGTTTTGATCTACACATACTGAAAAGTTCCACCCAAGTACTATCTGCTACTGTGCAGCAAGTAGTGGACCCAATGCTTATGTTGTACCCTACTGTGTAGCCCAACGTGCACCTCTCTTGAAATGTAACTACATGTCGCGGCGATGCAGACCATATGATCAGTGATTGGTCCGCTTTGTCTCCTCCTTCACATTTCCTGGTTTTTGGCTCTGCTCATTCACCACGGCGTCACTTCCAAAGTGAGTCAGATATGTAGTAAGTTAAAATTGCTGAAAACGCCGTAGGCCGTGTGCGTAGGCTGGGATGTAGGGTTGACTTAGAAGCATAAATTGGGCTTAACACTAACTCCTTTCTATACCAACATAGTGTTTTCAAGTAAACATCAGCTACATACCATCATCATAGCACAGCTTCTTGCTGAACCCGAGGTAACATTATTGTCCTTTAATAGTGGTGTTTATTATATAAAATTAGTTTTTTTTATGTCATCTGCCAACAATAATTACTTTGCTATTTATAGTTTGTTTTTGCATTTTTCATGAAAAAAAATCTGAAATTTTTTTTTAGGCCAAATCACCAAGCCTGAGTTAATATGTAACCAACCACGCACATAATGTAGTCCAGGCCAATAAAAGTCCACTGTACTGCATATCACCTCACTCTATGGCCAACTGTAAAGTGTTTTTTTTTTTGTGTGTGTGTGTGTGTTCCATCCCTATATCCTGCGTAGTGTAAATAATGTTTCATGTGAAATATGGGATATAACCTAGATATTCAAGTGCCTCTTTTCCATCATTGTCTCAGTTTGTCTGGTTTTTATACTGCTAGTCCATAGCTCTGTTATCAGTGTGAAGTATGTGAGTGTATGTGATGTGCATACAGTCAGACATGAAGGTATAACGTGAAAGAGAGAGAGAAGAGAAGCATCCTTTGATTGTAATGGGCTGGAGAAGGTAATGGCCTGACAGAGGCTATAAATATTTCAGAAGCTCTGTTTTAGCAAAAAGACAACAGGAAAATCCTCGGTTTGATGTTAAGAGGAGAGGGGAATTTGATGCACTCCTAACGCTCTTCATCTAAAAAATCATTTAATCTTTTATTCTGCATTTTTAAAACATTTTAAAGATAAAAATCAGCCAAAACTCCAGCTGAACATCCAGTATCTTTAAATTTTCTGTTTCAGATGTGGCAACTGGATCTCTAGCATCGCCGTTATTATCCAACAAATGATTCTGTTTGCTCACTTAATGTAATTGCATGTTCTCCTTGCACTATTTTGCACAAAGGGGCAGAAAAGTTCACTTTACATATTGCATATTACTCAAGACAATGGTGCAGAATCCAATGGGCCCTATTATGATGTCAGCAGTGGTGTTTTGCATCACACTCCCCACCTTGCCCCAGTGTTTTTGTTAGTTTCTGTCAGCGCATTGTCAGTTCTTTATGCTTTGTGTCACACCATCTAATTACCAGTAGACAGTGTGTCGGCTTTGTTCTGGGAGGAGCAGACTTTTTTTCAGAAGTGTGGAAACATGCAATCACATGTGTATCCGTATTTTGGTGCATTTTATGACAATGGGATGTTGATCAGGAAAAAGGCTGTCTGTTGTCAGAAATGCATTGTTTACTGCTATGCACTGGAATTTTCTGTTTTAACGTACAGAGTAGTAACAGTTATAAACTAATCTGTCATTTTAATTATAATATGATGATACACATAGTTATTTATTCATTCCACATTTTCATTTTAATAGCGGACTTACCACTGGAGTACAGTATAGTCTATAGAATAGGCATTAATATTTTTTTTTAGGGGAATGAATCAATGAACAGAGTGTGTGCGCATTCTGGTGTGGAAGCAGTACACGAGAGAGGCATGGTGGGATACTGTCAGTCTGAAGATTTTAAACTACAAACCTTTCTTCTGTGACAAAGTATCTTGTCCACATACTAATCTGTTGTTTTCATCATCATACTGTATCTCATGTCTGTTTGTGCACGCCTGTCCCAGTTAATGAAAACCACACACTCAGCTGTTGGTTTCTGTTAAATGAGGACAGTTAAATATGAACTATTTGAAGACACAGAGGATGGAGTTTTCACAGTACAGAGAAGAAAATGGTGCATGGGTTTACAATTCAGTGGTTGTCCTCTTTTTAATTGAACTGTCACCATGGCCCCAGAGAAGAGCCGACAGGTGTGCGCAAAACTGACATTCATCATTATCTAATAATGACAGTTTTTAACAATGTTTAACCTCATTCACTGTCACTCTTTCAACAGAATGGTTCAAAATGAAAATATCCTGAATGTTGTTCTGAGTTAAAACACAACAATTTTGTATTCAATACAATTTTGTATCCAATCCATGATGTCGGCAGGTGGGTCAGGGTGACTTGTAACATCTGTCCAGGGACTACAGATGAAAAATAGTCTTTTAGCTAATTCTGGAACATTTATAAAACTGTTCATTAATGTGCACTGTCCCTGCTAAATAAACCAATAGATAAATAAAATAAAGCAGAGGAGATTAACGGACCTCAGGAAGAGATGAACAGCTCGCTCTTTCCTGGTTTAAAAGAGAAGCTCGGGTGACGATTGTGTGTAATTATGATCAAGTCTCCCTAGTGCCAGCAGAAGGAGGTTCAAAGCTCGTTGCCCTTAAATGCATTTTAACTTTGTGAACGAGCCCGTATTGTCCTCAGCTCAAAACAGAATTATTGCCCCATTGAAATGCTGTCATATTAATAATAAGCCTTTGATCTCGCGCCACTGTTTATTAAAGGCAATGAGATCAAAGACAGCGATTGGTTTATTTCATGTCATGCCCTAAACTCACCGATGAATAATTAAGAGCATGAGGACAGGCTCTTTGTGCCTGCTGCAGAGTTCATTTTTGTGTTGTTCTAATAGCAAAATGAACTTGGAAACGCCTCAGACAATTGATTATGGAAAGTGCTGCTGTAATACAGCCCAAACTGTGCAACACTTTGCTCACTTGAAAGATGTACACGTTGGATCTGCATTTTTTGTAGATGAAATCAAGTTTGCACATGCATTTCTACATGCAAACCGTTAGCTAATCAGTCCTTTTGTATTTAATCCATTCACTATTACTGTGTGTTGGTCATAACAGTAATTTCATGATTGCATTTTATGAATAATTCAGAAGAAACTTTAAAAAGTTGTTCAGTTACAAGAAAGAATTTGTATATCTGGTGGAGCGGACTGCACCAGAAAACACCTCTAGACCTCTCTGATGAAAAACTTCCCACTTTTGACACTAATTTATGTACTATAATTACACTCCTAAAGTTGTTATACATTCTCTGTGTGTCTACATGTCACCTTAAACCTAAAATTTGTAGGTTTTACATGCAAACTCCAACCATCTTCCCATCTATACTGGATCAACTCCCTGTGTGTAGTGCCTGCAGGACTTAGATTGATTTTTCATTCTCAGGCTGATAACTTCATTCTGCCTGACATGGGCATGCTCTTGAATTAATCTTCACGCTGCTGGATGGAAATGTTGAATTATATCTCGTCAATAACGAGTTAATGCGACCAGCACAATTCAAGTATTACAGTTCAAGTATTTAATTTGAAAAGTATTTCAGCAACTGTCAGTTGATTAGAGTCTCCCAGTTTTATATGATGTCATAAAATGTGCCATAGTAGACTAATATGACAGTGTAGTCAAATGTGCAAACATCTCATGGGTGTGTTGAAGCCTATTTAGCTAATATGGTGGCGGGTAAAAAAACAGCAAAAAGTGAAAGAAGGTTGTTCTAACTCTTATGATAATTCAGAGGTGTGTTTAGGGCATAGCATGCAATAAACCAATCAGAATGGCTCATCACTTCACCTTTAAGAAGTAGGTGGGCATGGTCTAAGGTGGAGTGCTATCATAATGGCGTGTTTGCCTGGGAGGGCAGATTGTTTTTAAGACAAAGAAATGGACAGGCTTTTGCGGGAAGGGAAAATTTACCAGAGCAACTTTTACAGGAGCACCACTGTTTAAGCCTTTTGAGGTGAGGCAAGCGTGGCATGAAGTGAGTATGGCCTGAATATAAAATTCCAGGTTTCTTCATGCCACATTCAACTTTTGATTTTAATTGATTTTAAAAAAAATAGAAAAAAACCCCAATTATTTCAAATATGTTCTTTTAATTTTAAACAAATGTGATTCCCTATTGGGAATAAATTTTATTTATACAGTATATATATATATACACTATTCACAAAAAGTTGGGGATATTCAGCTGAATAGCCCAACTTTTTGTGAGTAGTGTGTGTGTACATCTATCTATCTATCTATCTATAGATAAATATTTAAATATATATATCAATAAATGATTAAAATAAAATTAAAAAATTAAAATTAAAAATCAGATTGAAAAATATATAAAAAGTAAATTTTAAAAATAAAATAAAAAATTAAATAAAGGTTTGATCAAACAAAGATGAATAAGATAAGAACCTGGACTTATATAGTCCTTAACTAGTAGCTACACTAACCCTCTATTCTAAGGGCCTATTGGAGACAGATACCTAGGGACAATTCAGTCTCATATTAACCTAACATGCATGTCGTTGGATTGTGGGAGGAAACCTGAGCCCCTGGATTAAATCCACACAGCACAGGGAGAACATGCAAACTCCATACAGAAAGGCTCCCACCCCTGCCAGCCTGGGGGTTTGAATCCTGGAACCTTCTAGCTGTGAGGCAACAGTGCTAACCACTGTACCACCAAATTTCTGACATGACTTTTATAAAATTTTCTTATCAAAACATAAATGGTTCAGAGAGAGACCGGCAGTTAATGGAGAAACTTCAGCAGTGTGAGTCAGTGTTATGACTCTTTTCTGTAAATTCTAGTTACCCCACTCAACATCTGTGTTCCCAGACAGTTCAGTAATTAACAGACAACTATATATCTTGCATGATTTTGGATTTTTTTTAATGTTTGTTAATGTTAGCCTTGTAATCACATCGACTGGTGTGTCAGCATAGAAAATAGATGCTATCACAGAAAATGCTATTCCTTTCATCTTTAGTTAATCCCATTACATGTACTATTTGAATATATTCAGCCTGTCCAGCGTTTTGCACTTTGGGGCTGAAACACCCCACATTCCATATCCATGTGTAAAAGTGTACACTTTTACACATGGAGCAAAGTTCAAATGAACTTTGCTCATTTGAAGGGTACTATCCTCATTGTGTGGTCTTAGTCAATCATCTTGCTCCATTTTTTGCGGGTGCTCTCCACTTTGGACATGCTTTGCAACTGTCATACGGTTGAGTGGTGGAGGTGACCCAGGCACAGGCAGGATATGGTGCAAAACAATGATTTATTAAACTGACTCAGAACACAAAGAAATGGCAGCATGAGGGCTGAAAATAAAAATTAAACTAAGCAGGCACAGAACTCACTTGTTAACACAGACAGCAGGAACATCACAGGGTATAGGCAGAAACATTAACGATGCCACCCTGGACACAGACTGACACTGGTATATAAAGACGGGCTAATCAAGACAACACAGGACAGGAGGGAACAGATAACTGACTAAACATAAGACAGCTGGGACCTAATTAAGAGACAACAGGGGAGCAGCTACTGTCTGTACAGACAGAGAGGGCAGCGGCTAGGGGTAAGGAAAACATAAGGAGCTGAAACAAAAGGCAAACACAAGACATGAATACAGGGCTAGAGGAGACATATACTCAATACTAAGCACAGAGAATAGCTAAAAATAAACTTAAAGGGTGAGCATGATCCCCAGACCATGCTTGGACAGTGACAGCACCTGCAGACTAGCATGGTACGTGTGGTGTTACGTGTGTTTTTATTGACTCAGTATGTGTATTCTTCCATATCGCTGTACTTCAGTCTGTGGCATGTGACAGTAGGGGGTTGCAGTCCTTGAACTGCTTTTAATCCTGCTGTCAGACCCTGCAAATCCTCTTCATCATACTTGTGGGTGGCACTCCCCATGGCTTCTGGCATTGTTATGTCTTGTTTTTGCCTTTGTTTAATGTGTGTAAGTTTGCTCAGGAATCTGTTTTCTGTAGTGGAAGCAGAGCTTTGTTTAAACCCAAGAGAGTTCATTACTGTGATCCATCACCCTTCCTGCTGTAGCTTCTGGGTGGTTATTTTTAGTTGAATGGTGCATTGTATGTGGAGGCATGTTTGAAGGTAATTTGTCCTCCTGGCTTTTTGTCATTTTTATTATTATCCAAAATAATTACTTGTTTATGCTCACAATGACAGAGACCCATTGAATTAGATCAGCAGTTCTGCCTGTATTTATCACAGTAGACACTGGATATGCTGCTTTGGCTCAAATAATAAGTTTGTTTTTTTTCTTTTTACCCCAATCTCAACACCTAAGAGCAACTACAACTGATACTTTTTTAACTTTACTTCTCTCCCATTTCATTATCTGTTGATAAAGACTCATCCTGGCCCAGCCAGCAGCCATATGACCAAGATAAAAAGACTGCAGATATAGGAAGTCAAAATATGTTTTCTTCACAGAGTTTCTGGACTCACCTTTAGAAATGGGGTGAGGAGCTCAAAAAATGTGGGAGGGATGCCAAGAGGAACCACTGCTACTCCGGAGGAGACAGTTGAAGTGACTACAGCATCTGATAAGGATGTCTACTGGACACCGTCTAGGTCAGGTGTGTCCAGAGGTTGTGCTAGACTTCATAGTTATCTGTCATTTTGACAGACAGGGTTGTAAAAGTTCTATCATCATCTGTTATTAATTGCCATTTTGATGTTACTATAATAACACACCGAGGAACTTTTGTTTCTGTTCATGGGTTCAGTTTCAGGGCATTTTCACACCTGAAAGACCTCACCAAGGTTCAAGTTTTTGTTCCATTGCCTACATTTGGTCTGGTTAGATTTGGTTTCACACTGCTCCTTTTCCAAGCGAACCAAATAACTTTATGTGAAGTACCTCTGTCCTGTTGTCATGACAGTGTTCGTGTTGTTAGCACACATCTGTAGTTAGCAAACATGCTACTCACCCTCGCAGGTGTTTTATGCTGCTCTGGACATTAGTGTTGTAATCAAGACCTTGTCAAGAAAAGAGTCTGATGAGACCAAGACCTACATACACAGTGGTCTCTGTCTTGAGAGACTCTGGTCCTGATCTTGTCTCAACTACAGCACTACTAGACACATCGGCAACCACACTTTAAACTAAAACTCGTTTAGACTTCATCATATTAGTCAGTGAACTAGTTTAGTAAAGCATGGTGGACACCATGTGGTGTGTAGGGGTGGCGCCTGTCTCCATTTCTATGACCCTAGGACATACAGCTACTGTAAGCAGTGAAGCTACAGTGGTGGTGGTGGTGGTGTGGGGGGGGGGGGGGTCAGTTACCTCTCTGGTAGGTCTGAGCATTAACCTTCCTGTCCCCATTTTATTATGCTGAGCACCAAGCTAGAAGGTGAAAAGTACAATTTTCAGATAGTCTTTGGTATGACCTGACAGGGGTGTGAACCTACAACCTTCCGGCTGTGGGACAGATGCTAGTTTAGTTGAACTGGACTCCTTCATTATACAGGACTTTTGTCCTCATCTGTCCTGATGATTTTAAGGTGGCATTGCTCATCCATTTTTCTAAAAACTCTGTCACATCCTTTCTGTAAATATCTGGTAAGTTTCTGCAGTTTTTGATTTTTTTAAGTGACTTTTGATGCCGGTAACAACCATGTTTCCTCTCCCAGGGTTACCACGGCTCGTTTTCATCTGGCTGTCTTAACTTCCCGTGTTTGGTTTGAAAGCCCAAACCTTTCTGAAAATTGCTTTCACACTATAACCGAAACAGATCCAGGTTCAGTTTGATCTGGACAGAGGCCACCTCTTTTTGCCATGATTCGGGTGCAGGTTTCACACCTAAAAATTTGGTCCAAATCAGACTGAAAGGTCCAAAAGTCCAGACCAAATGAGCTAGGTGTGAAAGCAGCCTTAATCATGCACCTACAGATGATGAACAGGAACTGCCCCACCGTGAATCACCACCTTATCATAACATGTTTTTGCAAATATCTTGAGAATGGCTGGGCCTAGATTAAAAATGTTTTCATCATTCATTTCACTGAAACCTTCCACAACTTTTTGTCAATGGTGGCAACTCTGAAAATGAAGTTTTCATCACCATACTTTCAAAAATGTGCAGATGAACTCAAAATGAACTCCTCCTAGGCCATTCATCCCAATTACTTGAAATAAGCAGAGATCGTCTGCATACATTGATAATGAAAAGTTGTTAGAATTATCCAAAAATATCAATCTGGTTTGATTTTCTAGGCCAGTCAAGTTGTACAGTTTGTCTTTGGCATGTAGTTTTAGTTTAACTCCAGATATTCTGATTCAAATTTGATGAACCGTCACAATCACAACAGTATTCTTCAGCTAGTCAGCAGATTTGATTCAATCCTGTAAATGTTCAAAAAATCATGCTTATGAAATGTCTGTCAGCCATTTTGTCTTGTCAGTACAATATTTTGCTGATGTGTTTGTCATGGCGGCCGCTGGGCCGTCATCATCATCCTCAGCTGCGCACACACCGGCTGGTGATAATCAACGGGCTTTAAAAGCCAGAATCTCAGACTGCTCTGCACGGAGTTGTCTGTCGCCTTTGCCTAGCAATGCGTCAAGGATACGACCTCAAGCCAGAGCCAAAGCCAAGTCATCAAGCCAAGCCACGTCAAGTAAGAAACCTTTTCACTCATCCTCTCCTAGCCTTCTCCCCTGTGCACAGGTAGACCTCCCTGGTGGCGGACTTACCTCCCCTGCTGACGGGACGCCAGCTCTTCCACCTCGGAGTGCCTCCTCACCACCTCAGCGTGCCTCCTCACCACCTCAGCGTCGAGCACCGCTAGCACCACGCCGCACGGGCACTCGGAGCCAGCAGGATTCTCTCTGTGGCGCCTGCAAGTAAGCATCACAAGCTTCAGCTTCCTATTCTTGTGGACAGTAGTAATCTCCTGTGCTTGTGTGTTCCAGGGTTGCCAGGTCGCCGCAGGAAACGCTCAGCTCCAGTGACCAGACAGCCACACACTCATTCACTCACTCACTCACCCAACACTCATTATCTTATTAATAAATAATTGTCTACTATCTACTCGTGTCAGCGTCTGTCTCCTGGGTCCCTAATCATGTCATTACAACTCCGTCAAGATGACCCAGCTGACAGTGCGCTGGCGCGCTGTCTAAACACTCTTAGCGCCCGAGTAGATATGATTTCACATCAACAGACAGTTATTTTGAATCAATTAACTCAGGTTAACAGCCGTCTGGACCGTCTGGAAGGACGCCAGGCGTTCCCCCCGACTGCTGGGGCATCTCCAGCCCCCGTAGCCTCTCCTACTAGCCAAGTTAATCAACCATCTTTACCTCGTCTCACTCCCGTGCCAACCCCCGCCCGCTTCAGCGGAAAACTCGGGGAAGCGAAAGGCTTTTTGCTGCAGTGTGAATTGGTGTTTCACCACGTCCCGGGAGATTTTGCCACTGACCAAAGCAAAATTGGGTATATCTCCAACCTTCTGGGGGGTAGGGCATTAGACTGGGCTTATACAGTTATGGATAAACCTAACTATCCCTTTTTGACTTACCAGCAGTTCGTGGCAGAGTTCATGGAGGTATTTGATCATACAGACAGGGGCGCGGTGCTAACCGAATGGCTGCTAAGCCTTCGGCAGGGCAGTAGATCTGCCGCCAATTACGCCATAGACTTTCGGGTATTAGCCGCTGAGATTGGGTGGGGGGGAGCCAGTGCTTTGTGGTATCTCCCTCCGCAGTCTTAGCTCAGAGCTGAAAGATGAGCTAGCGGCACGGGATAAACCAGACAGGTTAGGGGAATTAATTTCCCTCACCATCAGCTTGGATAGTAGGCTAAGGGAGCGAGCGGCCGAACGAAAGACGGCCAGCCGTTTGAGTAAACCCCGCCCTTGCTCCACTAGGTCACCTCTCCTCGCTCTGCCTTCGCCAGAGGAACTTCCGGAGCAGCAGGATATAGTTATCGGACAATCGGGAGTTTCAGCGGCTGAGAGACAGCGCCGCAGGGATCTGGGCCTTTGTTTTTATTGTGGCAATGGGTCTCATGGGGTTGCTGAATGTCCGAACCGGTTAAAAGGGGAGGTCCGTGGATCACAGTAGGGGGATTCACGGACGAGAAACAGAAAAAGCCCCTCACTAGTTGCCGTATCCCCATTAGGCTACTTCACAAACATAAGGAACATACAACACATGCCTTAGTTGACTCTGGAGCTGAGCAAAACTTCATCTCTAGAGACTTGGCAACCCAGATGGGCCTCAGCTGTCAACCTCTGTGCCCTCCTGTCAATCTCATCACGTTGTCGATGACGTCACTGACCTCTGTTTCCCACCAGACGGTCCCCATGTCAGTGATAGTCTCTGGAAACCACCGGGAGGAGATTCACTTCTTGGTATTACCCATCTCCTCCTCCCCTGTAATCCTGGGGTACCCATGGCTTCGGCTTCACAACCCCACCTTTGATTGGCAAGCTGGGAGTATTACTGCTTGGAGTTCCTTCTGTTTGAGTGCCTGCCTCCAGTCTGCGGCGTGTGCTCCCTCGGTTTCGGTGCCTCCTCCTTCGACGCCATCCCCGGACCTGTCCATGGTACCAGAGGTCTGCCACGATCTGGGAGCGGTGTTCAGCAAGTCACGGGCGCTGTCCCTTCCCCCTCACCGTCCTTATGACTGTGCGATCAATCTTAGGGCAGGGGCCCCTCTCCCGGCAAGCCGTCTATACAGCCTGTCCGCCCCGGAGCGCGAGGCTATGGACACATATATTAAGGAGTCCCTTAGTTCCGGAATTATTCGTCCTTTGTCCTCAGCTGTGGGTGCAGGTTTCTTCTTCGTGGGAAAGAAGGATGGCTCGCTGCGTCCCTGCGTCGATTTCTGAGGGCTCAACGAGATCACCATAAAAGACAAATACACGCTGCCGCTAATGAACACGGCCTTTGACTCTCTCCAGGGGGCGTCCTGGTTTACGAAGTTGGACCTGCGTAATGCCTACCACCTGGTGCGCATCAGGGAGGGCGACGAATGGAAGACGGCTTTCCGGACCCCAAGCGGCCACTTCGAATATCCGGTGATGCCGTTTGGGTTAACCGACGCTCCGGCCATCTTCCAGCGTCTGATAAACGACGTCCTCCGGGATTTCCTCAACTCTTTCGTGTCCGTCTACCTCGACGACATCCTCATCTTCTCACGCACGTTGGAGGAGCACCAGGTGCATGTGCGACGGGTCCTGCAGCGCCTCCTGGAGAACCAGCTGTTCGTCAAAGCTGAAAAATGTGAGATCCACACTGATAAAACCTCTTTTCTTGGTTTTATTATCGCCCGCAATCAGGTGCTTCCCGACTCGGCCAAGGTCAAGGCGGTGGTGGATTGGCCCACGCCCACGTCCAGTAAACAGCTACAGGGGTTCCTGGGTTTTGCCAATTTCTACCGTCGGTTCATGCCGAATTTTGGGAACATCGCCCGCCCCTGACCGCTCTCACGTTCCCTAAGGTGCCCTTTTGTTGGAGTGAGGAGGCTGCCATGGCGTTTGGGAGATTAAAGGAGGAGTTCGCTTTGGCCCGCGTACTGACCCAGGTGGACCCGGCGCTACAGTGCCTTGTGGAGGTGGATGCCTCGGATTCGGGAGTTGGGGCCGTTCTCTCCCAGCGTTCTCCGGTGGATGGCAGGATCCGGCCATGTGCTTACTTCTCCCACCGCCTGACACCCGCAGAGAGGAATTACTGCATTGGAGATAGGGAGCTGCTGGCCGTGAAGCTCGCCCTGGAAGAGTGGAGGCACTGGCTGGAGGGAGCTTCCCAGCCGTTCGTCGTCTGGACAGATCATCGTAACCTTGAGTACCTTCAGATGGCCAAGCGGTTGAACGCTCATCAAGCCCGCTGGTCTCTTTTCTTCGGCCGGTTCAATTTTACCATCACCTATCGGCCGGGGAGGAAGAATGGCAAGCCTGACGCCCTCTCAAGGCAGTTTGACGCACAGTCCACCGAAGAGCAGGAGGAGACCATCCTGCCGTCGTCTTGTGTGGTGGGTGCGCTGTCTTGGGAGATCCGGGACAAGGTCAGAAGAGCGCAGGAGACGGAGCCTGACCCGGGAGGGGGTCCCCCGGGCCGTCTGTTCGTCCCTCTTTCTGTCAGGAACCAGGTAATTCAATGGGGTCACGCGTCCAAACTGGCGTGCCATCCGGGAGTTGGCCGAACCACCGATCTTCTCCAGAGAGCCTTTTGGTGGCCAGGGTTGAGGAAGGACATCAACAACTATGTCCGGGCCTGCGCCCAGTGCGCCACTGGGAAATCATCATCATCCCCCCCGGCGGATCTTCTTCACCCTTTACCTGTCCCTTCTCACCCCTGGTCCCACATGGCCATGGACTTTGTAACCGGCCTGCCCCCCTCAGGTCATTTTACGTCAGTTCTGACAATAGTGGACCGCTTTTCCAAGGCAGCTCACTTTGTGCCTCTCTGGGGGCTGCCTTTGGCGCGGGAGACGGCGGACCTTCTTGTTCAGCATGTGGTCCGTCTTCACGGAATCCCGGCTGAAATCGTTTCGGATCGAGGACCACAGTTTGTATCCCAGGTCTGGAAGGCATTCTGCACGGTGCTGGGGGCCACGGCCAGTCTCTCCTCTGGGTACCACCCGCAGAGCAACGGTCAGTGCGAACAGGCTAATCAGGAGCTGGAGGCCGTGCTTCGCTGTGTCATCTCCTCCTGCTCCTCTTCTTGGAGCACGTTTCTACCCTGGATCGAGTACGCCCATAACACCACGGTGTCCTCTGCTACGGGGATGTCCCCTTTCAAGGCGTCTCTGGGGTTTGATCCACCACTGTTCCCTGAGGAGGAGAAGGAGGTAGCGGTCCTTTCGGTGCAGACTCACGCCAGGCGTTGTCGGCGGATCTGGTCCATCACCCGCAGAGCCCTCCTTCGGACTACGGAACGTAACATCCAGGTGGCCAACCGCCACAGGAGGCCCGCCCCGGACTATAAGGTGGGTCAGAAGGTTTGGTTGTCCACTAGGAACATCAGTGTGCTGGCCGAGAAGCGCAACCTGACCAAGCGCTTCATCGGTCTTTATGTGATTTCTCATGTTATCAACCCTGTCTGTGCACCTTGCTCTCCCCTCTTCCATGCGCATCTGCCCTACCTTTCACGTCTCCCAGGTCAAGCCGTACATCGCCGACCCTCTGTGCCTGCCCCCCCCCCCCGAGGATGATCGATGGCCATCCGGCTTGGGGGGTGACTGCCATCTTAGATGTCCGCCGGCGGGGTCGGGGCCTTCAGTATTTGGTGGACTGGGAGGGGTTTGGTCCTGAGCATCGCTCCTGGATTCGCCCAGCGTTGATCCTCGACAAGCAGCTGATCTGCGATTTTCATCGGGCGCATCCAGGTAGGATTGGGCAGGTGCCTGGAGGCACCTCTAGAGGGGGGAGTACTGTCATGGCGGCCGCTGGGCCGTCATCATCATCCTCAGCTGCGCACACACCGGCTGGTGATAATCAACGGGCTTTAAAAGCCAGAATCTCAGACTGCTCTGCACGGAGTCGTCTGTCGCCTTTGCCTAGCAATGCGTCGAGGATACGACCTCAAGCCAGAGCCAAAGCCAAGTCATCAAGCCAAGCCACGTCAAGTAAGAAACCTTTTCACTCATCCTCTCCTAGCCTTCTCCCCTGTGCACAGGTGGACCTCCCTGGCGGCGGACTTACCTCCCCTGCTGACGGGACGCCAGCATTTCCACCTCGGAGTGCCTCCTCACCACCTCAGCGTCAAGCACCACGAGCACCACGCCGCACGGGCACTCGGAGCCAGCAGGATTCTCTCTGTGGCGCCTGCAAGTAAGCATCACAAGCTTCAGCTTCCTATTCTTGTGGACAGTAGTAATCTCCTGTGCTTGTGTGTTCCAGGGTTGCCAGGTCGCCGCAGGAAACGCTCAGCTCCAGTGACCAGACAGCCACACACTCATTCACTCACTCACTCACCCAACACTCATTATCTTATTAATAAATAATTGTCTACTATCTACTCGTGTCAGCGTCTGTCTCCTGGGTCCCTAATCATGTCAGTGTTTACTTGGCATATGTCTTTTATATATAAGATAAAGAGTTTGGGTCCCAAAACTGACCCCTGGGGAACACCACAAGTGATGTCCATGAATGGTGATTTGTGCTCACCAATTTGTACAAATTGTTGTCTGTTACTTAAATAAATTTCCACCCAACTCAGTCCGACCCCTCTTATCCCATCCCTTTCCAATTTCCTCAGTAAAATTCTGTGATCAATGGTGTCAAAAGCTTTCTTTAAATCTATAAATACTCCTACAGCAAACTTTTTTTATGTATACAACTAGTAATTTTTTCTATGAGTTCAATTAGTGCCAAAGATGTACATTTGTCCGCTCTAAAACCATACTGACTGTCTGTAAGGAGGTTGTGTTTTTCAGTCAAATCATCCAGTCCTTTAGTGAAGTATGTTGGAGAATAGTGAGAGTAAAGAGACTGGCCTGTAATTTGTGAAATAATGACTGTCTCCTGTTTTGTATAGTTGTATTACTTTTGCTATTTTCATTTTGTTTGGAAATTTACCAGTTTGAAATGATAGGTTACAGATGTGGGTGAGTGGTTCAACAATTCCTTCAATAACTTTTTTTCACTATTGTCATGTCAATTTCATTCCAGTCAGTTGATTTTTTGTTCTTAAATTTACTCACAGTCTCGATAATTTCCTTTTCAGTTACTGCACCCAAAAGATTGTGTTTGGATTTCTATCTTCTATTTCATTTACAGACCCACTATTGTTTTTGCTAATTCTGGACCAACATTTACAAAAAATTTATCGAAACCACTAAGCACATCCTCCATATTATTTATCAAATTGTCATTTTCAATAAAGTATTCTGGATAATTTGCATTCTTTGATTGGTTACTAATAATTCCATTTAGCACTTGCCATATTCCTCTTAAGTTATTTTTATTATCCTCTAATATTCTGTTGTAATATTCTTTCTTACAAGTCCTCATTATATTAGTTAGCTTATTTTTATATCTTTTATATTTGATCTCAGCCTCTACTGTTCTGCACTTAATGAATTGTTTATATAATGTATTCTTCTTTTTACATGCATTTAATAGATCCTTGGTGACCCATGGAATATTTTTGTTTTGTTGTCTGTCACTGTATTGTTTTATAGGACAGTTTCTATTGTACAATGATTGAAATATTCGTAAAAATTCATCATATGCTTTATTTATATCATTTTTATCACAAACTATCTTCCAGTCTTGCATTAATAATTCCTTTGCCAGTAAGTACATAGATTCTTCAGTTCTTATTTGCTTATATTTAGTATTTTTGGTATACTTTTTCTTCCTATAATCACAGTGATAGACAACAAAAATCAGCAGGTGGTCACTGATATCATTTAATAAAAGCTGTCTCATGATATTATTTTCCATAATGTTTGTGAATATGTCATCTATTAGTGTGGCACTGTGTGACGTGATTCTGCTAGGTCTGGTGATTGTTGGATGTAAGCCCATACTGTACATTGTGTTGATAAATTCTTCTGTCAAACTGTGTTGTTTTGAATTCATAAGATCTATATTGAAATCCCCACAGACACTTCACCTTGCAAAGCAGATATACTACCGCTAAGCCATCACCTCAGTTGCAATAAGTAGCCACTATTTGTCAAAAATACATCAATGGCAAAAACAAGCTCAAACTGTTCCCAAACGGGAGTAGTCCATGTTTTTGGTGCTGGCTCCATCTGAAAATTGGCTGTGACAAATCCCTTATACAGTCAAACAAAATGTGGGGGATGGGGAACGGCTTCCTGACCCAGTCACACGGTCTGACGTCAACACATACGTCACAAGTCACGCCTCGCCAAATATTCCCTGGATAAGATCGGATCACCGGTGCCTGCCTGCCTATCACTACCTGCCACTACTTGCAGCAACATTATGTTAACCTGTATCCTGCTACACAGTGTGGTTTGCTTCCCCCATTCCATACGGTTATGTCTTCATTAAGGTTTGTCTCTGCTCAGCCCTCCATGCATCTGTAGTCAATTCTTTTATGTTTAAAAGTTTAGTGAAGGTTTATTTCAGCTCCCGTGCTGCTCTTTACTTTCTGTAATTAATAAATATCAGTGAATAGTCTTATGTCTGCATTTGGGCCCTCCTTTCCTGCCAGTAATCCAAAACCATAACCTCAATGATAGTCAGTATTCAGTTAATGTAGCTTCTGGGAGTGTCAGGTATGTTCAACCAAGAGGAGAACCTGGGGCAAACCCAGGACATGCTGAAGGTAATGACTGGTGAGAGGGTAGTCAGAGCATCTCTACTTGGACTACTGCCCCACAATCTGGACCATGGATTTGACAGAAAATGAATGAATGTGTTTTGTGCATGACTGAGAAATGCATCTATAGTTACAGGAAGTGGGTGATTGAGGGATGAAGGGGCATGCTATCCCCTTGTTAGCAAAATGACCCAAAACAATCCCTCTAGTTAACCTTTCATCCATCCCCCACCCTTACCCCATAAAGAGTGCAGAGAGAGTTTGTGCAGTACTGCTGAATATGTCGGCCTCTTCCCAACTCATTGAATGAATGAATGAATGAATGAATCTTTATTTCGGATAGATTAAACACATTAAGGCATTGATCACTTATCAGCACTGGCCTTGATACTGAAGAAGCAGACAGATGCTGCAGGTTTTCCTCTCAGCCCCATCCCTCTATTAGTTTTGTTTTTGGCTCTAAAATATTTTCTAAACTACAGGTGCAGCTCAAAAAATTAAATCATCAAAGTACATTTATTTCAGTAATTCAGTTCAAAAAATGAAACTCGTATGATATAGATTCATTACACAGTGATAGAGTTCAAGTGTTTATTTCTTTTAATTTTGATGATTATGGCTTACAGCTCATGAAAACCCCAAATTCAGTTTCTCAAAAAATTAGAATATTACATAAGATCAATTTTTAAAAAATGACTTTTAATAGAAATGTTGGCCGACTGAAAAGTATGTCCATATACCACTCAATGCTTGGTCAGGGCTCCTTTTGCATGAGTTACTGCAACAAAGCAGCATTTCATGGAGGTGATAAGCCTGTGGTACTGCTGAGGTGTTACGGAGGACCAGGTTCTCATCTGCATTGTTGGGTCTGGTATCTCTCATCTTCCTCTTGACAATATTCTATAGATTCTCTATGAAGTTTAGGTCAGGAGAGTTTGCTGGACAATCAGCACAGTGATACCATGGCCATTAAACCAGGTTTTGGTACTTTTGGCAATGTGGGCAGGTGCCAAGTCCTGCTGGAAAATAAAATCAGCATCTCCATGAAGCTTGTCAGCGCAGTGGTGCAGGGGTTAGCACTGCTGTCTAACAGCTAGAAGGTTCCAGGTTCAAATCCCCAGGCTGACAGGGGTAGGAACCTTTCTGTGTGGAGTTTGCATGTTCTCCCTGTGCTCCGTGGGTGTACTCAGGTTTCCTCCTACAATCCAGAGACATACATGTTAGTTTAATTGGTCATTCCAAATTGTCCCTAGGTATCTGTCTCCTATTGGCCCTTAGAGTAGAGGGTTAGTGCTAGTGAAGCTCTTTGAGACTAGAAAAAGCACTATAAGTACAGAGGGAAGCATGAAGTGTTCTAAAATTTCCAGGTAGATGACTTGGACTTGATAAAATACAGTGGACCAACACCAGCAGATGACATGGCTCCTCAAATCAGGTGCCAGGTCCTGCCATGTGGAAATCAAGGTCCCAGAGTGTGGAGGAAGTGTGCAGAAGCACACAATCCAAGTTGTTTGAGCTCCATTGTGAAGCTTCCATAGTGACTGATGCAGAGAAAACATCTCAGCAGTGTCGTCGGCCTCCGTCGGTCTATGATGACCATGGAAGAGAATCCTAAACATCTACTCTGCTGGAACAGCACCGCCTGTTGCTGAACAGGCCGATGTGCACCGGTGTTCTACCTTCCAGCGTTGGGCGTTGGTAGGATTCAAGCCTGGGCAGGAAGATATGGAGGACAAGATGTTACCCATGCAGCATGTCCCCCCTCTCCACGTCACTGATGAATCCAAAGGAACAGCAGGGCTGCTATAGTTTGGCACCAGCGCCGACGCAGGAGCTGCCAGAACGATGTTGAGCACAACAGAGAACTGCTTTAGGGGCTCTGACTCCGGATTTTTCCTCAGGGTTGACTCCCAAAGCCTTTCCCATGACCGGGTGTGCCACAAGGCAGCGGAGGTTTGAAATCAGGGTTTACCTTCCCCTAGATGGGCTACCTTCCCAGGTTGACGAGCCACCATCTACCCGAAGCATCTGGTTTTAAGGCGCCAGAGATCTGCCCTCGCCCCTTCTCCTATTAGTAAAGGCAGTTCCGCCGGGCTTAGAGACTAAACCACATGGGCAGGCTAGGAGTTGGACTTAGTTGTCAGAGGCTTTTCGAGACGCATGCCCTAAGGAGCATTTTATGAGCACTGGGAGCTTAACCCCAGTACCGCTCCTGGCTTTGACAACCTTGGAACCTCAGCAGTGATGGAAGCATTTAAAGGGGTCATTGACTGAAAACTTGTGTTATTGTAGGTTTTAAGCTTCTGAATCAGCACCTCCGAGTCCATGGTCCTCAGCCGGAAAAAGGTGGATTGTTTTCTCTGTGACACGGCCCCAAGTGGAGGGATTTAAGTATTTCGGGGTCTCATTCATGAATGAAGGGAGAATGGAATGAGAGATTGACAGACTGATTGGAGCAGCATCTGCAGTGGTGTGAACATTTTACTGGTCTGTTGTGGTAGATAGATAGATACATACTTTATTTTGAACAAAAAAGTAAAACTAGAAAAGCACTCGAAGAGCGCAGACCTCCGCCAAGCGCCACAGTTGCCCCCATACAGTGTTTTACATCATAAATATTAATCCTACATTTATTGTGTGTACGTTTTCAGATTCCTTGACCATGAAAACATATGAGTAGCAATTGGATTCACATGGATAGGATTAGTGGTTCAGTAGTTATTCAGGAAAATCGCATTACGCATAATGGCGGTTTTCTTCTGGATGTAGCTCCATAGCTTTTAAAGATACAACAAATCCGTTGACACACTACAGATTCCACAGTGTCTTGGCTACATAATGGTGTTTGTTGAGTGATTTTAGCTTCATTTGTTTTCTTCCTATGAGGAAAATTGCAAAGGTTCCCTATTTTTGTTGATATTGTGGATCATAGTATCCGGAATTATTGCATTATCCGGATCAGTCTTTGATATATTATAGAACCTGTGGGCATGTTGTCCTGTATTTTTTTTTGTTTTGCAAGTGTTCTGACGATTTTTGGCAGACTTACATGCACAAATATTGAAAATGGCCCTATCTCGCAATGTTAAAGAATTCTTTAAAAAAATTCCTGGATCCAGATGGTGATCCGGATCACCACCAAAATGTAATCATCTGTAGGATACCCCATTTCTGACTATCTGTGAAAATTTCATGAAAATCCGTCCATAACTTTTTGAGTCATCTTGCTAACAAACAAACAGACAGACAGACAAACCAACACCGATGAAAACATAACCTCCTTGGCGGAGGTAACAAGAGGGAGCTGAGTTCTAAGACAAAGCTATCGATTTACGGCTCTATTTTCCTACCCTCATCTTCCTTTGGGTAATGACTGAAAGAATGAGATTTTGGATACCAGTAGCTGAAATGAGCTAAGGATTGCTGGACTCACCCTTAGAGATAGGGTGAGGATCTCAGTCAGCTCAGAGTAGAACTGCTGCTCCTCCACATTGAAAGGAGACAGCTGAGGTAGTTTCGACATCTAATCAGGATGCCTCCTGGACGCCTCCCACTTGAGGTATTTTGGGCACGTCCCACTGGGAGGAGATCCCGGGGCAGACCCAGAGCACAGTGGAGAGACTGTCTCCCAGCTGGCCTGGGAACGTCTTGGTATCCTCTCTGAAGATCTGGAGCAGGTGGCTGAGAAGAGGGAAGTCTGGGCTTCTCTGGTTGAGCTGCTGCAACCTGGACCTCCGGGAAAGCAGAAGAAAAATAGATGCAGTTTAGTCACTCATATTTCTGAGCTTATTGGACTTCAGGGACTGGACATATCCTATTGATCACTGAAACCACACACCCCTGTCCACTCGTGGGGTGTTATTTCATTCATTCTTTGACAAATTTACCTAAGCTAGGAGCTAGCAAGTAAGCATTTCCAAAAGTGATGTAAGAGGGACAGCAGCATTAACTGCAGTTGTTGAGCATGTAAAGAGACATGTACTGAAATGAGCTGTTCTAAGGAAGGCTGCAAAATGATTCACAATGATACTGGAAAAATTAAATAATTAAAGAAAATTTTACCAAAGTATGTCACAAGCATTTCATTAAGACTTGTAGGAGCTGTCAACAGTGCAGTCTTTAAAGAGACATGGAGGAAGACTGTTTAATGTGGGTGTAACATGGCACTGAGTAATAAAATCTTGATGTGTTTTGGCCAAAGCAGGCATTCCATTAAGACCTTTGGGAACTGTCTATATGTGGAAAAAGGTGCATAATATGAGATATTTTATACCAAGTTCTCTTTTAAGAGTCTCAGTCATGTTTACCATCAGTCCAGTCAGAGTTGCCCAGACTTCTGCCCAGTTCACACAGCACCATGATCCCTGCTGCAGGTGGTGAGCCCACTGGAGGACAGATCCATGTGCCTCCTTTTGGTACGCTGGGTCCTTGATCTAATGTTTTTCATGGAGGTCTGCTGGCCTGCTCTTAGTCTGGTCCTTCACTCCAGACCTGTTTGTCATGGGAGACTCTACCAGGGGAAGATTTTCCTGACAACATGGCTCCTGAGATCATCCAGGCATGCAAACCCCTCCACCACAATAAGGTGGTGATCCATGAAGGGGTGTTCGGGACATTTTAAAGGAAAAAGCCACTGTGGACTATAACTTTTAATGTGGAATCTGAAGGCTTTGAATAGAGCAGTTAATGTCTTAATGATCATTTCCAATCAGTAAATGACTGATGACATGCCCATGCCTACAGGCTCCAAATTAATCCTGAGCTGGAGTAACTCTGAGACAGCCTGTGCACATAGACATGAAGATTAGGAACACTGTTATACAGAGCTTTATGAAAATTTAAATGCACTGAACTAATAATAAGTGATGGAGGTTAATGATTGGGGAACCCATTAAAGCAGTGGTTCTCAACCTTTTCCATGGAGCCTGACTTTCTTTTGTCCATATTTGTACACATGCAACAACAGAAGGAAGTCATTAATTAAAAATCTTCATCTGCAAAATAACAACAAAAATGTTTGGATCTGTTTAAGTAAGGCTGCGGTGGCGGAGTGGTTAGCACTGCGGCAGCACAGCAACTCACCCTTGGCCGGGGGATCGTGGGTTCGATCCCAGCCCCCGACCAACAGTGATCTGTGTGGAGTTTGCATGTTCTCCCCGTGTCTGTGTGGGTTTACTCCGGGATTTCTCCAGTTTCCTCCCACATGCCAAAAACATGCAAGTTAGGTTAACTGGCATCAAACTGGGGATTCTAAATTGTCCTTAGGTCTGACTGTGAGAGTGAGTGGTTGTCTGTCTCTCTGTGTTGGCCCTGCGGTGGACTGGCGATCTGTCCAGGGTGTACCCTGCCTCTCGCCCAAAGATGCTGGGATAGGCTCCAGCCCCTCCGCGACCTGAAAAGGATTAAGCTGAAGAAGATGGATGGATGGATGGATGTACCCAAATGTTCAGTTAGCTGGATATTCTTTGAATACACTGGCATTCAGTTTTCAGATGGAGTGTTTGGGTATGTGCTGTTCCTCCGTCACTGTCATGGCTGCCAATCATCCCCACCTGCACGCACACCTGCTCTTCATCCTGGCCTGGCTATTTATACCATGAGGTCCTGAGATCGGCGCGGAGTCGTCTGTCTCCTTCCTTTGAGACCTGCACTCACCATCTCCACGTCAAGCTTCCTAGCCTCGTCAAGTTTCCTGTCCAGCCCTTCGCCTACTGGACTCATCGTCATCCAGCTTCCAAGTAAGCACCCATCTATTCCTCTCACCTTTCCGTGATCCCCTGTGCACAGGCGGAGATCCATGGTGGCGGACTCCTTCCGCCTGACAGCGGACTCATCTTCTCCACTCACCTGTCCACAGCATCTCCTGTGGGTCTGCTGGCACTGTCCTCCTGGCCGGAGCTACTGAGTTTAACCTGTGCTCCACTTTGCCACTGCAAGCAGGTTGCCAAGTTGCACGGTGCTCTGCTCTCCCCAGCTGACTCATCTTTTCATTACACACATCTACAGATACGCATACACACACTCTCAATATATTCAATAAAAGGTTAATTGTGTTATTCTTGAGTCGTGTCTGCTCTTTGGGTCTGAAACCATGTCAGTCACTGCTTGATTTTAATAAAGGTAAATAGCAAATTTACAACTGACAAATTTCCAAGGGGAAAAAACTGCAGATATTGGAGAAAAATAGAAAAAAACACTAAGAACTTGATAGTCAAAAAATTGATCAAAAAAGTTACAAATTTAAATAAATAATTTTGCAAATATGAAGGAAGTGGGCTTAAATTCACATGACAAAAATTGAAAATTTGAGAAAACTAAAGCTACATTTTTGAGAGAAACTGCAATTTTAAGGGAAAAATAAATTTACAAAAGGGAAAAGTGTATACAAGAAGAAAGGTAATTTGGAAGAAAGATTGTCTGTAATTCACAAAGAATGCTGCAAATATATGACCCCCCTCCCAACACAAGCCATAATTTAGACATTGAGTTTTGGGCTAAATCAGGTCTGTCAGGCCAAGCCTTAATTTAGCCCACAAATAGATGCTGAAAATTAGGCTGTGCCTGAGCATATTAACTAAAAAATAGTCCAATAGTTGTTTAGTCCACAGGATTGGGCCAAAATTTATCCTCAAAATAGTTTTTGATATTTGGTGATGTGGTGGGGGTCTGTGCTTTATAAAATGCATGTTTTTAAAAGTTTTTTTAGTTTGACATTTGGCAGAATGCTTGTTCCATAATATCTGGAACAATCTGAAACAAGTGTTATTGTGCTGATCATTCAAAAAAAGAAAAAGCACTGTTTGAATTCAAGGCTGTTGGGTAATACTGGGTCCAGGATCTCCTCTGCCTCTTGCCTAAAGATGAGTGATGAGTGATGAGGAGTGTTCTGCCATACAGGAGAAATGCATGATGACTTCTTTTTAAGCAACTTTAAAAAGGCAGCTTTTCAACTAAATTTAGACCATACAGAGACATGTATATGAAGATGTCTTATCATTTTTCACTTTTCAACCAAATCTGGACATTTTTTAGGCTGTTGGCAAAGCCGTCTATTCAACATTTTTTCAACCAGTTTGTGCTGGGAGTGACAGTTGCACACACTTGAAAGTTACATTTTTATTGAAAAAGTCACACGGGGAGAAAAAAGACTGGACACACTATTTGGAGACCCAAAATTGGTATTCAGACTAGCTTTAATTTCAATTTATGCTTTCAGTTGTTTTATCCAGACTTTTCATTGTCCAATTGGGTGTGCAGTTAATTTAACATGCACACATAATCTGATCAGCATCTAAGTAGGGTTACAGCTGATGACTATTTTGGTAGTTGACTTCTCTCACAACTATTTTTTTCTTTTAGTTGACTAATGGTGATTATGTGTGTAGCAAGTAGCATCATCTTGCTTTGGCTCATCAATAAAATAGACTTTGCATCTTAAAGACATTGTTTCACCCAGGAAAAGGTCAATCAAGAACTGCTTTTTCATCTCAGGACCACTGTGGAGAAGACATTCCTTTGTAAAGAGGTACAAGAGATAAGGATTCCATCTCTGCTAGGAACGTATTAACTCACATCATAAATAAACTTGAAACACTCTTTCTCCTGACTGTTTTATGAGTAATAAAACGTGGACAAAGAACAGGCATCTCATAAACTTTAAAGGCACTTCCTAAGGCCCTAGGATTAGTCACAGCTCGACACTACCCTTGTGGACGTCGCTGGGATAGACATACATGCTGAACCAAGTTTTGAACTGAAATTAAATCTTTCTTCAAGTTTCATTTCTCAGGACAATTCTAAGGACACTATATGTTGAAGATCACTGCCTCTGTGGGAGTCTGATATTCTGTGGACAATCAATAATGGGTTTGAGAGAATATATTAATCCTTGATTTTAAATATGTGCATGTTAAAATCCTTAAATGAATGTTTATTTTTGCATGTTAATTTAAATTTTTCACTTCCGACGCCACACGAGTCGGCTGCCTTTTGCAACAGCGGCTCAATTCTGAGTCTTTTTTTTCTTCCTCTCTCTTCTGATCCGGTGACAACTCTCTGATCCGGCACACCTTTCACTCCATTTGTATCACGGACACACAGATCGCCCCAAATGTCTGCCGAGCCGGTGGACGGAGCCACTGTTTATAGCAGGAGATGGTACAGCAGGGAAGAGCTGCTAGCACTCAACCGCCACCTGGTGCTAACGGAAAAACTTGACATACCAGGAGAACTGAGGCAAAAACGACATGAGTGCCGGACTGGAGTAAGGCAGAAGACAAGAAATATAAGGTACAGACCCACCCTCCCATCCGTTGTTATGGGGAATGTACGATCGTTACTGGGAAAGGTAGATGAGCTAGCGGCTATCTCCCGCTACGATAGCATATACCGGGAGTGTAGCCTGTTTCTATTCACAGAGTCTTGGCTAACTGAATTAGCAGCAGATGCTAACATTGAACTGGAGGGTTTCCACGCGATACGGGCAGACCGAACATCAGACAGTGGCAAAGCAAGGGGCGATGGAGTGATAATGTAAATTAACAACAACTGGTGCAGACCGGGACATATCACTGTTAAACAACAACACTGCAGCAAAGACATTGAGTTGCTAGCTGTTAGCAAGCGACCTACATATCTCCCGAGGGAACACTCACACGTGATCTGCATTGTTATTTATGCAAATCCGACGGCGAATGCTGGGACAGCGCGTGACGTCATCCATTCAGTAACTGGCAGGCTGCAGACAGAACACCCAGATGCTCTTCTCCTCATCTCAGGCGATTTCAACCATGTTTCACTGTCTCCCATTCTACCCACGTTCACCCAGTATGTCTCGTGCCACACTAGAGACAATAAAACACTGGACTTATTCTACGCAAACACTAAGGAGGCGTACACCTCATCACAACTCCCCCCACTCGGGAGATCAGATCACAACTTGGTTCATCTCCGGCCGGTGTACAAACCCCTAGTGCACAGACAACCTCTGGTCATGCGCACAGTGAAGTTATGGTCTGAGGAGGCAATGGACACTCTAAAGGACTGTTTTGAAACTACCGCCTGGGAGCAGCTCTGCGATCCACATGGTGAGGACATCGATGGCCTCACTCACACCATCAAGGACTACATCAGCTTCTGTGTGGGCAACACCGTTCCCACCAAGACCATACGGTGTTGCTCAAACAACAAACCCTGGATCAACCCTGAGATAAAAACACTTCTGAGAGAGAAGAAGAGGATCTTCAGGTCGGGGAACAGGGAGATGCTGAAGTCTGTACAGAGGGAGATCACTGTTGAAAGTAGGAGATGGATGATATTTTTCAGATTTAAACAATTTATGAATGAGCTGATAATTAAAAACTACAAAAAATATGGTTGGATATTAGTTGGATATTATATAAAGCTTGACAGTTTTTTTCACTGTTGTAGTATGAATTCATTAATGTCACATAACGTTATAAGAATGTGTGTGTGTGAGTGAGTGAGATATTCCATCCATCCATCTTCTACCGCTTTTCTGGAGGTCCAGGTCGTGGAGGCAGCAGTTCAAGCAGAGAAGCCCAGACTTCCCTCTCCCCAGCCACCTGCTCCAGCTCTTCAGAGAGGATAGCAAGATGTTCCCAGATCAGCTGGGAGACATAGTCTCTCCAGCGAGTCCTGGGTCTGCCCCGGGGTCTCCTCCCAGTGGGACTTGCCCGAAACACCTCAAGTGGGAGGCGTCCAGGAGGCATCCTGATCAGATGCCCATACCACCTCAACTGACTCCTTTCGATGTGGAG
This sequence comes from Pholidichthys leucotaenia, assembly GCA_020510985.1. NCBI lineage: Eukaryota > Metazoa > Chordata > Actinopteri > Cichliformes > Pholidichthyidae > Pholidichthys > Pholidichthys leucotaenia. The sequence goes on from CM035836.1 coordinate 268,464,611, forward strand.
GAGCAGCAGTTCTACTCTGAGCCTCTACTGGAGTCCAGGATTCCTACAGAGAAAGCTCATTTCAGCTGCTTGTATTCGCGATCTCATTCTTTCAGTCATTACCCAAAGCTCATGACCATAGGTGAGGGTAGGAATGTAGATTGACTGGTAAATCGACAGCTTTGCCTTAGAGCTCAGCTCCCTCTTCACCACAACAGACCGGTGCAACATCTGTATCACTGCAGATGCTGTTCCAATCCGTCTGTCAATCTCTCGCTCCATTTTCCCCTCACTTTGTGAATAAGACCCCAAGATACTTAAACTCCTCCACTTGGGGCAGGAGCCTGTCCCCAACCCGGAGAGGACAATCCACCTTTTTCCGGCTGAGGACCATGGACTCAGACTTAGAGGTGCTGATATAAAATATAAAATATTTTGTAAATGATATTTTATATTATATTTTATATTATAAAATATAATTTTATTTTTCCAATATTTTCCCAAAAGTGGACATTAAAAGAATAAAAAAATAGATAGATATAATTATAAACTTTTTTAAAAGAATAAAAAAATATTTTCAGTTATTCTCATTTTCTGTGTCAACTATCAAATTAGTTGCAGATTAATTTCTGATGATCGACTAGTCGACTAGTTGTTGCAGCACTACATCTAAGCAGAGCAGCCTGGCGCCCCTGTGATCTGTGGCGGACCCCAGGTTGGGAACCACTGCACTAAAACATGAACCAGGGAGATTAATAGCAGACAAACACGCACATTTGTTCCTAGAGTGAGTTGTAATTCTGTGCGTGGTTCACAGACGGAGACCGCGGTGGTAAGATGTGGGAGAAGAGATGAATCAGTGAGTGTGAAAAGGCCAGGCGTGTCTTTGAGCAATTCAGCACAATGACAGCACTTGGGACCAAGAGCTGAAAGATCCAGAGAATTCTGCTGGTGACAGGGGTGGAGAGTTCGGAGTGGCCCACGTTTCCTCTCCAGGCTGGAGGAAATGTTCATGGTTCAGGTCAGTCGTGTTAGACTGTTGGTCGACAAATGAATCCAGGGGTGTGAGGACAAACGCTAACACGCACACGCACCACAGGAGCCTGTCTGCCTTAGGTCAGACAGGCAGACGGACGAATGTGCGGCGGCGAGAGCTTTGGATGCGGGCTGGGCTTGGTGTGGAAGGAGTCTGACATTGTCTGCCTGTTTCGGAGGCCAGGAGTGGCTGTGCTGTGGGGTCACATTTGCCGTACACTGCCTCAGAGTGGTGATGGTGTTAGACTAGATGATGTGGAGCCTGACTCAGGCTTTTCCCGTAACTGCACCTCTGTACTGACAGCCTCTGAGGTGTGTGGGGGGATATCTGAGTAGAAAAACTGAGGTAAAGCTGCAGAATTACAACCACACCCTGGCCTGACAACATCACCATGAAGAGGTTTTTCTTATAAATTTGCAGCTTTTTTTAATTGTAAGTTTGTTACTTTTTTCTCACAAAATTGCAACTTTTTCTGGTAAATATTTGATTATTGGTATTTGATTATTGTGTGTGTGTTTTCTTGTAAAAATGTGTGGATGTTTTCCTCAGGAAAGTGGATTTTTTTATTTGGTATATTTTTGGTATAAATATGGTTTGCTTTTTTATAAATTTTGCATATTTTTCTCTGCAAATTTAAAACCTTTTACTGAGTAAAACTGAAGAGTTTTTCGATGTAAATTTATGTTTTTCCCAATAAAAATTATAAACTTTTTAAAAAAATTAAAAAAATATTTTCAGCTATTATCATAGATTTATTATATTTTTTGTGTAAAATTAATAGCTTTCATGGGAAAACTGCAACATTTCTTAAATAAATTTATCGCATTGTTTCTCATGATACTCTAATGTTTTTCCCAGAAATTTTGTGACTTTTTCTTATAAATTTGTGGGTATGTTTTCCTCAGAAAATGGCAAAATTTCCCCTAAATTTGTGAGATTTTTTGGGCATGTTATTTCAGATTTTGTCATTTTCTGCTTTTCATATTTTTCTCATGAATATGAAACTTTTTTCTTGTAAATTTATTGCTTCTTTTCTTTGAAACATAAGTTGTTTTTTGTTTTTTGTTTTTTTTTCTCAGTGAGCCACTATCTATGGGCAAAAGAGTCACATGTGGCCCCAGAGCCGCAGGTTGCAGGCCCCTGGTCTATTGTGAGGTTGTGTACGTTTGTGCATGCACCCAATGAGATGGTTGAAAGTCTGTATAAAGCTACTGTAAACATCAGCATCAATGCTTTTCTTATTAATTTGCAACTTTTTAATGTGAATTTGTGATTTGTTTTTGGTGATAAATTTGCACTTTTGCTTGGAAATTTGAGGCCTCATTTTCCTTCAGATTTACCACATCTTTCTTTGTGAATATTTTTTCCTGAAATTTGCAGTTTTTCTTGTACATCTAGCATTTTGTTTGTCACAAATTTGCTATTTTTATTGTGTAAATTTTAGGGATGCACCGATGTGTCGGCTGACCATCGATATCATTGATATCATCGATATCATCGATATCATGGTCAACTGCCATCCACCCATCAGCCAAAACATATATACGTATATATATATATTTTTTTTTTTTAAATTTTTTTTTTTGTTACTTATTTGTACCCGTAGGTAGATTTGGTTTGCAGTCTGGTGACAAGCCACCGGCTGCTGGTCGCTGCGTGCGCGTGTAAATACTATACATATATATATATATACTGTATATATATATACAGTATATATATATATATATAGTATTTACTTATTTTTTATTTATTTGTTTAAGTTTTTTCTTAAAATATCTAATAATTTTCCCAGTGATACTAGCCAATGATTTAACCTCATGATGTTCACCAGCGGCCGCTGCAAGCCCTATGCATACCCTAGACAATCGTTGTGCTACCACGCAGTGAGGTGTAGTAAACTTAGAATTTCGTCTGTTTGGTTATTAAAACAGATTTGAAATAGAATCACAACAGCTGAAATAAATAGTGCATCAAATCAGATCAAATAGCAAAAACATTGAAGCAGCTCAATAATCAAGCATCCTTGAATTGCCAAAACCAGAACAAGTCCTGTTTCATTGCCACAAGTCCAGTAGATCAATTTGAGTAAGATTTATTCTTCATCGACCTTATTTCATGGAGAAATATCCATAAATTTGCTGTTTGAAACCAGCCAGCTGACTCCTGTCAGCTGATTGATGAGCAGTGGCTCATCAATCATGCTTCCTTAAATTGCTAAAATTCATGAAAATCCAACAAAAGCAGTCCTGTTTCATTGGCACAGCTCCAATAAATCCATTCAAGAAAGATTTATTCTCCAGCCACATGATTACAGGGATATTAATCCATAAATTCATGTGTTGTTAGCAAGAAGCCAGCCGAGCTTCCAGTATTCTGCACATAAAAACTACATTTCGCCTGGAACTAGTGGCAGAAACGACAGTGAAAGACATGTGGCTCTCAGCTTTTCACGGAGGAAATGGTCATTTTTCACACAAATGCTCTTGGTCATGTGAAGGATTGCAAATAATAGAAGGTGAGACATTTGTACCAGTGAATTTGAGCGTTCAGATATGGTGTGATAACGGGCTGAACTGCTTTAACAGTTCAGCTACATATTTATGATAATGCACATTTCTTGGTTTCCCTGGCATGGAGGAGGGACAGATGGCCAGAAAAAAGGCAAACTGTGGGCTGTCAGCTGATAGTTATTTTTATCGGTGTCAACCCAGAATTTCATAGTCACTGCATCCCTACTAAATTTGAGTCTTTTTCTTTGATATTTGCAACTTTGTAGATTTAAATTTAACAATTTTGGTGTATTTCTCTTGTGAATCTTTGAGATATTTGTTTTTTTTTCCTTGAATGCTGAATTTGAAAACTGAAAATAACGAGCTACCAAATATGTGGATAATAAAATGTTTGGGTACAGCCTTACTAAAACGTCATAGGTTGGGGTGGCGGCGGTGGTGGTGGTGGTGGAGCTGTCTTATCTTGAGCACAAAAAACAGGTGGTGATGATAGTCGATGATTAGCACACTTTGTATAATTGTCCATTTTGTGTTTAAGTGCTAAACTTGTTGGTGAGAGAATGTGTTTCTGTGTTCCATTTCTTCACAAACTCTCTGCGTCTGTGCTCATGCGCTCTCTTCCCCCTCTCCTTATTCCCCGCAGGCTGATGCGGCCACCAGCTTCCTGCGTGCAGCTCGATCAGGGAATCTGGACAAGGCCCTGGACCACATGAAGAATGGGATTGACATCAACACAGCTAATCAGGTAAGAGCGTCTGAGTGCAGCGTCTGGCCATGAGCCTGCGTGTGAATGCATCTGGCGTTCACTGGCAGTTTACAGTCTTCACCCCCACTCCAGTTTTCCACATAGTGAATACAATCATGGCTCATATGATCAGCTACAAAACTCATATGGAAGTCACTCTGCAAAAATCATTTCCTGCAGAGCATCACAGAAGTTCTAAATGTTAATTGTATTTCCTTCTTTTTTATTTTCAAATGGCATTAGACGTCCAGTTTTTCCTCTCTGCTGCATTTCTCAGAACAGAACTGAAATTCTCAAAGCTCCTAGTTCACCGTCCATATCACCTAGTCATTTGTGTGCATCATAAAAGCAGTTACTCATAATTTTGAACAAACAGTAAATACTTTTGTACATTATGCAGCTCCTTGCATACAGTTGTGTACTGTTTTGATCCCCCACCAGTCTAAGAGCCCTTTGGTTGGGCTGAAGGGGGATCATGTTATGGGTCGGTCCGCCTGTCATCTGCTGCTGCAGTTTGGTTCTGATTGTTTTGAAACTTGATACCATGGTTTGGTATGCTCTGATGCTGCACATATTGTAATTTGATTCCCATCAGATGACTTTGAGGTCAAAGGTCACATTTTTCCAAAATCTTGTAAGCACAATAACTACTGAAAGAAATGATGTAGGCTTTTCAAATGGATACAGTAGTTGTATCTATGGCTGCATTTGGACCAGGATAGTCCAGGGGTCTCGGTTCAGCTGGGTGTTTGGTTTGATTTACATTCACACTGCAGCGGACCAAACTGCCTGGACAACATCACGCTCTTACAACAACTGCTGGTTTGGGGCGCCGGAGCCAAAACTACCACTGACCAGGAAGAATGTTACGTCCCCAAGTGCAGGGGGTTAGGGAACATAAATAAATAGGGGAAGCTGACTTCAAGAGTTAAATAAAAAGGTTTATTGTTTAAATCAGCACAAAAATGGCAAGAAAAGGAAAATAAAGGTCCCAAACAAAAGGTGAGTGTCTTCAAAATGGTAAGCACTGATCTGCCAATAAAACAGAAATCAGATGAACCCACTGCACGGCCAAGAAAAATGCTCAGCATCACCACCAACACCTACCAGCATTATAAACAATCCCAACACGGGCAAAACCAGACACAGAAGGGGGTGCAGCAGCAGTGGTGGTGGGTAACACCGCAGCCACAGCAACGACACACTTCAGTGCCGCCCAGCACAGCCTCTCCTCCAGTGTTTGAGAATCCTCCAGCCTGGTTGGCAAGGTGGGACACCTGTGTGATTGCAAATGTCACACACCTGGTGGACTCACATGCCTGGAGAGAGGGAAGAGCAGAGCACACACACACACACACACACACACACACACCAGGCCATAAAAAAGGAACAAAATCAGGCTCATTGACGGGCCAGGACCAAAAACAGAAATCCGTTCCCTTCAGCTGGGTTGTTTGTCCGCCACAAACAAGACTTTTTTTTTTTAAACTTTTCTCCTCAGCTTTCACCAGTAAAATGATTTCTCAGATTCACACGGTTGTCTTTATTGTTATTTTCTACCCAAAATGTGCTACAGTAAATGCTACTTCCTCTTCTCAGACTACATGTTGCTATGGTTACACAAAAGATACATAGATGTACTTTATTGATCCCAAACTGGGAAATTGCAGAAAAAGCCAAGGGGCACTTCCGCCCTTTGGTCCACTGGATGCTTCGTTTGGATGCACACTGCAAGCGGAGCGCACCAGACTTTGTTTGCAAGAGAACCAAGGCCCCTGTTTTCAGGGGGACCAGACTTTGCTTGTTTGGTACGTACCAGAGTTCCAACATGTGTTCAGATGGCACCAAATGAACCAAACTATACACAGAATCCACTGTTTGGTCTTTTGGTTTGGACAAAATAGTGGCCGTCTGAATGTGCCCTAAGAGAAATCTTGGACCACTCAGTTAGTTAGTTAATTAGTTAGCTAGCTTTATTGCCCTTTCGGAAATTTACTTTTTCAGGACTTAGGGTCACCAATAGGGATGTTAATTGACTTGATTAATTGACTTTCGATTCATTGTCGATAAGAATTTAGTCAAATAAAATTAAATTAGTTGTCAATTAATTGATAACTCAGCAGTCCTTTTCAATGGGGGCTTATTCTATGAAATGTAGTGGTGTTGCTGTCCAGTTGGGGGTGCATGCGGTCACCCACTGCTGCATTTCAACTGAAACTAAAGAAAAAAAAGCAGATGACACTAGACAGCACGTGAGGTTGAAGATCCACCCAAGAAATGGACTGGAGCAAGGAAGACACTACACAAGAGCAAAAATCCATCCCTGCTGCCTTCAACCCACCACTAGACAGGAAAGCAGACCAGACTCAGGTTACCACTGAGGTAACGGACAACAGAGGGAGCCCATATTGTTCTGGTTTTTCCTGGATTGTGGGGTACTGTGATAATGTTTAACATGCAACAGATGAAGCAGCTCACAATTTAGATCGATGGACAGATGGATGGATGTACTGTATTGATCCCAAACTGGGAAATTACAATGTAACAACAGCATGACAGACAAGCAAAATGACAAAAACACACACAGCATAATAGACAAAGGGATTACCCAGGGAAGTAAAATGTTTGTATAACTTTATATACTGTACATCACAGACCACCACTAAGATGACTAGATGATGACCCATATAGATACATGGATCATACTTGCTGGACAATGGAGGTCTATCAGGTGGAGAGTGAAACATGAGGTACCAATTAGACTGTAAGGTGCAGTATGACAGCATAGTTATGACCAAGATTTTTTTTAGATTTTTAGATTTAGTATACTTTATTGATCCCCAGAGGGGAAATTGAGGGTCATCCACCACCTGGATGGATGAAGCAGCCACGATACGGCGCTATCCCTTAACCATTCACACACACATTTTTACCTAGGGCCACTTTAGAGTCTCCAATTAACCTAACCTGCATGTTTTTGGCATGTGGGAGGAAACCGGAGAAATCCCGGAGTAAACCCACGCAGACACGGGGAGAACATGCAAACTCCACACAGATCACTGTTGGTCGGGGGCTGGGATCGAACCCACGATCCCACGATCCCCCGGCCAAGGATAAACTGTGCTGCCGCAGTGCAAACCACTGCGCCACCGTGCAGATTCACCATCAGAGTGAGTTATTGTACAGTGAAATGGCATGTGGCATGAAAGACTTCCTGTACCTGAGCGTTGGGCAGCAAAGCTGTAGCAGTCTGCTGGAGAAAGTGCTCCTCTGTCTGTCCAGTGTGTGGTGGAGGGGGTGATCAGGATTGTCCATGATGGATACCAGTGTCTTCCTCTCCACCACATGTTCCTGGTAAAACAGTCTACCAGTGCATCTCAGTAAATTAGAACGTGAAAGTTATTTTGTAATATAACTAAAAAAGATAAATTTTATGATATTGGTATTAGTTTTTAAATTAAAAATCATGACATCTGTAATTTACTGAGATGTACTAGCACATAGTACACACAACAGAGTGGACTTCCAGTTCTCTAGAAGAGCTCAGAGGTGAATTCTATGAACCTTCAATTGGCAGCAGATATAAAGCCTTCACAGGGCAGATCCCATTCTGACACAAAAATGGAAGGACATCAAGAGACTGAGCAGGGTCAGCAGCTCAGAACAAGAAGCATCAGGATGTGAGGAGGAAGAGTGCCCAGTCCTGTTGCTGATGAAATTAGGGCCACAGTTGATGACTGTCTCCTACATCATGGTCTTACATTGGCTGAGGTTGGTCAGAGGATGCAAACAAATGCTGGGAGAACCACTGTATCCTTGATTATCTAAGCATTTCTGTGGGAGAATAAGTTGGTAACCCAAAAAAATGTGTGCTGTACATACAGAAATACTGTATACCTACTGTAAAATGTCCAGTAAAAACAGTAAAAATTTTTGTCTTTAATCTATTCCCCTCAGTCAGTAAAATGTGACTATAGTTTTGTAATTGCTCTGCAACACAGAGAAAAGTGTTTCTTTGTTCATTTTCAGTGACTGTAACCAAACACCACAACAGCTTTCATTAGAAAATGGTTACAGCGTAAACGGTTGTATCGACATCACAGCTGAACATTTTGATGGTCTTGTTCATGAAGATGGCATAAGTACTCTTCATTCTCATGGTAGTGACAGTTTCATTGACAGAAATATTTGCTTAAACTCAACATTTTGAGTAAATGACACTTTGGCAGGTCATTGACTGTGATTTGCAGTTTGTTTTGAGAACTTCAGCTCTGAGAAACACAGCAGTTCGACTGAGGAAAAACTATTGACATAAATTCCAGTTCAAAACAGTCTGCAGATTTCTTTTGATTGGCTGCCATGCACAGTTGGGACAGCGTGTGGGAGGGACTGTGCTCATTTGGAGCAATGTGTTTGAGATGACCAGATTAAAGATTCCTGCTTCTTTTGACATGAATGATATTGGGCGATGACTGGAAGGTGAATATTAAAAGTAGACTGATCTCTGAGCTTTTGGCCTATAGGTAGTTTCATGCCAAAATAAGAAAACTGGCCCAGGTCATCATCTCCAAAAAAAAAAAAAAAAAAAATAGATGTCCTACCCAAGTCATGGATGTGTGCTAGTTTTTTGACCAATCCATGTTGCAGTTTTTGATGTATAGGAATTTATATATGAAAGTATTTTTGTGGACAAAATGCAAAAGACACTAAATTTAAAGAGTCATGTGCAGCATTGTATTAGAGCTGCAGCTTTTCACATCACCTTTATTATCCCAACTTTTTCAAAATATTCACTTTCTGCCAGAAAATGGATCTACCTTTTATTCTTGATTATCTACGGAGCTCCAGAATATGAGAGAAAGTCAGTTGTTCAAAATAACTTTGCAGCAGTTAATAAATATCTATTAACCAGAGTTAAATCAAAATACCTTTAACTTAAACACCAGAGCCACATAACATTAAGTGACAGTCTAGATTTTTTTTAGCCCTATATTAGCATAGCATTAGTAGTGTCACTTTTAATCACGATTAATTACATTTAGATGACAGGGCAGCTCACTTCTTCTGAATCACACCGTGCTAATAAGGGTTGTCGTACATTTAATTGTACTTTAACTGTATAGTGTGATTAATTGCATTTTGCGATCAACTTGGCCCAGCTCTTTCTCACCTATGTACTGCTTGTGGCAAAAATTGTGATTAATCGTGATTAAACGATTAACTCACCTGGCACGATTAATCGGGCTTAATGTGATCGTGCTAATTAGCATACATATGATGATAAATACATATGAAGATTATTTATTCTAAGTATGCGAAGGGCAGGTCCTACCACAAAGTGCTCTTGGGGCTGTTTGCTTTCGGCTTTAGGACTGTGACTAGGATTCTTCTTTGACTTGGCACAGAGGCGTCGTCTCTTCGAATTTAGTCTGCTGGTAGGATCATTAGCTTCCCCAGGCGAGCCCGGGTACTGGCGGAGGGCGCGACGAGAACTCTGATCCATTGCCCCAGACACCCAGACACCCAGCTCAACACAACCATGAGAACTATAACTGGAACAATCCGCTCAACACCACTCCCCTGGCTCTCTGTACTGTCAAACATAGCCCCTCCACACATCCGGCGAGCAGCATTAACTCAAAGGATGCTCCAAAAGGTTAAAGATTCTCCTCACTTACCAATCCATGCAGATATCTACACCCCACCCACTGCCCGACTTTCATCCAGACGGCCGATTTGGAAAATCCCTCCCCCAGCTGACTTTACCATCCAGACAGCTTGGCAAGAGGAATGGGAGACCAAGGAGGTCCCAAACAAACAGCTGGTGATAAACCCCAACCAACAGATCCCGGGCACCAACCTCCCAAGGAGACAGTGGTCTACACTCAATCGCTTCAGGACTGGACATGGCCCCTGCTTGGCCAGCCTTCACAGATGGGGCAGTAGCCCTAGCCCACTGTGCGCATGTGGAGAGGAGCAAACAATGGAACACATCATAGAGGCTTGCCCGCTCCAAAGACTGGAAGGAGGATTACACACCCTCCATACAGCAAACCAGGAGGCAACTGCTTGGCTTAAGGACTTTGCATTCGCTAAATAAATAAATATTCTAAGTATCAAACTGGTTCTATTTTTAAATCCAAAAACATGTGTTATATTGCAAATGTTTTTAGTCAGTTGTCCTAACAACTCTAAAATTTCTTTTTATTTTTCCTTTTATTTAATGTCATGTTTGACAGAAATACCAAAGAAAGGTAGAAGAACATGTCCAGTCTTTGGTTCTCCAAAAGCATGAAAAAAAACCCCAAAGTGAAACACACACACCTTTAGCGCTCTAAGCATGTCCCCCTCTGAGACGGTTTGGTTTACACAGATTCTGTGAATGTGCACTGGACACAAATGCTTGATAGAAGTGGGTCAAGACTGTTAACGGGAAGGATTTTGTTCCCAACAACAATGGCAGAAGGATTAGCATGCAGCTGCCTAGCTTACCATGCAAAACATATGGTAGGGTGCCCAGAGAGGATGTCTGGTACTGTAAGAGGAAGTCAGGAGTGGCAGAGAAGCATGTGAGAGTAGGTAGATGAGAACCTGGAGAGGTGGAGGTATGCACTGGAGAGAAGATGAATGAAAGTCAGTAGAAGCAAGACAAAATACATGTCTGCACATGAGAGGAAGGCAGGTGTAATGGAAAAATGCAAGGAGTAGAGGTCCTGTTTAAGTACCTGGGGTCAACCATCCAAAACAATGGACAATGCATAAGACAGGTGAAGAAGAGAGTGCAGGCAGGGTGGAGTGAGGGGAGTGGTTTGGAGAAGGTAGCACTGACAAAAAGACGGGGGCTGGAGCTGGAGGTGAAGATCCTAAGTTTCTCACTGGGAGTGACTAGGAGGGACAGAATTAGAAAAGAGTATATCAGAGGGACAGCTCAGGTTGAGTGGTTTGGAGACAAAGCAACAATAGATAGATAAAACCAGAAAATGATGGTAATGATGATCACTCAGATGAATATTAACAGTGTTTGAATTCTAGACCCCGAGTCCTCTAAGTGTAAAGAAGATTGAATAAATAATTAAACATATTAGATTATGGTGTCATTAATATTCTGTCTTATTGTCTGCTGCCTTCCATAATGTTTCATCATGACAGCACTAGGGATGGGAATTGATATGATTTTATCAATATCAATGGCAAAGTCGAATTTGCTTATCGATCCGATTCTTTATTGATTCCCTTATCAATTCTTGATCAGTTTTCCATGGGGGAAAAAAGCAGGTCTTCACAGAATTTCAGCATCAGTGCAGAAGTTTTGTTTTTCTGACTTTAAACAATGCTTCTTCTCTTAAAAATATATAATAAAATCAAATATACAGTGGTGTGAAAAAGTGTTTGCCCCCTTCCTGATTTCTCATTTTTTTTGTATGTTTGTCGCACTTAAATGTTTCAGATCATCAAACAAATTTATATATTAGACAAAGATAACACAAGTAAACACAAAATGCAGTTTTCAAATGAAGGTGTTTATTATTAAGGGTAAAAACAATTACAAACCTACATGGCCCAGTGTGAAAAAGTGATTGCCCCCTAAACCTAATAACTGGTTGGGCCACCCTTAGCAGCAACAACTGCAATCAAGCGTTTGCAATAACTGGCAATGGGTCTTTTACAGCGCTGTGGAGGAATTTTGGCCCACTCATCTTTGCAGATTTGTTGTAATTCAGCCACATTGGAGGGTTTTCGAGCATGAACCACCTTTTTAAGGTAATGCCACAGCATCTCAATCAGATTCAGGTCAGGACTTTGACTAGGCCATGCCAAAGTCTTCATTTTGTTTTTCTTAACTCTTTAGCTGTCCCAGTCGCCGTATGGCAACTGTAACAGTTAAGGGGTAAACTTAGCCCCTAGTGGTCAAGAGTGGTAAAAAAATTTTGTCAATAAAATAGTTCAGATTTCCAAGGCTATAACTTGAAAGTTGCAAGAGATAATGGCTTACTGTCAATTAGAAAGATTTAGAATATGATCCAAAGTTTCAGATAGGAATAAATTTACGCATCTAATTTGCATAATGTCGCGGCAGCTATATAAATTACATAATTCAGTCAAAAGTGGACTTTGGACACATTTACACAAAGAATGGTTCGGTTTTTAGGACGCTGTTTTGTGTATAGGGGTATGTTTTTATCTAATCTTCAAAGTATACGAACCAGAAAATCAATAAAGTGTAAAAAAAAAAAAACATATTCGTCTTACCTGTTGCGGGAGGGGGGGGGGGCTCGCTCGCTCACGTGGTCTTTCCGTTTTTGTCCATCGTGGTCGATGTTTTGCATTTGCTCGGTCATTTACACTCTCTACCACATCTACAAACTTACTTATGATTATCCCACGTGAATTTTGTTTGCTTTACGCGGCTATTTTTCGTGTTAGATGCATTTTTCCTGTGAGAATGACCACATTGGTGCTGTGAGCTCAAAGCGGAAAAAGGAAGAAGAATAAAGAGGATTTCTTCTTCTTTGCTGTATTCCATGCCAGCCATGATTCCTCCGGCATGTGTCTGCCACCTTCTGAACTGTCAGATCAATACAGACCAGTACAAATTCTCAGTATAGCTGGGGGACGTAAATAAGTTGACAGGTGCAGTTGCTGCGCTGTGCCACAGGGGGCGCGCGTCCCATCCATTTAATGTGGACAGTTAAAGGGTTAAGCCATTCAGAGGTGGACTTGCTGGTGTGTTTTGGATCATTGTCCAGCTGCAAGTGGGCTTCCAAGTGTGCTTCAGCTTGAGGTCATGAACAGATGGCCGGACATTCTCCATCAGGATTTTTTCGTAGACAGCAGAATTCATGGTTCCATTTACCACAGCAAGTCTTCCAGGTCCTGAAGCAGCAAAACAGCCCCAGACCATCACACTACCACCATCATATTTTACTGTTGGTATGATGTTCCTGTTCTTCCTGTTCACTCTTTATACTGCGGACTTCTCACACAACACAACACATTGCCATCTACAGAAGTTCTCTGATGACTCTGCGATCGTTGGTCTCATCTCCAGCGGAGATGAAGCTGAGTACAGAGGGCTTATCCAGGACTTTGTGGACTGGTGCCATCGGAACTGCCTCCAGATCAACGCGAGGAAAACTAAGGAGCTGGTGGTGGACTGCCGCAGGCATGGGCAGCCCCTCACAGCACCAGTAAATATACAGGGAACAGACATCGAGATGGTGACATCCTACAAGTACCTGGGTATTCATCTGAACAATAAACTAGACTGGTCACACAATACTGACGCACTCTACAAGAAGGGACAGCGCAGGCTGTTCCTGCTGAGGAGACTCAGGTCTTTTGGTGTACAAGGGGCGCTGCTGAAGTCATTCTATGACACGGTGGTGGCATCAGCCATCACTTTTGGAGTGGTCTGCTGGGGCAGTGGCATTACTGCAGCCGATAGGAAGAGACTGAACAAACTGATTAAGAAAGCTAGCTCTGTCCTGGGGCAACGCCTTGATCCGATGGAGGAGATAGGAGAGAGAAGGACGGTGGCTAAACTGTCATCTCTGCTGGAGTCCGAGTTCCACCCTATGCAGGACATACTGGATGCACTGAGGAGCTCATTTAGCAGCAGACTACATCATCCCAGGTGCACAACCGAGAGGTTTCGTAGGTCCTTCCTACCAACGGCTGTCAGACTGTACAACCTAAGCAGGGCTGCTCGCAGAGATAGCAAAAAGACGTAACAAACTAATAGTTTTTTTTTTTGAATGCAAAAGATGCAATAGACTTACACAATGGTCCTCTCCGGCATACAACTAGGAACATACCGGTCGCTATGGAGGGTGAGAATATGTATGGGCACATAATCATACCATGTAGGATAACTAAATAGACGGTTATGCTGTTTCATCCCACCTAGCAACAATGCTCTGCACTGTGTGTGTTTATATATTTACATATTTATTCCATCTAGCTACAATGCTCTGCACTGGGTGTGTTTATATTTATATATCTATATATTTATTCCATCTAGCAACAATGCTCAGCACTGGGTGTGTTTACATTTATATATCTATATATTTATTCCATCTAGCTACAATGCTCCGCACTGTGTTTTTATATATCTACATATTATTCCATCTAGCTACATTGCTCCGCACTGTGTGTGTTTATATACTTGCATATTTATTCCACCTAGCTGCAATGCTCCGTACTGTGGGTGTTTATATATTTACATATTTATTCCATCTAGCTACAATGCTCTGCACTGTGTGTTCATATATTCATATATTTATTCCATCCAGCTACAATGCTCTGCACTGTGTGTCTGTGTGTGTGTGTGTGTATATATATATTTTATAGTAATATGTACATATGTATATTAGCTGCTCTTGCTTGCTTGTTTTTTTTTTTTTTTTTTTCTTGCCTTCTGATTGTTGCTCTGAGTGTTGCTATCCCTGTGCTGTTGCAATCCTGGAATTTCCCCGTTGTGGGACTAATAAAGGCTTATCTTATCTTATCTTATGTTCCTTTTCTGAAATGCTGTGTTGCTTTACACCAGATGTAATGGGACACGCTGACCTTAACTGAGGCCAGTGAGGCCTGCAGTTCTTTGGATGTTTTGTGGGGTCTTTTGTGACGTCTTGGATGAGTCGTCGTTGCGCTGTTGGGGTAATTTTGGTCGGCCGGCCACTCCTGGAAAGGTTCACCACTGTTCCATATTTTTGCCATTTGTGGATCATGGCTCTCACTGTGGTTCGCTGGAGTCCCAAGGCTTTAGAAATGGCTTTATTTCCTTTCCCTGGCTGATAGATTTCATTTACTTTGTTTCTCATTTGTTCCTGAATTTCTTTGGATCGCAGCATGATGTCTAGCTTTTGAGGATGTTTTGGTCTACTTCATTTTGTCAGGCAGATCTTATTTAAGTGATTTCTTGATTGAGAACAGGTGTGGCAGTAAACAGGCCTGGGTGTGGCTTGAGAAATTGAACTCAGTTTTCCAAAGCTGTGATAAACCACAGTTAATTTTTGTTTTAACAGGGGGGGGGGGGGAATCACTTTTTCACACAGGGCCATGTAGGTTTCAATTTTTTTCCCCTTAATAATAAACACCTTCATTGAAAAACTGCATTTTTGTGTTTTACTTGTGTTATCTTTGTCTAATATTTAAATTTGTTTGATGATCTGAAACATTTAAGTATGACAAACATACAAAAAAATGAGAAATCAGGAAGGGGGCAAACACTTTTTCACACTACTGTAAAAGACTGTAAACATGTAAAAATGAGTGCTACTCTGAAACATCACAATCACTAGTCAGTTACTCAGTGGAAGTGTCATGATGTGGGGCATGGTCTGGTACCATGTCCATGCTTTCTGTTGAGTTTGGTTTCTTTGTGGATATTTTTATTATCATTATGGCCTTTTGTGTTCCTCTGTAGTTGTCTTCTATGTTTCCCCAAGTCTCGTGTGTATCTGTTTACCTCTTGTCCCCAGCCCCTCTTGTTTCCACACCCATAGCCACTTTCCCCTCATGTGTTACCATGTTGCCCTTGATTGTTCTCCCAGCTGTCCTGTGTCTGTAATCAATAGTCTCCCTATTTACTGTATGTTAGTCTTGAATTGTGCTCTGTGTGGTGTCATTGTCGTTTTCAGCTATCGTGATTCCTGAGTTCCTGTGCCTTGAGTTTTCTCCGTGAGTTTGTTTTGTGCCTTGCCTGCTTTCAGCCCTCGTGCTGCTGTTTATTTGTGTTTAGTTCTTTGAGTCTTCCAATTACTATCCTTACTGCATCTAAATCCTGCCTGCATCTGGGTCTTCCATCCATCCACCCATCCACTAGGCAGATGGGGTTTTCTGACAGGAAGGGTATCTTACTCAGTATATTTATCAATTTAGGTTAGATTCACTTTCCCATAATGTGTAATATTTGTATCTGTCCTTAATAAAGAACAAACACATGTCCCAAAAAAAGGACATGGCATATACAGTATGTTGACTGACTATTGCTTACCTGCAGTGTAAATTTCTTGAGCCACCAGATGATGATGATGCTGTGAGTTCTCTCATTAAAATAATCAGTACAGGATATCCTGTCAGAACTGTTAATACAACTTCTAAACATTGTGTAACGTTGAGGCTGTGATAAGGGTCGGGGAATTCTACCAGCATGCTTTGTGCTGCAGGGGATTCATAGACTGATATAATTCTTGTGTTCTGAGCATTATTGTTGTAGTGTTATAATGGTGTTATAAGTCTGATTGTCATAGTGTTGTTTTCCCTGTGTGTGAGAGATCATGTGTCTGTGTCACCCTGAGTGAAGTGAATGTGTGTGTGTGTGTGTGTGTGTGTGTGGATGAGCCCCCCTCTGTTCTGTGTAATTCGGCAGTGATGAAATAAATGCTTGCCATGTTCCAAATCCTCTCTCATCATTGTGTGAACCCGTGAAACGTCACACTGGTGTCAGGAGTGGGATGTTGAGAGATGGAAGCAAGAATTGAGGCAGAGATTCAGTGCCTCGAATAGCTCATCGCTCAGATGGAAACTGACAGCAGAGCATACATGCCAGTGGCCAGAGCTGCTTGCCACAAAGAATGGGGAAACAGACCGGATGGAGTAAGTGCATCCCATGTTCTGCCTTTTTCAAGGCACCACCAGGAGCGCCAGCAGGGGAGCTATGAGCCAGCGATCCTATTGCAGCCGAGGGCAGTGATTAGCATGGAGGTGACCGTCCCAACCCCAGCACCGCCAACCCGCCAACTGGTCAAGCTTCCTCGCTTTGGTGGCGAAACCTCGCTCGACGACTATCTCGTACAGGTTGAAAAGGCCGCCACGTTCAATGGCTGGACACCTGAAGAGACAGCTGTGCAGGTTGCACTGGTTTTGAAGGGTGGAGCTCTCTGCACGCTGTCCGATCTCTGGCCTGAGGAACGTCACAGCTGACCGGTGCTACAAGGAGCACTTCGGAGGTGGCTCGGGAAGCCGATCCACACTGACCACGTCTGAGAACAGCTAGCCAGCCGCCGGTGACACGATCAAGAAAGTCTGGGGGCCTATGCAGCAGATGTCCGGCTGCTGACACAGTGCGGCTACCTGGACTTTGAGCCTGAGGCGGTGAAGAAGCTCACCTTCCAGAGTTTCATCCAAGGGCTCCACCAGGCCCGGCTCCAACAACACATCCGGATTCATGCTGCAAGCAGCTGGGAGATGGCCGTGGCAGAGGGGGAGCGTGTAGAGCCCATGCTGGAGCCAACAGCTGACATTTCATCACCAAGGCAGAGAGTTTGCCAGGCTGCAGCTGAGAGTGAGGATGAGGATGAGCTGCGACTGTGACATGGGGAGGGATGCTTCCGCTGTGGGTAGCCAGGCCACATCACGCACCACTGCCCTGCATGTGCCCCAGGGCACTGTGCTGTGGAGGACTGTCGGCGCTGTCGACAGTCAGTGGGCCAAGGATCGTGACCCAGCAGTCTCATGGGCAGCTGCTTTCCAGACCGCTGCAGCTGGGGGTAGCACAGCGGCTCACAACACATCCTCAGATCATCAGCCAGCTCTCCCAGCGATGACGGCACAGGGGCCCTCGGCATGCAGCAGCTTTGGGTTGAGCAGGATAGAGACCCTGTCATCTCCTGGGTCCGGCAGTAGCTGTACACAGATGAGTGGCCCACCTGGGAGGCTGTGTCTACATTGGACCCAGAGACCAAGGCCCTGCATTCTCAGTGGTCCAACCTTTGCTATCTTGAGGGTGTCGTCTACCAGCGGTGGAAATCTCCAGCTGGGCAGCGTCACATCTGGCAGCTGCTGGTCCCCCAACAGCTCCGCCCCAAGGTGCCTCATTTGGTCAACAGGTCGATGGGGGCGGGCCACTTCGGGGTGACAAAGACTCTGCAGCGTCTTTGGGCCCGGTTCTACTGGTCGGGGTGTTGGCAGGACGTGGAGGATGAAGTCCACCGCTGTGACCCCTGCACGGCTCAGAAAGGACCGACTGATCAGTGCTCCCATGCCCCGTTACAGCAGTATCAAGTGGGGGCACCCATGGTGTGTGTGGGGGTGAAGAGCAGACCAGGGTTGGATTATTTGTTTTGCTTAAGAGAAAGTCTTCACATGGTGGACGAACTGGCTCGGGAGGCCCTGGTAGCTGTGGGGAGTCGACAGAAGCGAGCGTACGACTCCTGCTGCCAGGGGAGAGATTTAGCACCCGAGGATCAAGTCTGGGTTTTCTGTCTGGAGGGGAAGAAGGGGCTGTCACCAAAGCTGGTGAGCCACTGGTTGGGACCATGCGTGGTCCGACAGAGACTGTCAGAGGTAGTGTACAGAGTGAGGCTGAAGAAGAGGAACTTGGTGGTGCTTCACCGTGACTGCCTCGCCCCATACCAGCCAGCTTCCCCGTGGGTGGCCGAGCCAGAGGTCCCATCCTGACCGAAGACCCCAGTCGAGGCTCAAATGGACGCTGACGGGCCCGTGCGTGCCAGCCGCTGCTGACGGCGGGTGCCCTGATGCCTGGATGGGTTTGTATTGGACTTTTGAGTTGGACTTCTGGGGACAGAAACCAGTCCAGGGGGGACAGTGTAACGTCGGGGTTGTGATAAGGGGTGGGAAATTCTCCCGGCAAGCTTTGCACCGCGGGGGATTCATAGACAGTTATAACTCTTGTGTTCTGAGCGTTATTGTTGTACCGTTATAATTGTGTTATAAGCCCGGTTGTGACAGTGTTGTTTTCCCTGGGTGTGAGAGATCATGTGTCTGTGTCACCCTGAGTCAGGTGAGTGTGTGTGTGGATGACTTCCCCTCTGTTCTGCGTAATTCGGCAGTGATGAAATAAATGCCTACTCACAGAGCTTTTTCTGTTGCTGCTCCTAAACTGTGGAACAATCTGCCTTTGTCCATCAGACAGGTCTCTTCACTGTCCAGTTTTAAAACTCGTCTTAAAACCCTTTTTACATTTATTTTATTTGTTCTTATTGTCTCTGTTGTGTTTGTGCTGTTTTGTACTGTTTATATTGTATACAGACTTGATGGCTCACTGTTCAACCTCCGCTGACTGAAGGCTAAGCCCAAGGTCGCAGAAAAGATTGTCCTGGAAGCACTTTTCGCTGACGACTGTGCCCTCATGGCCCACACGGAGTTTGATCCAGATCATCGTGAATAAGTTTGCAGAAGCCTCCCGCCTTTTTGGTCTTACCATCAGCCTCAGCAAGACAGATACTGTTCCAACCAGCGCCCGCTGCCACCGTCCTTCCCCCCTCTATCTCCATCAAGGGTACCTAACTGAAGACGGTAGACGACTTTAAGTACCTCGGCAGCACCATCAGCAACGATGGCAGGCTGGATAAGGAGATCAACGCCAGAATCTGCAAGGCCAGTAAAGCTCTCAGTCGTCTCTGAGCTCGCGTCCTGAACCAGCACAACATCCAGCTGTCCACAAAGCTCAAAGTGTACAGGGGCGTTGTCCTCACCAGCCTTCTCTACAGATGTGAGATGTGGACTGTGTACAAAAAACACCTGAAGCAGATGGAAAAGTTCCACATGAGAAGCCGGATGATCATGAACATTCACTGTAAAGACCACGTCACAAACCTTGAGGTCCTGGACAGAGCTGAGATGACCAACATTGAGGCCATGATTCTGAAAGCCCAGCTCCGATGGGTTGGTCATGTGATCTGGATGGATGGCCACAGGCTGCCCAAGCAGCTTATGTATGGCGAACTGTGCTCTGGGAAGTGGAACCAAGGCAGACCACGCAAAAGATTCAAAGACTGCATGAAGCTCAACATCAGACACCCTGGCATCCTTCCCAAACAATTAGAGCTGTGGGCTATGGACAGGCCAGGATGGTGCGTCCTCACTACCCAGGCACGAGACTACTTTGAAGAGAAGTGGCGAGCTGATGTAGCTGAAGCACGGTCACGAAGAAAGGCGTTATTTCTTGGGCAGTTTCCTTGCTCCTACTGCAGCCGTGTCTGCCGATCGAGGATCGGCCTAAACAGCCATCTCCGTACTCAAGCAAGGAGAGGACTTAACACATGAAGGACGGTCATCATTGGATCGATGGACAACCAAGAAGAAGAAGAAGAAGAACTGTATTTTATTGTTTTTATGTTTTGTTTTTATATTTTTATTTATCATTGATGTACAACATTTTGTGTCAGCTGTCGTTTTTAAAGTGCTTTATAAATAAAGTTTGATTGGATACTATGTTGCAAATCCTCTCTCATTATTGTGTGAACATGTGAAACGTCACAATTGTCTAATAACTTCACAACTAAACAGTGAAACATATTTGTTAAGCAATCGATGGGAGAAATCATTGGTGTAGTTCAGGAATCTCAGACGTTTCATGGAGGGCCCAGACCCTGAAAGTTTTACCTCCGCCCAGTGTTCTCAGCAGACAGTTTCACTGAATCTCTTCCCACTGATTGCTGGTCATTGACAGCACCTTCTGATGAGACTGTGTGGAAGTGAAACCTGCAGGGTCTTGGCCCTCCATGGAATGAGTTGCTGAATATGGTTGAGTCTCAGTCTGCTCCCTAAATCCTTCAGTCCTGAGCCCTTCTAGACTTAGGCTGCAGCCATCAGTAGTGCTTGAGTGTGCGAGTCTGTGAGGGCATGAAGTGGCTCAACATGGTAGAAATGGGCCACACTTTGTTACCTTGGCAACACACTAAAAGTTTTTTTTTTTAATTTACTTTATTAAAAGGATTAGGAAACAAACATAGTGTATATAAGAGATCACAAAAATAAGATAACAGGACAAAATAAAAACAGATTCCAGACAAAACTAAAACCAGAAACAAACAAGATTTATTGACAAAGGATAAAAGAAAATGATGCTGAAAGTTGATTGATTACAGCTGCAAATCATCTTTTTTGAAACTGGATAATTAACCAAAAATCTAATTACAATAATCTAAAAAAAATAGTGTGTAATGCAGAATAGACATGAAGTCTTTCTGTCATATATTTTTATTTTGGCAAAGATCTTAAACTCTTGTCAAGGCAGTATTTTTTTTGTGGGGTGGAGCAGGGGTGAAGGGGTGGTCAGTGATGAGCAAGTGACCAGTCGGGAGCTTTTCTTTGAGAAACCCCAGCATGGCGCTATGAACTGTGGGTAATTCCCTGATCTTAAAGTCACCATAGCACTCTGACTTAGAGAAAGGGCTCATTTAAGGGCTGATGTAACCAGTGAGCGATCAATCAGCCACTTCCTGATTTCACATTGGGACAGCCCTAAACCCTCAGTCACTTAATGTGAACGTGCCTAAAGTCAACGAGTCTGCAAGGGAGGAGAATAAGATTCGGCCATTGTTTACTTTTCAGTCCCAAATGCCATTTTAAAAGATCAGCACGTGATTGACAGTTGACAGGAAGTCATACATGGTGCTGCAAAAAAGGCACACTGCCACCTACTGCCCTGACAAAGTTATTACAACAGTGTTTTCACAGCTCTGGTGAGTGTGAACGTGCTTTTTTTTTTTTTGTATTTATCTTGACAACAAAGCCTTATCTCGAAATTCCACCAAATTAAAAGTAGAGAAAACGACAATAAATTGATACAAGCCTTTAGTTCAACTTTAAAAGAGTGACCTGAAAATCTGATGACAGACAGACACACATGCGCGTACACACACACACACACACACGCACACACACTGACATACTACTGCATGCCGAGGCATAATGAAAGACTACACTTTCATTCAGTAATCAGAGAGAAGTTCAGATGGAGATGCAGCACAGTAATGGAATTTACTGCCATTTACTCTAAGACTGTAGTTGGCAGATAATTTACAGTATCCAGGATGCTCATCACTTTTATTTTTAAGTGCTGTCTTTATGTCCGTCTCCTTGTGGTTTTTCTTTAGTTTGCTGGGTTTTACATTTCCTCTTTATTGCTATTTTTAGGGTGGCATGGTGGCGGAGTGGTTAGCACTGGGGCAGCACAGCAACTCACCCTTGGCCAGGGGATCCTGGGTTCAATCCCAGCCCCCGACCAACAGTGATCTATGTGGAGTTTGCATGTTCTCCCCGTGTCTGCATTGGTTTACTCCGGGATTTCTCCGGTTTCCTCCCACATGCCAAAAACATGAAAGTTAGGTTAATTGGCATCAACTGGGGATTCTAAATTGTCCTTAGGTATGACTGTGAGAGTGAATGGTTGTCTGTCTCTCTGTGTTGGTCCTGCAATGGACTGGCGATCTGTCCAGGGTGGACCCTGCCTCTCGCCCACAGATGCTGGGATAGGCTCCAGCCCCCCCGCGACCTGTAAAGGATTAAGCGGAAGAAGATGAATGAATGAATGAATGCTATTTTTAGGACTGAGGCACCTGCAGATTTTTGAAATAGATTTGTATGATTTGACAGCAATAATCTGTCCTTGCAAAAGCCATGCGCCTGCAGGCTATTGATGGCACTCTCTCTTTCTCACAATCTCTCCTTCCTTTTACGTGTTTAAAGGGAAAATAACACTGACGCCCTTCACTCTTTGATTACCTGTCCGAAGGTGCTCTTAATTCATAACTATTGGCATTTTTGAATGGGGTTTAAGCTAACATCCATCTGGTTAGTTGTACATAGCAAATACCAGGGGAGTAGCCATTAATAATAAAGTAGGTGGGCCTAGCTCATAACATGCAGACTTACAAAGTATGCCAACTGTGCCTGCCTGAATGTACCTTTAAATAAACATAAAACTTCATCACAAACAATGATACAATTGCAAAAATAAAGGTAAAACTTTGCACTGACACAGTTGCTACACAGCACTGCTAAGTCTATGTACAACTTTTCAAACCACTTTGAACTTTTTTGATGAACTATATTAAACAGTGGAATTGAAATGTGGAAAATGGATCTTACCGTCAATTTTGAGTTTTATTTTTTTTCCTGGTAGCACTCTCTAAAGCCACTTTCAAACTACAGCTGGTGAGCCATTGTCACGAGTTCATTAGCATAAATTAACACCTCCCCAACCAAAGCCATCCATGCCTTTTTTTTTTTCAGATTTCAGGAGGAGTTTCATGTAATCACATCACTGACGTCACACAAACACCCCAGTTAGCCCAGAAGCTGCTGATGCTGGCCGCTGTTGAGTCATCTCAAACTCAGCACAGATCAGTGGTGGATATAGGAATACAAGACTGATCTACTGGATATAGTTCAATGATTGCTGCTCTTTGTCCTCTATTACATTGGAGAGGATTGTAAAATGCACCCAACATTTTGAAGAATTAGCATCATTTTTTTTTTATACTTACAAGAAGAGACATTGTGCGTTTGTGTGTATGGAGCTGAACAGGGAGATTGCCCCTCACCGAACCAGGACAGGCTGGCGACAGACAACCTTCTGATTCATTTCCACTTTCTGTCGCTGTGCTGTGACGTGGTGATGGTGACACCTACTTCATTGGGCGTTTATCCGTATTTCCTATACAAATGTCCACCGAGGTGAGCGGAGGTGCTCAACAACCCACCTCACTTGTGGGGTCATTTAGCCTGGGTCATCTGGCATGGGTAACCCTCTTCAGACAATGGCAGCATGCCGGGTTGTTCTGAGTTTAAGTGGCTTACTGGGGCAGATTGAAAAGGGCTTAATACAGCCGGCAATGATGGCAATGGCCGTACCAGACATACGAATGTAGCATAAACATGGGTGTCACATGAGTAACCGAGCCAGAGTTGAAGCCGACTTCTGCATATGGGCAATGCAGAGGGACAGAAGCATCATGGCCGGCTGAAATGTTGGCAGATTATGTAAAGAAATGCACACATGTAAACAGTGACTTATCATGGTCGTTTTTTTTATCATACAATTAATCGTGTTAGCTGTTGTTATCGTGAGTTTTCATCACTGTGGGCATGCTCACTGTTGTCTTGTTTTCCGTTTCAATCCAGTAACACTGGAGTATGATGAGAAGTTTCACAACAGCGTGCTAGATTAGTTACACAGACAGACTGCAGCTTGGATAGACTTCCCTATTTCCCTGTGTAGCCAGGCAGCCATGAGACAGGCTCTCCGAGAGACGAACAAGGCTGAGATGTCTGCTGCAGCCTGTCCCCCAAGTTCTCTCTTCCTCATGCATTAGTTGTTAATTTTGTCAGAACTGAGTACTTCTGCTGTCGCTGTGGGTTTATTAGTTATTTTTAGACATACAGTAACTACTCACCCCTCCTCACATCACCACCTTATTGTGGTGGAGGGGTTTGCATGCCCTGATGATCCCAGCAGCTACATTGTCAGGGGCAACTTGCCATGGCAAACAGGACCAGACCAAGAGGGGGTCCAGCAAGAAAGTAAGGATCCAGTGTACACAACGGGGCATATAGGTCCACCCTCCAGTGGGCTCACCACTTACAGGAGGGATCATGGTGCTGTGTGAACCGGCCAGCAGTCTGGACTTCTCTGCTTGGACTGCTGCCCCTGTGACCCAGACCCCCGGATAAGCAGTGGAAGATGGATGGATGGAATAACTGCTGAAGTGATGCTCTGCACAGCTGGAAAAAAAATAAGCATACTGTATTGTCTTTAGCAGAACTCTAAAGGACCTGAGACTGGAGGCTGCAGTATACGCCTAGACTGGACTGTGTTTAATTATTTAGCAAATGTTTGCAACTTCAAAGGACAAAAAACTTTCATTACGGGTGTCAAGATACTATCCATAACTTTGAGTTCAAGGAATGTTTAATGTCTAATATACATCTCTCTCTCTCTCTCTGTTTTCTCCTAAAGAACGGTCTGAATGGGTTACATTTGGCCTCTAAAGAAGGTCACGTCAAAATGGTCCTCGAACTCCTGCATTCTGGAATTGAACTTGAAGCAACCACCAAGGTAATTTTTGCTGTGTGTTTACCCTAGATGACAAAAATTCATTCACTGGGGGTGGCTGTGGCGCAGGTGTAGTGTAGTCGACTACTGCTTGGAGGATCAGTGGTTCGATTCCCACTTTGTTTGCAGTCTGCATGTTGAAATGTTCATGAGCAAGACACTGAACCTGCGGTTGCTTCCTGGTGGGTCAGGCCAGCGCCAGTGCATGGCAGCTCTGCCGCCATCAGTGTGTGAATGGGTAGATAGCAGGTGCTAAAGTGCTTTGGTCATCTAGAAAGGAGTAAAAAGTGCTATATAAGTGAATGCCATTTACCACTTTTGCAAAAAGTCTGTGACTGTCTTAAGTTTGCTCTAAATTGGTTGGTTGATTGTTGAGCAAATACATATTAAAATGGCTCTTTATTTGCCTGATGCCCCCGTCACACTTATTCAGAATCAGCAGGAATCAGGCAGAACCAGTTGGAATGAAGAATTTTCAAAATTCACGCCCCATTTGGGAGGGAATTTCAAATTGACCTAAATTCTTACAGTTTTGTAAGAATGCCGTTGGAATACTTAGACTTTGCTTCAAACCTGCCTCGACTGATTCTTGCACATTACGGGTGTATTAGCTCCTGAATGCAGCTCAAATAGAGTTGGAACACAGTAGGAATATTAAGAATGCTGCTAAAATGCAGTCAGAATATATAGAATGCATTTCAAATGCCATACAAGTGCACTTTGATTGCTGGCTGAATGCTCCCTGAAGTCTGGTCAGAAGGTGCCTCCAATGCTGTATGAGTTCACCTCAAATGTAGTCAGAATGATCCTGGAGCAATTATGGTTTGTTCCTCAATGCTGATTGATGTTCCAGCAGCAGCTGGCTGTGCTTTTATGCGATTCTGCTCTCCCTGGAATGCGATCAGAATATTTTGGATGCTGTTGGAATACTGTAAGAATCTTTGAAATGCAGTCATAGTGCCATTAGAATGCACTTCGAATGCCGTTCGATATTTCCTCAATTCAAATGCACCTGGAAAGTTCTGAGCATGAGCAAATATTCATTCAGGCCAAACAAATGGACCTGAATATTTGGAATGCACTCAGAATGCAGTCAGAATTTTTCAAATGCACTTCGAATATCCAGGAACAGGGAATTTTCATTCTGATGGCATTCCGGCTCATTCAGCCTCTAGTGTGACTAGGTTATGAGGGAGGCCTCTGGAAGGAGAGCATATCTACATCTCTGTTCTCTGTTCTTAACCACCAAAGGAGCTTCCAAGCCTCCTTCCATGAGTGCTTGAATATGTTGCCCTACTGGTGGTTCACTCATTAAGCTGCCAGTGTGTTGTTGTCCAGCCAGATAAGAACATGCTTCAACTCAAGATGACAAAAAAGATAATTGAAGACTAAATGTATTGGCAGGTCTAGCACATTTATTTGCATATGAATTTGAGCAGTGGGCTATGTGACTCCACACAGCCACCAATTTGACAGGGAGACGTCTGTTACCACCACCTCCTGGCATGAGGGAAATGATTCCAACTGGATGCTGAGGAAGAAACAAAACCTTCTTTTCCAGGGTTCTAGAGGAGTCTGGGGGTCGAGATTCAAGTTGCTGAACCATATCTTCAAGGACAATGAAAGGATGACTCTGAGACACTGTAGCAGCTGGTCCAGTCATTGCATTAAATTGAGAACACCACAGTGGCTGATGGCTAAGTCGGGCTAAGAAAAACACTCTGGCTAGCAGTATGCAAGTGAACCCACCCAGAAGGCAGACAAGCCAGCAGGTAGCAAAGCACATGACGCTGTTACTTAGCCTCTGGAGGATGGAAAACCCATGCCCGACAGAAATGATACAAGGCTGCTTGGATTGGCAGCAGTGGTGATGCTAGGCTATGCTAGCAAGTCATCAACTGAATGGTGCATTAAAATAAGAAAATGAAAAGTGTCTGGCAAACATCTTTACCAGGCTGCTTACATCACCCATGCCCATGATGGAAGTCTAGGTATTTAAAGACCATCTCTGATGGTCAGGAAGAATAAAATATGACTTATTTAAATGGGAGACATATTTGCATTTACTTTTTAAACTTATGTGCAGTAAAGTACGAAGTTCTTCCAAAGCCATTAATCGTCAAAGGACAATATACTCCCACAACACACATACGTCTGGCCTACGTCTCCCCAATGTAGCAAGTTTACACCGGGAATACTTCTCATAGACGTCGTTTGCACATTGGCAAGACATTGGCTAGATGTCAGCAACATCTAGCCAATGTGCAAGTGAGATCAATAAGATGTATTCCCGATGTAAACTTGATGACATTGGCCCAATGTATGTGTGCTGTTGGGGTACAGTATTTATGATCTTTGTGTCAATACTGGAGTTTTACATGAATTTTTTAGCTGTATTACTGCTAAATGTGTAAAATCTGGGCCATTATGTGCTATAATAACTGTCAGCTCTCCTGATGTTCATGTTTCATCTTCTGTGTGTCTCTGTGTGTGACCTGTAGAAAGGGAACACTGCTCTCCATATCGCAGCACTGGCAGGGCAGGAAAAGGTGGTGGCTGAGCTCGTCAACTATGGTGCCAACGTTAACGCCCAGTCGCACGTGAGTCTCCCTGAGCTCTGCTCTCATTTGGAGGTTTCCAATTAAGCAGGTCTAATCTGTGTCTAACCTCTATTAACTTATACATTGTCCACTAAAAAAAGTCACACTCTGATCCTTTGTTGGACTCATACCTTTACCTTTGATGATGACAGGGATCTACTGTGGCTTCATTTAACTGAGCTTATGTCAGAACCATGAAACGGAGACACCACATGGTGTCCCACATGCTGTGGAGGGGTGGGGGGCATTAACTATGTCAGAACCATGGTATCTAACTTGATGGGGTGGGGGGTGAACATCTTGTGTTGATGAAGGGAAAGCTGATAGGTGTTGATGGTGGTTGACCACTGCCCTCCCAGGCTTTAGGGATGCTTGGTCTGTTCTTCAGCCATCATCATCTTAGTGTTTGTGTTCCTGTAGAGCAGCACTGACTCTGGGCTCTTCCTGGTGGGAACACTGAAAACATGACGGCTGACACCTTTGAGGCTGACTTCCATCCCAGCCGGCATGTCCAGGCGGGCCCACCAAAGGCTAAACTGGGCTGTCATATGAGTCCATGTGGGTTCCATCTGTCTTTGTCCACATGGACTTTACCTGTTTACCAATTTTCAACTGATTTTCTCAAAAATTTGCTATTTTCATGTTAGTTTGTGACATTTACTTGATTTGATGAATTTTTCTTGTAATTTTGGAACTCTCATAAATTTGAATTTTTTTACTGTAATCTTGCAACTTTTTCTCATAAATTTGGCATTTTTTTGCTCATAAATTTTCAATTTATGTACTCATACATTTGCTACTTTTTGTTAATTTGCAACTTTTTCTAATTTTTTCCTCATGAATTTGTGACTTTTTTCTTGTTCATTTGCTAATTTTTTTCTTGTAAGTTTGTAACTCTTTTCAAGTAAGTTTACAATTTTTTTCCTCATAAATTTGCAACTTTTTCCGAGTAAATTTGTGACTTTTTGGCATAATTTTGCCGATGGCACAAGTGTTAGTGAAACTTCGCCCACATTGAAGCCTTGTGGGGCCCAGGTGGGTTTAACAGATGAGCTGCTCACCTGTGCCACAGGTGACATCCATGTGGCCAAACACAGATAGGGCCAACATGTGGCCAATAAGACAGGCCAGATGTAAGCTTTGGTGGGGCCCACATGGACATGCTGGCTGGGGTCTTCTCTTTTCCATCTGCCCCACAGCTTCACTTTTTCTCCCTCACTCCGAATACATAACACCTCCCCCACCCACTCACTCTCAACCTGTATCCAGAGGAAGGCTGACAAAAAAAGTACACTTTATAGAACAACAATCCCCTCCTTTTTTTGCTTCACGGACTGGTAGCAAGTTTAAAAATATTTCTTTTTGGGGGGAACAAAATGAAAGAAATAAACCACAAGCCATGGTCCACAGAGAGCTTCCAAAGCGTCAGAGGGATCTCATTGTTCAAAGGTATCAGTCAGGAGAATGGTACAAAAGAATTTGCAAGGCATTAAATATACCATGGAACACAGTGAAGACAGTCATTGTGAATTGGAGAAAATATGGCACAACAGTGACATTGCCAAGAACTGCACATCCCTCCAAAGCTGATAAAAAGACGAGAAGAAAACTGGTCAAGGAGGCTGCCAAGAGGCCAACAGCAACATTGACGGAGCTGCAGGAATTTCTGGCAAGTACTGGCTGTTTAGTACACGTGACAATCTCTGGTCTAGGGTGGCAAGATGGAAGCCTTATCTTATGAAGAAAAACACCCAAGCCCGGCTACATTTTGCAAAAACACATTTGGAAATCTCTGAAACATATGTGGGAAAATGTGTTATGGTCTGATAAAACCAAGGTTGAACTTTTTGGCCATAATTCCAAAAGGTATATTTGGCACAAACACAACACTGCTCATCAGCAAAAGAACACCATACTTACAGTGAAGCATGGTGGTGGCAGCATCATGCTTTGGGGCTGTTTTTCTTCAGCTGGAACTGGGGCCTTAGTCAGGGTGGAGGGGATTATGAGCAGTACCAAATACCAGTCAATGTTGGGACCAAACCTTCAGGCTTCTGTTAGAAAGAAGAGGAACTTCATCTTTCAGCACTACAATGACCCAAAGCACACATCCAAATCAACAAAAGAATGGCTTCACCAGAAGAAGATTAAGGTTTTGGAATGGCCCAGCCAGAGTCCAGACCTGAATCTGATCAAACATCTGTGGGATGATCTGAAGAGGGCTGTGCACACGAGATGTCCTTGCAGTCTGGCAGATTTGGAGCGTTTCTGCAAAGAAGAGTGAGCAAATATTGCCACATCAACATGTGTCATGCTGATAGACTCCTGCCCAAAAAGACAGTGCTGTAATAAAAGCCAAAGGTGCTGTAACAAAGTATTAGTTTAAGGGTGTGCATATTTATGCAAACAGGTTATTGTAAGTTTTTTATTTTTTTCCCTTAAAAGATTTCAGTTTGTTTTTCAATTGGGTTGTATAGGTTATAGATCACATTAATGATGGAAAACGTTTTGAAATTATTTATCTTGGTCTCATTTTTTTACATCACAAAAACCTGGCATTTGAACAGGGGTGTGTAGAATTTTTATATCCACTCTATGACCAGTGGGATGAACTTGCAAAGTGTGCCATGAATGGGACGCACAGTAAACTTGAAGACATGGTGCCATTCATTTCCTTTGTCACAACAACAGGAGGTGAGCTACAGATGCAGAGCAGTGTCTGACACGAAGTTCAGAGATTTGTGTGTCCGAATGTTGACCGGAGATACTGAGAAGCTCTTTGTGTAACTCTCGGTTATTTGGACATAGACTGCCATTTTTTCAACAAAGTAACTGCGATTCCTGTAAATATACAGTATATGTGGCCCCAAAACTAAAATGAGTTTGACACCCCTAGTTTACTGTACAGTCAGAATAACTTGCATTGCAAATCTCCTAATGTTGTCCACAAGATGAAACATCCACAAATGTCATATACGACTACTGCTGAGAGTAAAAGTGACTCCCATAAACTATCAGACCTATTAATGTATGTGCTACCGACAGCATACTTTTAAATTACATATGTACTGTATACAACAATTATTTCTTAAAAAATAAAAAAAAAACTTATTCAACATCATTTGTAGATTACATAACATGCAGTTTTTGCATAGAAATATCGCCCAGCCCTAGTACCAGCTCTTGGAGTGTGTTTGTCGCCAAATTGCGACATAACCCCTAGTGGTCAAGAGTGGTAAATATTTTTTTGTCAGTAAAATAGTTCAGATTTCCAAGGCTATAACTTGAAAGTGGTAAGAGATAATGGCTTACTGTCAATTAGAAAGATGTAAAATATGATCCAAAGTTTCAGATAGAAATAAATTTACGCATCTAATTTGCATAATGTTTATGTTGGCACCTCTTTAAATTCCATAACTCAGGCAAAACTGGACTTTGGATGTATTTACACAAGGAATGGTTCAGTCTGTTACCGGGGCCACACCCTGGAGACAGGCCTGAGGGAGGGGCTCGATGGCTAGCGTCTGGTGGCTGGGTTTCCACCCATGGGACCCAGCCAGGCTCAGCCCAAGGAGTTACATGGGTCCGCCCTCCAGTGGGCTCACCACCTGCAGGGGGGATCATGGGGGTCCGGTGCTATGTGGATTAGGTGGCGGTCAAAGGCGGAGACCTTGGCGGACTGATCCCAAGCTTTCTAAACTGGCTTTTGGTACGTGGAATGTCACCTGTCTGGTGGGGAAGGTGCCTGAGCTGGTGTACGAGGTTGAGAGATACCGGCTAGATATAGTCGGCCTCACCTCAACACACAGCTCCGGTTCCGGAACCAGTCTCCTGGAGAGGGGCTGGAGCTTGGCCTTTTCTGGAGTTGCCCCGGGTGAGTGGCGACGAGCAGGGGTGGGTATTCTTGTATCCCCCCACCTTGCTGCCTCTATATTGGAGTTTTCCCCGGTGAATGAAAGGATTGCTTCCCTGTGCCTTCGGGTTGAGAAACAGGTCCTGACCACCATTTATGCCTATGCACCAAATGATGTTTCAGAGTACCCACCCTTTTTGGAGTCTGTGACTGGGGTGCTGGAGGGTGCTCCTCTTGGAGACTCCATTGTCCTACTGGGGGACTTCAATGCACACGTGGGCAAAGACAGTGAAACCTGGAGGGGGGTGACTGGGAGGAACGGCCTACCCAATCTGAACCCGAGTGGTGTTCAGTTATTGGACTTCTGTGCTAACCACAGTTTGTCCATAACGAACACCATGTTCAAGCATAAGGGTTTCCATATGTGCACCTGGCACCAGGACACCCTAAGTCGCAGGTCAATGATCGATTTTGTTATCATGTCATCAGACCTGTGACCGTATGGCTTGGACACTCGGGTAAAGAGAGGTGCAGAGCTGTCAACTGATCACCACCTGGTGGTGAGTTGGATCCGATGGCAGGGGAGGAAGCCATTCAGACCTGGTAGATCCAAACGTATAGTGAGGGTGTGCTGGGAACGTCTGGCTGAGGCCTCTGTCCGGGAGGTCTTCAACTTCCACCTCCGGAAGAACTTCAACCACATTCCGAGGGAGTCTGGAGACATGGAGTCTGAATGGGCCATGTTCTCCACCTCTATTGTTGAAGCAGCGGCCCAGAGCTGCGGCCGCAAGGTGGTCGGTGCATCTCGTGGTGGCAACCCCTGTACCAAGTGGTGGACACCAGTGGTGAGAGGGGCCATTAAGCTGAAGAAGGAGTCCTATTAGGCTGGGTTGGCTTGTGAGTCTCCTGAAGCAGCTGAGGTGTACCGGCAGGCCAAGCGGAGTGCAGCTCGGGTGGTTGCTGAAGCAAAAACCCGGGTATAGGAGGAGTTCGGTGAGGCCATGGAACAAGACTTTCGGTCGACCTCGAAAAGATTCTGGCAAACTGTCCGGTGGCTCAGGAGGGGGAAGCAGCTCCCTGTCCACACTGTGTATGATGCGGATGGGGCGCTGTTGACTTCGACTGGGGATATCGTTGGGTGGTGGAAGGAATACTTTGATGGTCTCCTCAATCCCACTGATACGCCTTCCATAGAGGAAGCAAGGCTTGAGGACGAGGGGGGTGGCTCACCTATCACAGGGGCTGAGGTCACCAAGGTGGTTAAAAATCTCCTTGGTGGCCGGGCCCCGGGGGTGGACGAGATTCACCCTGAGTACCTCAAGACCCTGGATGTTGTAGGGCTGTCATGGTTGACACGCCTCTCCAACATTGCGTGGAGGTCGGGGGCAGTGCCTTTGGCATGGCAAACTGGGGTGGTGGTTCCTCTCTTCAAAAAAGGGGACCGGAGGGTGTGCTTCAACTTTAGAGGGATCACACTCCTCAGCCTCCCTGGGAAGGTCTATGGCCAAGGTACTGGAGAGGAGAGTCCGGCCGTTGGTCGAACCTCGGATTCAGGAGGAGCAATGTGGTTTTCGTCCTTGCCGTGGTACGTCGGACCAGCTCTTTACCCTCTCGAGAATTCTTGAGGGTTCGTGGGAGTTTGCCCAACCAGTTTATATGTGTTTTGTGGACTTGGAGAAGGCATTCGACCGCGTCCCTCATGGTTTTTTGTGGGGGGTGTTGCAGGAGTATAGGGTATCGGGCTTGTTGTTACGAGCTATTCAGTCTCTGTATGACCGTTGTGAGAGTTTGGTTCATATTGCCAACACTCGGTCGGACTCATTCCCAGTGAGAGCTGGACTCTGCCAGGGCTGCCCTTTATCACTGATCCTGTTCATAATTTTTATGGACAGGATTTCTAGGCACAGCCAGGGAATGGAGGGTGTCATCCTTTTTGACCACAGGATCTCATCTCTGTTGTTTGCAGATGATGTTGTCCTGTTGGCTTCATCCAGCAATGACCTACAGTTCTTGCTGGGACGGTTTGCCGCTGAGTATGAGGCGGCTGGGATGAGAATTAGTACCTCCAAGTCCATGGTCCCCAGCCAGAAAAAAGGTGGATTGTCTGCTCCGGGTTGGGGACAGGCTCCTGCCCCAAGTGGAGGAGTTTAAGTATCTTGGGGTCTTATTCACGAGTGAGGGGAGAATGGAGTGAGAGATTGACAGACGGATCGGAGCAGCATCAGGAGTGATGCGGACGTTGTACCAGTCTGTTGTGGTGAAGAGGGAGCTGAGATCTAAGGCAAAGCTGTCAATTTACCAGTCAGTCTACGTTCCTATTCTCACCTATGGTCACGAGCTTTGGGTAATGACCGAAAGAACGAGACTGCGGATACAAGCGGCTGAAATGAGCTTTCTCCGTAGGATTGCTGGACTCACCCTCAGAGATAGGGTGAGGAGCTCAGTCATCCGGGAGAGGCTCAGAGTAGAAACGCTGCCCCTCCCCATTGAAAGGAGTCAGTTGAGGTGGTATGGACATCTAGTTAGGATGCATCCTGGACGCCTCCCACTTGAGGTGTTTCGGGCACGCTCCACTGGGATGAGACCCCGGGGCAGACCCAGGACTCGGTGGAGGGACTATGTCTCCCATCTGGTCTGGGAATGCCTTGATATCCTCTCTGAAGAGCTGGAGCAGGTGGCTGGGGAGAGGGAAGTCTGGGCTTCTCTGCTTTAACTGCTGCCTCCGTGACCCGGACCTCCGGAAAAGCGGTAGAAGATGGATGGATGGATGGTTGGATAGATGGTTCAGTCTTTTGACACCGTTTTTTGTACAGAGGTACCTCATAATCTTATCTTCAAAGTATATGAACAAGAAATTAGTACAATAAAAAAAAAAAATCTCACTTTTGACAAAGCGGGGCTGGCTGGCTGGCTGGCTGGCTGGGTGACGTGGCCGCTGCGTTTTCACCCATCATGGTTGTTATTTTGCTTTCTGTCGGTCATGTTAAAGTCTCTACAACATCTACAAAGTCTTGTGATTATCCCACATAAATTTCGCTTGTATCCCGCAGCTCTTTTCCGTGTACAAAGACGATAAAAGTGACTGTGACCGATCGTGGACATATTAGCTTTCTGGGCTAAAATGCTAAAAACGGGAAAAAGGAAATGAGGAGTTCTTCTTCTTTGGTGTATTAAGTGTCATCCACTGAGTCCTCCAACGGATGTCTGCCACCTTTTGAAACTGGCAAATCAGTACAAATCAGTACAAATCCCCAATGCAGGCCCCAATGCAGGCGATCATGTCAGAGTGAGACGACAGGCGCAGTGCCGCACTGTGCCACTAGGGGCACGCAAATTCACACAGTACTATTGTCTCACTGCAGAGTGACATTTGATACAATGTTAAACTAATGTTCATTTGCTCCTATTAGATTTATTCTTACAGGCTTCTTACCTCCTTTTTTTCCTCAAATGTGTTTTGTTGCTTCACGTCAATTTTGGCCAAAAATTCTTGCCTGTTATGATTCTAGAGTGCTGATTCTTGTGCCAGATGCAATAGCACTCTTTTTAATGTAGTCAGCATCAGGTCAACATTTAAAGCTTCTTAAGCTACGGTCACAAAGATTCTTTGGAATGATGGGTCCGTAAGAATCTCCCAGTTCCTATGCATTCTGGAGTTCACAGACATTCATGGAGCGGGTCAACATTGAATGGCTGCTGTTCAATTCACAAGAGCAACTTGAGGCATTTTTGAGAAATGAGGTGCTTTTCTGTCATACGATGGCCCTAGAGCTCTTACGTTGTTCTTAAGGGTGCCTTGAGATTTTCCTACAGCATACTTACTGCCATCTTACGAAATTTATTTTTGCAGCTCATGGCACTCTCATGTCATTGGTAGGAAGATCTTACGACTTTCGGCACATTTTGTCAGCAGAAATGTTGCATGAATGATGTACTTCCGCTTTATGAGGGCCTCACTACTGCCTTACGCACACTATACGAATCTCTGAGGCCCTCAAGAACAACTTAAGGTGTTCTTGTGGCATACTTATGGCCAACATCTTGCATAGTTCTTATATTGTTCCTAAGGCATTTGTATGGCCACCCTACGATGAGGGGTTTTTGTGGGGCATTTGTAGAAATCTTGGGCAAGACCATTGACCTGGCCACAAAGTTACGAATGGTCTACAGATTCTTGATCCTCCTACAGCCACATTAAGGAGGCTGTACGAAATGGTCCGAAAGTCATTTGTACGTGTTCACAGGGCATTTGTGACCGTAGCTTTAGAGCTCATAGTAGAGAGCAGGTTTGGATTTCTGTATTTTCTGATGTTTGCAAGATAGATATGAAATAAATCACACAAGGTGCTCAACTACTTTTGCAGATTACTGCTTTTGTTTGATTTCTGACCCTCCTTGATGAAATGTGGTTTGTGATCCACCTATTGTGTCTACATGTGCTCTAATTGTACATAATGCTTTTGCTCATGAGCAGAAAGGGTTCAGTCCTCTCTACATGGCAGCACAGGAGAACCATTTAGAGGTGGTCAAGTTCCTGCTGGAGAACGGTGCCAATCAGAGTCTCCCAACAGAGGTAGGTGTTCTGATCAGCCGCACTGATTACGGTAAAGTCCCCCCCTCAAATCATAAATTCTAATGACTGTATAGTCAAAAGTGCATCATTTATGGCTGTGAATGGGTGTCTCTTAATAATTCAGTGGTGGGATTTGGGTGTAACATGCAATGATCCAATCAGAATGTCTTGTCTCCTCACATTTAACAGGCAGATACACATGATCTGATGTGTATGTGCTCATGATCTGCTCATGATCATGATCTGATCTCACATGATCATGATCACATGACTGCCTATGGTGCTTCATTGCGCCGTTTCCTCCTCTCCCCCTGGTAGTCAAGATTTTTTTCAAGAAAATATTCAGTTCAGATGTCAGAGATTTCCAAAGCTATAACTTGAAAGTGGTAAGAGATAATGGCTTACTGTCCATTAGAAAGATGTAGAATATGATCCAAAGTTTGAGATAGGAGTAAATTTATGCATCTAATTTACATAATGCCACAGCAACCATATCGAGTTACGTAACTTTCAGTCAAAAGCGGACTTTGGTCATATTTACACAAAGGATGGTTTTGTTTTTTGTCACCGTTTGTTGTTTTGGGCATTTTGTTATCTTGACTTTAAGTATATGAACCAGAAAATCAGCCCAGGTTGGTTGAAGTAACTGGCACGCCAGTGCTGTCATGAATTGCCCTTCAGGGCAGAGAAGAAGACCCACGTGCTGAACTGTGAGTTTGTGAGATTTATTGAAAAACAACAGAACACAGTCCAAAACAGTGCTCTAACACAAAATTCAAACAAGCAATCAAACTTACAGATTAAGCACACTAGAACGAGGGCTGTGTTGTGTCCAAACACTGGGTTGTGTCCAAACATCCATATATTTAAATCAACATATAAAGAAGTGTTTTTTGAGCAATATAAAAGTAAAGGACAGTAACATTACAGTGCATCTTCAATGAAGAAAGATTGTTATTGTGAATATATATGCTGAGTACTATTATTATTGATATCATTATTACTAGAATTATAGTATTAGGATTGTTGTTAGGATGGAATAATTTGAAGTATTATATAGGCCAGGTGGTATTATTATTATTATTATTATTATTATTATTATTGTTGTTGTTGTTGTTGTAACTACCATATGGCTACCTGTTATTATGGTTATTACACTGGTCAACACCAAATTTATTGTCTAAGTTTTTTTTAGCTGATTTAGGACAATTTTGATGTGCTAGATGCAAAAATCTCAATCAGGTCAACTTTTTGAACTATGGCCACATGGTTTCTTACGTTTTTGTTTACAGGTACAGGTTTTTTCGCTTTATATGATGCAAAATTCTTTTTTATTTCTTGAAATTCTCTGAATTTTGAACAATGATGACGCAACATTCAATTTACATGTACTTACCTTTATCAATGTCTACTATTCAATTTACAGTACACCTGTACAACTGCTGTACAACTGCTTATAACTTAACATAAAAACCTGACCTGATCGAGAGACACGGATGTCATTTTCGGATTCAGGGGTGCAAAATTGTCTTAAATCAGTTGAAAAAACATAGACAACTTACAAAAAAAATTATTTTTGTTATGTTGTGTTATTATTATAAGGTTACTCATTGCACCTAGGTATTGTAAGCCATGTGGGGGTATATGGTGGTATATATGGTGATTATGATGATGATAATATTGTCTATAATTATATTAAAGATACCAGAAGTATGTATTTATTATTATTACAATTATTATTAGATGTTGGTATTATTGTCAATATAAACTATCATTGTTGTATAATTTCTATTGCATAATTTAATTATAAGGTGTATTCTATACTATGGAATTGTATAATGAATGTAATTGTGGGATGAATAATGACTAGAATGATATTATAATTTATTGGGTATGGAGAAAGGGTGGGACTATATAAGCGTTGGCTTCTTCCCACTCCTTTTGAACATTTTATTTTTATGGTTTTGATTTTTGTTTTAAATTTTTTTTTCTTTTTGTCTGAATGTTCAAATAAATAAAATCAATCAATCAATAACAGGAGCAAAAATTAGTTTTGTCCAGAAATATTTTTTAGTGACACAAAATACAGCAAATAGTATTTTCAGGATAAAGTGCAATAAAAGGAAGTACTGGAATTTACCTGGAAGAGTCAAAAACGTTTCTGGCATTTCTGGAAGAGAAAACCTAGATAAAGGCTGTGTTTTTTAAGAGAATTAACTGTTTTGATATTGACATGACCAACAGACACATTTCACACAGTTAACCCTATGAGTGTGTATGTCGCCGAACTGCGACATAACCCCTAGTGTTCAAGAGTGGTAAATATTTTTTGTCAATAAAATAGTTCAGATTTGCAAGGTTATAACTTGAAAGTGGTAAGACATAATGGCTTACTGTCAATTAGAAAGATGTAAAATATGATCCAAAGTTTCAGATAGGAATAAATTTATGCATCTAATTTGCATAATATTGCGGCACCTCTGTAAATTCCATAACTCAGTCAAAACTGGACTTTGGACGTATTTACACAAAGAATGGTTCAGTCTTTTGACATCGTTTTTTGTACAGAGGTACCTCATCATCTTATCTTCAAAGTATATGAACAAGAAATCAGTACATTTAAAAAAAAAACAGAAATTTCTCACTTACTTTTGACAAAGGGGGGCTGGCTGGCTGGGTGGTGAGGCTGCTACATTTTCACCCATCATGGTCCATATTTTGCGTTCTGCCGGTAATTTAAAGTGTCTACCACATCTACAAAGTCTTTTGATTATCCCACATAAATTTTGCTTGTATCCTGTGGCTATTTTCCGCGTACAAAGCCGAAAAAGTGACAGTGACGATCGCGGCCGTATTAGCTTTCTGGGCTAACTGCTACAAACAGGAAAAGGAAATGAGGAGTTCTTCTTCTTTGGTGTGTTACGTGTCATCCATTGAGTCCTCCAACGGATGTCTGCCACCTTTTGAAACTGGCAAATCAGTACAATCAGTACAAATTCCCAATGCAGGTGATCATGTCAGAGTGAGAAGGCAGGCGCAGTGCCGCGCTCTGCCACTAGGAGCACGCAAATTCTCACACTCAAAGGGTTAAAACCTACAACCACACCATTTTTCAGTCAATGAGCCCTTTAATGTTTTGCTGTACACAATGGGCCTCATTCACGAAGCATTAGTAAATCTGTGTAGATTTACTTGTAGTACCTCGGTACTAAAAACTTACTATGATTTGTGAGCACTGCGTAAAATAATGATTTATTCGTAGTTCTGTGTGTAAGTTCATGAATCCCAGGAGGTGTCAGAGCTTCTTCCTGTTCATTTGGTGGTGCAGTGCAACTGAAGAAAAGAAAAACTCCTCAGAGGCTGAAATTGAAGTCACCTTGAGGCAAAACAGAAAAACAAAAATTCTTCTGTCAGTAATGAGTGACCAGTACAGGAAAAGCAAAGACCTGAAGAGAAGTAACAGATACTACAGGGAAACTTGCCAAGCTTGGCCAGGTGTATGTGTGCTGTAAATACAGTATTTGTGCTGTAATCATTAGAATAACCTGATTTCTTCCTATCAGCATTTACTGAACATTATTCTTTCATTGTTTAATCATTGCTAATCACCGAGTTGACTGGCCCTCGTCAGTTAATCAGTAATAAATCTTC
The DNA here is from genome assembly GCA_020510985.1 of Pholidichthys leucotaenia. NCBI lineage: Eukaryota > Metazoa > Chordata > Actinopteri > Cichliformes > Pholidichthyidae > Pholidichthys > Pholidichthys leucotaenia. The sequence goes on from CM035836.1 coordinate 268,504,364, forward strand.
ATTTTGTTCTTCAGGATGGCTTCACTCCCCTTGCGGTGGCTCTCCAGCAGGGTCATGAAAACGTCGTGGCTCTTCTCATCAACTATGGCACCAAGGGTAAAGTCCGTCTCCCCGCGCTGCACATCGCCGCACGAAACGATGACACGCGCACCGCGGCAGTCCTCCTGCAGAATGATCCCAACCCTGACGTCCTGAGCAAGGTGAGCTTCAGCTTAAAGGGCTGCATGTTAGTGTGGTGGTTTATTGCAAAAATGTGATGGAGTGGTAAAGAAACATGAAAAATGTGTTATTTTGAACATTGTTCCAAAAGGAACATACTATAATCTCCAACCAAACAACATAAATGGACAGCACAGCTTTACTGTTATGAATCACTGTTGAAGTCACAAATAAATGTAACCTGTTCCTGCATAGTGGTCACTAGAGTGGACAGCTGTTTACAAGCTGCTTTCTTGTATATTCTTGGGTTTGGGTGGCTTACTTGCACATATGCACAGTTGAAACCAGAAGTTTACATACACTATATAAAAAGACATTTTTTTCTCAATGTCTAACATTAAATCAGACTAAACTTTTCCTGTTTTAGGTCAATTAAGATTAACTGACAACATGTAAGTTAATTGGAGGCAAACCTGTGGATGTATTTTAAGGCACTGCTTCCTTGTGTGACATCACGGGAAAAGCAAAAGAAATCAACCAAGATGTCAGGAAGAGAATTGTGGAACTCCATCAGTCTGGTTCATCCTTCGGTACAATTTCCAGACGCCTGAAGGTGTCACATTCATCTGTTTAAACAATTATACACAAGGAAGGAGATGGGTTCTGTTACCCAGAGATGAAGGTGTTTTGATGTGGAATGTGTGTATCAACCCCAGAACAAAAGCAAAAGACCCTGTGAAGATGCTGGCTGAAGCTGGTAAGAGTGTCATTATTCACATTGAAACCAGTCTTGTACCGAAATGGGCTGAAAGGACACTCAGACAGGGAGAAGCCATTTCTCCAAAAACAACATAAAAAAGCCAGATTACTGTTTGCAAATGGACACAGGGACAAAGACCTTAATGTTTGGAAACATGTCCTGTGGTCTGATGAAACTAAAATTGAACTGCAAGCCTGAGAACACCATCCCAACTGTGAAGTACAAGGGTGGCAGCATCATGTTGTCGGGGTGCTTTGCTGCAGGGAGGGACTGATGCACTTCACAAAATAGATGGCATCATGAAGAAAGAGTATTATGTGGAAATGTTGAAGCAACATCTCAAGACATCAACCAGGAAGTTGAAGCTTGGGAGCAAATGGGTCTTCCAGATGGACAGTGACTCTAAGCATACTGCCAGATTTGTTACAGAGTGGTTTAAGGACAACAAAGTCAATGTTCTGGAGTGGCCAAAAAGACATGTGAGAGCAGGACGGCCTACAAAACTGATTCAGTTCCACCAGTTCTGTCAGGAGGAATGGGTCAAAGTTCCAGCAAACAGTCGTGAGAAGCTTGTGGAAGGAGACCCAAAACGTTTGACCCAAGTCAAACAGTTTCAAGGCAATGCTACCAAACACTGAGGAGATGGATGGAAACTTCTGACTTTGAAGAAAGTAATAAAAAGTGATCTTAAAAATTATTTAGCAAATATAAAAATTAATTAGCAAATAAAAATAATTTTGGTAATCCAGATTGACCTAAAATAGGAAAGTTTAGTCTGATTTAATGTCAGACAGTGAGGGGGAAAAGATTATGTCTTTTTATACTCTTGTTTATTATTCCACTGCCACCCATTGGCCAGTTGAAGTAAGTGCAAGACAAAATTCTCATACCAGAGATGACCATTAGATGGCCAGAAAATCTGTGCAGTTCAGGGATTTCTTGGCAATCCGAGGACACTCATGCAGGTAAAAAAACGACAAAAAAACTGTGAAACTGAAGATAATAATACATCTGTTAAAATTTACAAGTATTGATTTTATATTGGGAAGAAATTATTATTGATCATCTGTCCAGAAGATTGGACATCAATTAATGTGCCTGATAGAAAGATGTGGAAATACTGAAGGAAATATCAGCTGGATCAAATGGGGATGGTGAACTGCTGCCAGAAAAATCTGTATGAACACATGCTACCAGTAGTGATAGTGGGGCTGAGGATGAACAGTTAGAAATGTTAAAATATGTGGACACAGTAGTCCAGCAGCATGTCTTGGATTGTGGGAGGAAACCTGAGCACCCGGGGTAAACCCACGCAGCACAGCGAGAACATGCAAACTCCACACAGAAAGGTTCCTACCGCTGCCAGCCTGGGGATTGGGAAGCCTGGGAAGATATGCCCTTGTGTATGCATGGTGACCCAGGATAACGACTGAAACTGCACTGGTCCTTAACAGCAGTTTAACAGTAAAAGCCATCTGAGTTTGTGTCAAGTTTTCAAAGCAGCTGCCCAAAAAATGCTAACAGGCCACGGAGGCTAACTTCATTTAGGCCAGAGAGTCCTGATTGGCTGGACACTACAGACATGCTAACACTGTGTATAGTCCAACTTCACCAAAAATGCTGCATGTAAACTCGCCTTTTCTGAGGGGGCGGGGCTTAAGTGAAACTTTAAAGCAAAAAAAAATAAAGAGATATGAGACATTTGAGTGATTTGGCTCTTGATACGTCTTGTAAGTCATAAAAAAACGTGTTTACAGACGTGTTAACAAGGAAAAAAAAAGTTGATTTTTGGCAGTGTGTCACTTTAAAATAGAACAAATCCTGTCTGAGGCTATCATAATGTGTGCATGGAAAGGTTATTTTTGGTTCTTATTGTTATCTTTGTTTATGGTTTGAGCTGTAGCTTTATTGGTTTTAATGCATGTTGCAGTCTTACTCAGGCTATAAATCACTCACAATAAGGCTTACATGATTATTGCTTTGGTGTGTCTTCCTTTGCAGACTGGCTTCACACCTCTCCACATTGCAGCCCACTATGAAAACATGAGTGTAGCCCAACTGCTGCTGAACCGAGGAGCAAATGTAAACTTTACCCCCAAGGTTGGTGGAACGGCAGACTGCTGTGTTTTTCCTTGTCCATTTACATAGGTCTAACATTCAAAGGATATGGTCAACACAGCAGTGAATACAAGTAGGTGAATAATGCTAGAACTCACTTTGTAATTGCCTCTGCTTCTCTAGAATGGCATTACACCCCTTCATATAGCCTCCAGGAGGGGTAACGTGATGATGGTTAGACTACTGCTGGACAGAGGAGCACAGATTGATGCCAAAACTAAGGTAGTAAAGCTTCACTCTAATCTGCACGAGTTCTTCTGTATTTTATAGTGACTTTGGCCCTCATTTATCAAATGTGCGTGACACAAAAAAGTAGTTCCATGATCATTTCACGGACGTGACCGTAGGATGCGCTCAAATCTCACGATGGCTCTGAGATTGTGTACCCTGCACAAATTGTCCAGTCTCTGTATCAGCTCAGTGGGTCAGATAAACCTGGCTGTGTGGGAGGATTGTTTGGCCGGATTATTGAGCAGTGCGACCTTTCAGATGGTATGTTTGACTCATGTTGTATTTAGATGAGCATTTTAACAATCACAACTCCGTGGATTGCCACCTTATCATGGTGGAGGGCTTTGAGTGCCCAGATGGTCCCAGGAGCTATGTTGTTGGGGGCAGCTTGCCCCCAGTAGGGCCTCCCAAGGCAAACTGGTCCTGGGTGAAGGGCCAGGATCCTCTTGTAAAAGAGATCTTTGGTCTCAATGGTTTTTTTCTCCTCCTGGTAAAATAAAGGTTAAATAAAAAAGAGCGGTCCAGTGGCTCTCTGTGAAAAACATTACATCAAGGACCCAGTGTACACAAAGGAGGCACATGGGTCTGCCCTCCAGTGGGTCACCACCTGCAGGAGGGATCATGGTTCTATGTGAACTGGGCGGAAGTCCAGGCTGCTCTGCTTGGACTGATGCCCCCGTGACCTGGATCCCCAGATAAGCGATATAAGATGGATGGATTTAATGATTAACGAGGCTGCTTTTACTAATTATAAACGTTCTTTTCACATTTATGTCACTGTGGCAAATAAGACAGATTTAAGCAGAATTAAAAAAAACTGTAGTTATTTGATGGAATGGAGAAAACTGAATCAACCTTTCAGCTTCTGAGATTTTGTGATGGTTGTGGTTGAGCTCAGGGTTTTTCAAGGAGTTGTTTCATTAGTTATTTTATATATAGGATATTTAAATATTTTTGAATTGTAGGGTGAGTAGCTATTATGTTAAATGTTCTAAAAAAAAGTATTGTGTGACTAAGATATGTGTTATGTAGTGTTTGATAATGGCTATCCCTCACATATTTGTCGTTAACTCCACTGGTTAAACTTTAGCAGAGCTAAAGACCACAGAAACAGATTGTGATGCGTTACAAAATGTGGGGAAATGGTTTTATTTCCCCCGTGTGTTTTTTGCACAATAATGCTGGGTGCCAGAGTTGTGTGTGTGGCTGAGCCAATGCCCACAGTGCACAGCTGTCCCAGAGAGGTGAGACCTCTGCACTTCTGTAATGGAAGTAATACATTCTTATATGTGACAGGTATGCTATAAAATGACCAGGGGAACAACATTTAGTCAATAACTTTATTCATTTATTGCCATTTGTGTCTGTAACCGATGGAGGCAGAGTCACTCCTTTGTGTTAAGTCTGACCATTTTTTTCCCCCAGTATGAAGAATTGTTATTATACAGGTAAAATAACCCAAATGCAGAAGTAATGCTACGGTCACAAATACCCTGACAAATGGCTGAGAACACTGTAAGAACAATTTTTGGACCAATTTGTCCAGCCTTCTTAAGGTGGCTGTAGGAGAATCCAGCATTCATAGACCGTTCGTAAGTCATGGCCAGGTCGATGGTCTTGTCCGAGATTTTCTACGAATGCCCCACGAAAACCCCTCATCATAGAGACTTTCATACCGGATTGGTCGAGGCCCAGGTTAAGGACTGCCACCGGTGCTGTGAACCGACAGGGTGCCAGTGGAAATTGGGCTACTGTTGGTTGAAGATCGAGGAGGAGGAGAGGGGGAAGGTGTGTTAGGAGAGAGAGTAAAGGAAAGGTAGAAGTGTGGAAGTGAGAGTAGGGATGTTAAATGTAGGGACTATGACTGGTAAAGGCAGAGTTGGCTGATATGATGGAGAGAAGAAAGGTAGACATATTGTGTGTTCAAGAAATTTTAAATTATAACCCTCAGCTGAAGATCAGCTGGTCAAACCAATGGTGATGCGCAACCTCGATCTTTACCAAAATGTGGTTCTTTGGCATCGAATGAGACTTTTAATGTTGCCAGACAACACTAATTTATTTCTTCTTCCCTTCTCTTTTGATAATGTCAATGGAGAAGTTTCTCTTTTGCCGTTTTTCATTCTGCTATGTCGTAAATTCTGGGGGGCGAGCCATGGGCATGGAATTCAAATGGCACTCGGATCCATCCATCAGCTTTATCAATCAGTGAACCATTGTACCATGAGAGTGACCAGATATGCACGGTTTCATAAATACCACGTAGACCTTTTTGGACGATCATATTTACACCCAAATGAGCACCAATTTCTACAGACTTTTGATGAATGAGGGCCACTCTGTGCACAGCCAAACTCAGTGTCATTAATACACCCCCAACTTCTGGTGAAGTTGGAACGTTGTGTAAAACTTAAATAAAAACAAAATGCAATGATTTAAAAATCCTTTTCAACCTACATTCATCTGAATACACTACAAAGACAAGATATTTAATGTTCAAACTGATAAACTTTGTTGTTTTGTTCTAAATATTCACTTATTTTGAATTGGATGCCTGTAAGATGTTCCAAAAAGCTGGGACAGGGGTAAGAAAAGACTGGGAAAGTTGAGGAATGCTAAAAAAAAACACCTTTCTGGAACAGTTCACAGGTTAACAGGTTAATTGGAAACAGGTGAGTGTCATGATTGGGTATAAAAGGAGCATCCCTGAAAGGCTCAGCCATTCACAAGCAAGGATGGGACGAGGTTCACCACTTTGTGAACTATGTGGAAAGATAGTTGAACAGTTTAAGAACAACATTTCTCAATGTACAATTTCAAGGACTTGAGAGATTTCATCATCTACAGTCCATAATATCATCAAAAGATTCAGCAAATCTGAAGAAATTTCTGCACGTAAGCGGCAGGGCTGAAAACCAACATTGAATGTCTATTACCTTCAATCCCTCAGACGGCACTGCATGAAAAACCAAGATCATTTTGTACAGGATATTACCACGTTGGCTCAGGAACTCTTCAGAAAACCATTGTCAGTTAACACAGGTTGCCGCTGCAAGTCCAAGTTAAAACTCTACCATGCAAAGTGAAAGCCATAGATCATCAACACCCAGAAACACTGCTGGTAGCTTTGGGCCCACTCAAATCTGAGATTAACTGACGCAAACTGGAAGTGTGTGCTGTGGTCTGACAAGTCCACATTTCAAATTGTTTTGGAAAATCATGAACATCATGTCCTCCGAGCTAAAGTGGAAAAAGACCAGCCAGATAGTTATCAGCATTAGTGCCCATGACATGAGTAACTAGACATCTATGAAGGCACCATTAATGCTGAACAGTACATACAGGATTTGGAGCAACATATGCTGCCATCCAAGCAACGTCTTTTTCAGGGACATCCCTGCTTATTTCAGCAAGACCATACCAAGCCACATTCTGCACATGTTTTAACAGCATAGCTTCATAGTAAAAGAGTGGGGGTTCCAGACTGGCCTGTCTGCAGTCCAGACCCATCTCCCACTAGAAATGTGTGGTGCATTATGAAGCACAAAATACAGCAATGGAGACCTCAGACTGCTGAAGTCATACATCAAGCAACAATGGGAAAGAATTCCAGTGACAAAGCTTCAACAATCAGTGTCCTCAGTTCCTAAACGCTTAGATAGATAGATAGATAGATAGATAGATAGATAGATAGATAGATACTTTATTTCGAACAAAAAAGCAAAAAACAAAACAAATGACAAGTGCAATAAAAGTGACAGTATACAGTGCTCGAAAGGGAGAAGGAAGATGTCATGAATCTGGGTTTGGCTGTTCCAAACCCAGTTCTGACTTATTGTTATGTTGTGCCCTATTTTCCTTCTGGCGCGTCAGAGAGCTGTTTGGGTCCTTCACTCTCTGACAGCTTGGGCATGCCTCCCCCTCCTGTCAGTGCCATCAGTTGTTTCACATTAAGGGTGTTCCCACACACATACACACACACATGCACACTCTCCATTCACTCCCATTCACACACTCATACACGCACTCTTGCACACCGGGTTTCAATCAGGTTCAGCCCACGCTTCCTCGCACTGGCAATCGCTTCCCTCGTTAGCTCAGAAGTATTTATTGGCTGCGTTTGTGGAAAGAGATTGTCGGTGCATTCACCTCCATATGTGGCAGTGAGTCGTCACATACTGGTGTTCACCCCCGTCTTGTAATCCAGCCCGTCACTTTAAGTCCGGTAAATCCCTTGGTGGCAGCTTCTCTGCTTCATCCACCAGACTACACGGATTAGCCCCCGGATCGCTCCAGTTCTTAGTTGTCACTGCCTTTCTCCCCGTGTCTACAGCTGTTCTGTGGCACTAGGCATTTCCGTGTTTGGGCTGTAGAGCTTCCAGGCGGCACCTGTATGTCTGGTGGCCCAAGTTCATCATCTTCAACTTCCTGTACTTGTGTGGTTAAGCTGAACTGTTTATTGTGTGGTTTAATTTAATAAAATGGCACTTTCTACTTCCGCAATTGGGTTTTTCATTCTCTCCCTCGTGCGTCATACAATGGCACATGGGGATTTGTGACAGAAGAAGTGAACACTTATTTACTTCAATTCCTCTTTTCCCTAAATACAACCCATGTGAAATATATACCTATTACCTCAATTAAGACCCCAAGTAGACAATTAACTATCGGCGGCGGCGGCCTCCGTCGGTCTATAATGACCATGGAAGAGAATCCTAAATGTCTACTCTGCTGGAACAGCACCGCCTGTGGCTGAACAGGCCGATGCGCGAATGGCAGTCCCTGTCACACAGGTCGCACTTGTGGGTGGTCTCCGTGCTGCTGGGTCTGTGGCGGTTCTTCCTGCGGGTCCTTTTTCCATCTGCTGCAGCAGTCAGTCTCTCTTCACCCGCCTTGAGCTGTCTGGTCAGGGTGCCTCTCCATTTGGAGCGGTCCGTTGCAAGGTCCTCCCAGCGCTCTGTGTTGATCTCCAGGGCCTTCATGTCTCTCTTGCAGACGTCTCTAAAGCGCAGCTGTGGGCGGCCAGCGTCTCTCCTGCCAGTCGCCAGTTCTCCGTAGAGGACGTCTTTGGGGATTCTGCCATCCTCCATATGGTGAATGTGGCCTAGCCAGCGGAGCCTGCGCTGCCTGAGTAGAGTGAACATGGAGGGAAGGCCGGCGCGGGACAGAACTTCTGTTTTGGGCACTTTGTCCTGCCAGGATATGTCCAGGATGTGGCGAATGCAGCGCAAGTGGAAGGAGTTTAGTCTCTTTTCCTGCCGGGCGTATGTTGTCCACGTCTCACTCCCATAGAGCAGTGTGCTGATGACGCAGGAGTTGTACACTGCCCTCTTCGTCTTGACAGAGAGTTTGGGATTCTCCCACACTCGTGTGGTGAGGCGAGTGAGTGTGAAGGCTGATTTTCCAATCCTCTTGTCGATTTCTGTATCAAGGGAGAGGTTGTTGCTGATCGTGGACCCCAGGTACGTGAACTGATTCACGACCTCCAGCTCGTAGTCGTCGATGGTGATGGTTGGTGGTGCTTCCGTGCGTTGCACCAAGACGTTAGTCTTCTTCAGGCTGATGGTAAGCCCGAAGTCCTTGCATGCCTGGGAGAAGCGGTCCATCAGGGTCTGGAGCTCCTGCTGTGTGTGGGTTGCGACTGCAGCGTCGTCTGTGAACAGCACGTCTCTGATTAGAGCCTCGCGTACTTTGGTTCTGGCTTTAAGGCGGGCGAGGTTGAAAAGACTGCCGTCAGATCTTGTGTGCAGGTAGATTCCCTCTGTTGCTGTGCTGAAGGCATGCCTCAGGAGTATAGCAAAGAAAATCCCAAAGAGGGTTGGCGCAAGTACACAGCCCTGTTTCACTCCGCTGCGTATGTTGAATGGCTCTGAGACGTTGCCATCGTGCTGCACTATCCCCTGCATGTTGGTGTGAAACGATTCGATGAGGTTTTGCAACTTTGGTGGGCATCCTATCTTTGGCAGGATCTTGAAAAGGCCCTCTCTGCTGACCAGATCGAATGCTTTGGTGAGGTCGATGAAGGCGCCGTACAGGGGCATGTTCTGTTCTCTGCATTTCTCCTGGAGTTGGCGGATGGAGAATATCATGTCTACTGTCGATCGCTCAGCGCGGAAACCACACTGAGACTCGGGGTAGACACGTTCGGCAAGCTTCTGTAGACGAACGAGAACAACTCATGCGTAGACTTTGCCAACAACGCTGAGGATGGAGATGCCCCTGTAGTTGTTGCAGTCGCTTCTCTCCCCTTTGTTTTTGTAGAGGGTGATGATCTTGGTGTCCCTCATGTCCTGTGGTACGGCACCTTCCTTCCAGCACTGGCAGAGGACGTCATGCAATGGCAGCAGTAGGGCGGTCTTGCAGTGCTTGATCAGGTCGGGGGGTATGCCATCGTTGCCGGGTGCCTTGCCAGCGGCCAAGCTATCAATGGCCTTGCTGAGTTCGTCGATGGTTGGCTCGGCGTCCGGTTCGTCCATGGATGGCAGGCAGTCGATGGCAGATCAAATTGAACAGATTTCTATTGAAATACATTCAAATAAATCATCCACAGTCACTGTCAAATTTTCAACAACCTTGTAGTGCAAGCTCTTGTCAACATAAATTGCAACTCCTCCTCCTTCTTGATTGTTGTTAAAAGGAAAGGTGATGTAACACAGTGGGAAACATGTCCCAGCTTTTTAGGAATGTGTTGCAGGAATTAAATTCAAAATGAATAAATGTTTGCTAAAACCAATGAAGTTTATCAGTTTGATGATCTTGTCTCTGTAGTATATTCATTTGAATATATACTTTAGTTGCAATGAAAATTATTACAATGAAAATTATTTAACCTCCACTGCAATTTAGGTTTATTGGCAACATGCACAAACTAGCAGCTGTTTGCAACAAACAAATCAAACGAGAACAATAGCTCAACAAGTGCTTTCTCTTAAATTCAACACAAAATGCCACTTTTAATGACTACTGCAAAAGAGGAAGATGCCTGTGCAAACTTTCATAAAGGATCATTAACAGTGGCACGGAAGTTGCTCCTGATGTTTGTGCTCTTGTGTAATTTGATTATTGACCTGAAAAATTTTAAATGTTGCCAATAAACTTAAAATGAAATGGTGGTTGAATAATTTTAACTGCAACTTCAGGATGAAAATGATTTTTAAATCATTGTATTTTGTTTTTATTTACATCTTAGAAAATGTCCTAACTTGATTGGAATTCGGGTTGTAATGTCTCATGGCGTCCAGTAGTTATTGGATGTTGGACTGTTTTCCTGGGTATTTGCTGAATGTTTTTGAGTTTGATCAATTTGCTGTCCTTCTCACTTCAGGATGAGCTGACTCCTCTCCATTGTGCAGCAAGGAACGGTCATGTTCGCATCATTGAGATTCTGCTGGAACATGGTGCTCCCATCCAGGCTAAAACCAAGGTTAACAACACTAAGACCTTTTAGTCAAAACATCTTAATAGACTAGTTTTAAATACTGACTTTGACTATGTTCTGGTTATGGAGAATGTTACATTATATCTTTATTATCCGTGTTAAGTTATATTATATCCTCTCTGAATTCTGTATACTAAAAGTCAAAAACTGCTGACTTCCATGGTTGAGGCAAGCTAATGTTAGCTGTTACTTTAGTTTATTCACACACACACATCACACATTATCAACAGCATGAATTGCAGTATATAATAAGCTTTTTTCACATTGATTTGGTGTGTGAAAGGGTCACCCCAAGTAAGCTATTTAAAGCTTTTAGTAGGGGGCCTATTTCTACAACAAAATAACGGATATTGGTGGGATGTCTTTGTGTAGAGCAACATACAGACATATACAGTAACAGACATATAACACATAATCCCACCATTTGTTTACATTGAATTAGTAGGTAAGGTCAGGATACATTGGCAAATTTTAAATACTAGTGGAGTGAAATCAGTATATAAAACAGAAATAATAATGGGGTGATGACTCATCAGTAAGCAAGTTTTGTGTAACAAATAATGGATTAATTATACTAGTACATACCCGTTCATACCCATCCATGCCCGTAGAAACCAAGTATTTGTGCATGCCCGTTGCTGAAGGGTCTCCTCCTGTCTCAGACGGCTGTGTTGTTCACAGTCATGCCTGCAGCGTACTGCTGGAACCTGAGGTGTTTCATGTTCACAGCATCTTTTCTGACGTGCAGCAGTGCTCCTCATTCTATTGCTCTCCATCTGGTGGGTCTTCTTCTTCTTTGTTCAGACCACTGGTTGAGGGATAGGTGCGTCGTAATTCCCAGTTCACGAGCAGGATCATGAAAAAAGATCTGTGCAAAAAGTGGCTTTCGACCCTGTTCAGGAAGGCCCGTGCATGCCCGTGGAAACCAAGAAACCGGAGCACCCGGAGAAAATCAGCACCTTACTTGGCATTTTACACATTTGTAGTGTAGACTGGCATTCTTCAAGGTCACATTTTTACCGTGTCAGCACCTCTTTAAAAACAACATTGCTGAGAAAGTGACGCTTTGGCTTAGTTTCATCTTGAGCAACAATACGATGACTGCTTGATCTGGCAACTCTGCTCGCGGCAACGTAGAATTGGCCATGGCTGCAGAAATCTGTTGTGCAGAAAACATGAACGCGCTGTAAAGACTGGCCCTGTGATTTATTCACCTTGCCAATTTTGAGCCATATGACATCATAAAGACACATTTGTCTATGTGCCATCATATAGACATGGTGATGGTGTATATGACATCATAAAGACACATTTGTCTATGTGACATCATATAGACATATCTTTATGACGGCATTGCAAGTCCTGTGATGCCTGAGTTCATAGGACGTCCTATGATGTTCAGGCAGAGATCATAGGCCGTCCTGTGATGTCCTATAAACATGACAGACAGACATACACACACACAGATTTCTTGCTTTAATAGAGTGATAATGATAGGAGTGCGTCGAAGAGAAGAAGATTGGGACCACATTTCAAGAGAAGAAGAAGATTGGGACCGCATTTACGTCTGTGTTCGGCTGGCGGTAGGATTGCTTTGTTTGTAGCGGATAGCAAAAACTGTACGCTGTCTAACATTATGGCATCTAGCTCTGATGGGTACGATAGCGATGAGGTGGGCTGGACATTATCCAGGCCTGGGGGCCAGAAAAGAGCAGCTAGGGGGGCACCAAGACTTAGAAGCGGGTCAGATGAGAGTGATGCGGGAGGAAGTAACAATGCAAAGAAAACACAAACTGGCCAGAATGGATGGCAGTTTGAGGATGTAGGGAATGACTGCAAGGTTGTCATTGAGTTCATTCAAGGTGGGGGGCACTATCACCCGGTTAAGCTAACAAAAGCAATTGAGAAAGAAATTGGGAGAGTTAAGTTTGCAAAGTTCTTGAAGAATAACCGGCTGTTAATTCATGCCACAAGTAAACAACAGCAACAAAAAATACTGACAATGACATGTCTAAACGGAGAACAAATGAAGGCGCATGTTCCTGGCGCGACAGCTAACTTGAGGGGAGTTATATCAGGTGTCCCTTTGTGCATGTCTATGGAAGAAGTGAAAAATGAGATCCATGGAGGAAAGGTGAAGGATGTGAAAAGGCTACAGAGTAAAAAAAGAAGATTTGCTGAAGGTCACACAATCTGTCATGATTCAGTTTGAGGAAACACTCCCTAAATCAGTCCTAATAGGATACATGTATTTCAGTGTCAGAGAATACGTCCCAAAGCCACTCAGGTGCTACAAATGTCAAAGGATGGGTCACACTGCTAAGCAATGTAGGGAAAAGCTAAGATGTGCTAGATGTGGAGGGGAGCATGAATATGGTAAATGTGACAAGGACGCCAAAGTAAAGTGTTGCAACTGTGGAGGTGAGCACAGTGCTGCATATGGAGGATGTATTGTGCAGAGGTAAGCTAGACAAGTCCAGGAAATCAGAATAACTAAGAAAATCTCATATGCGGAAGCTCTAAAGACAGTTAGAAAGGCAGGAATAGTCAGAAACACAGAAGGCCTTCCTCAAAGAAGTTCAGTTCAAATAGAAGCCCAGCCATCAACAAATCCCACACAAGCACAAGATTATGCTGCTGCAAGGAATGTTTGTGTTCACAAATGCAAAATGGATGATGACACATTGATAGTTAAGAGGACAAACTTTATAGCTTTTATCTGCCACACCATGAATGTTGCTGCACAGCTACAGAAGAAAAGTGACAGAATCAAAACCATTGTGGAAGCAGCAGAAAGCTTCCTAGATGTGAAAGATATCACAGCTGACCAGATTCATGCTTTATTGAAAGCTGAAACTGGGAAGACTGCACATGCTGAAACAAGACCTTAATTATGGTACTACACATACTACAGTGGAACTACAGTGGTACTACACATACTACAGTGGAACGACTTCTTTGCACGTTTTGAAGCATCAAACTCGACAATCAGAGGGAGGGCTGGCCCACCCCCACCATCGGTCGGACCAGCTTTTACCATCAACACAACAGACACACGGAGGACCCTAACCAGAGTCAACCCACGCAAAGCTGCAGGTCCGGACAACATTCCGGGACGTGTGCTCCGAGACTGCGCGTGCGAGTTGGCGGATGTCCTGACTGACATTTATAACATCTCCCTGAGTCAGGCCATCGTTCCCAGATGCTTCAAGACCTCTATCATTGTACCGGTGGCAAAGAAACCAGTTGTGTCCTGTTTGAATGACTATCGTCCTGTTGCACTGACACCAATTGTGATGAAGTGTTTTGAACGGCTTGTCAAACCACACATTACAGCCTGCCTCCCTGCATCACACGACCCGCTCCAGTTTGCATATCGTTCAAACCGCTCCACGGAGGATGCTATAGTCACCACCCTACACTCTGTCATCACCCACCTGGACCAGAAAGACACCTACGCCAGACTCCTGTACATTGATTTCAGTTCAGCATTCAACACCATTATTCCCCAGAGACTGATGGAGAAATTACTCCTTCTCGGTCTGAACACCGCCACATGTCTCTGGATCCTGGATTTCCTGACTGAGAGACCTCAGTCTGTCCGGGTTGGAAACAACATCTCCAACTCTGTCACGCTGAGCACCGGATCCCCTCAAGGCTGTGTACTCAGTCCACTGTTGTTTACACTTCTAACACATGACTGTGTATCCAGACACGAGGGGTTTGCAGATGACACCACGGTGGTGGGACTTATTCAGAGGGATGAGGAGTCAATGTCCAGGGAAGAAGTGAGAGACCTGGAGGGCTGGTGCAGGGAGAACAATCTGGTGCTCAATGTGGACAAAACAAAGGAGATGATTATCGACTTCCGGCGGTCACAGCCTGAGCACGTCCCCCTCAGCATCGGCGGCCGTTTAGTGGAGAGAGTAGAGAACATCAAGTTCTTTGGAGTGCAGATCTCACAGGACCTGACCTGGAGCAAGAATTCCTTGGAGATCAGGAAGCGGGCTCAGCAGAGACTGCACTTCTTGAGGAAACTCAAACAGGCCTCTCTCCCCATCTGCATCCTCAGGACCTTCTACAGAGGTGTGGTGGAGAGTGTTCTGACATACTGCATTGCTACATGGTACTCCAGCTGCAGTATGTCAGACAAAAAAGCCCTGCAGAGGATAGTCAAGGGGGCTGAGAGGGTAATTGGAGTCTCCCTCCCCTCTGTCCAAGAACTTTTTCAGAACCGTTGTAGGAGCAGGGCACTGAACATTGTCAAGGACCGTTCTCACCCTCTGCATAAACACTTTGAACTTCTTCCATCTGGTAAACGATTCCAGAGCATCGGAGGCAGAACCACCAGACTGATCAACAGCTTCCTTCCACAAGCTGTCAGGATGCTGAACAGTTGTGTCACGCCGCGCCGCTCATCAGCGGCGCCACCTGCACGCACACCTGCACATCATCAGCGGCGAGGGATATAAGCCGCCTCACCCTGAGCTTCTGCCTGAAGCCGTCAGACTTCCCCATGCATCGCTGTGAGTTCCTTCACCCTCAGCTGATCACTCTGGTAAGAAGACCTTACCTCCTTTTCCTTCCTAGTCTGCTCCCCTGTGCACAGGTGGATTCCCCGGCGGCGGACGACGCCTCTCCATCGCCTGTTCCTCGCTGCTGCACCGGGCTCTCCAGGTGGCTGTCTACCGGACCTCGTCCCTTGTTGTGCCAGTCATCTGTCCTCTCCAAGTAAGCTCCTCTCTCGCTCTTATATCTCCTGTGTTGGTGTGTGCCCGTCACCCTTCTCCTTGTGCTTTTCCCATAGGGTTGTCCGGCTGTACGGCCTCCTGCCTCTGTGCCCGAAGCAGACGCCGCCATCAACACATTTACATCCCGCAGACACACATTCATACACTCCTGTTGTTAATAAACTATTTGAACTACTCTGAGCCTGTGTGTGTGCGTCTCCTGAGCCGTGCATTATGTCAGTACGGCTTCAGCAGAGCGGCTCGGCAGACAGCGGGCTCGCACACCGGCTTACCACTCTCGAGGCTCGAGTGGATCAGATAGCTTATCAGCAACAGGTGATTTTTAATCAGTTGATTGTTATAAATAACCGATTGGACCGCTTGGACCTCCAACAGCCGTTCCCCCCGGCTCGTCAGGGTGGCGCGGCTCCTGCTGCTCCAGTGGCCGTCCAGCAGGCTCCGGGTGCACCGGTTTGGCTCACGCCCATTCCAACCC
Source organism: Pholidichthys leucotaenia (assembly GCA_020510985.1). NCBI lineage: Eukaryota > Metazoa > Chordata > Actinopteri > Cichliformes > Pholidichthyidae > Pholidichthys > Pholidichthys leucotaenia. Next base: position 268,520,296 of record CM035836.1, read on the forward strand.
CCGCCCGCTTTAGCGGTAAGCTCGGCGGAGCGCGGGGGTTTATTATGCAGTGTGAGTCCGTCTTCCACCGGGTGCCCGGGGACTTTCCCTCAGATCATAGCCGAATTGGTTATATCGGGAATGTCCTGGAGGGGCGAGCATTAACCTGGACCTACGCCGTAATGGCGTGGCCCAGTTATGCCACCCTCACATATGACCAATTCGTGAGACGCTTCCTGGAGGTCTTTGACCATTCTCTTACCGAGACGGTCCAGGTCGATCGGCTTCTCGCCCTCCAGCAGGGAAGCCGGTTGGCAGCGGACTACGCGGTCGACTTCCGGGTAGCGGCGGAGGAATTAGGCTGGGAGGAATGCTCTCTCTGTGGCCTTTTCCTCCGCAGTCTCAACGATGATCTGAGGGATGAACTGGCTGGGCGGGATATCCCTGAGACGCTAGCGGAGCTAACATCCCTGGCGATCAGTTTGGACAACAGGCTGCGCGAGCGCTCCTCAGGACGGAAGTCGTCTTCTTCTTGCCCTCGTGGAGTCTCGCCGCACCTGTTCCAAGCTCGCCCCCTGGCGGCGCCGCCACCATCGTGCCCCGAGAAGTCGGAGCCGATGGTGACGGGCTGGACAAAGCTTTCCCCTGCGGAGAGACAACACCGCCGTGAGTTGGATCTCTGCATGTATTGCGGAAATGACCAACACATGGTGAAGCTTTGCCCACGGAAAGCCAGTCGGCGGGGTCCGCGAGTCACTGTAGGAGGCCTCGCGGACGTCAATCGGTTAAGTCCCCTCACACAATTGAAGCTGCCCATCCGTTTCTGCCACAACCCCACTGGGCATCTCACCCACGCACTGGTGGATTCGGGCGCGGAAGGCAATTTTATTTCACAAAGCCTGGCAACCCGATTGGGCATCCGCTGTCAGGCACTCAGGAACCCTATCTCCCTGGTCAACCTCGAGACAACCTCTAGACTTTGCCAACAACGCTGAGGAGGGAGATGCCCCTGTAGTTGTTGCAGTCGCTTCTCTCCCCTTTGTTTTTGTAGAGGGTGATGATCTTGGTGTCCCTCATGTCCTGTGGCAGCAGTAGGGCGGTCTTGCAGTGCTTGATCAGGTCAGGGGGTATGCCGTCGTTGCCGGGTGCCTTGCCAGCGGCCAAGCTATCAATGGCCTTGCTGAGTTCGTCGATGGTTGGCTCGGTGTCAAGTTCGTCCATGGATGGCAGGCAGTCGATGGCATCAAGGGCTGACGGTGTCACGGTGTTCTGTCTGGAGTAGAGGTTGGAGTAGTGTTCCACCCATCTCTCCATCTGCTTGTTCTTTTCTGTGATCATCTCCCCAGTGGAGGATTTGAGGGGGGCCGTCTTGCTCTGAGCCGGACCAAGTGCTTTCTTGATGCCATCGTACATACCACGGATGTTCCCTGTTATGGCAGCGGTTTGAATGTCTTGGCTGAGCTGAGTCCAGTACTCGTTGGCACACCGCCGAGCAGTCTGCTGAACTTTGCTTCTCGCAGCCCTGAGAATCTGGAGATTCTTCTCGTTTGGGTACTTCTTGTACTCAGCAAGTGCTGAGCGCTTGGCTTCAATGACGGGGGTCATCTCGGTCAACTTGGCATCAAACCAGTCCTGTGACTTCGAGGTCTTCCTCCCAAAGGTAGCCAAGGCTGTGCGGTGGATGGTATTTCGCAGCCCTTCCCACTTCTGCTTTGCAGATTCTCCTTCTTGTGCTACACCAAGTTCCTTCTCAAAGGTGGAGGCAAACTGCTCAACAAGTTCTGGTTGAGCCATCTTGCTGGTGTCAATCCGTGCCTTTCCAGGCTGTCTAGCACGATGGAATTTCTTCAGCTGCAGCTTGACCTTGCAACACACCAATGAATGGTCTGTGTCGCAATCTGCATTCTGGAACGAACGGGTGATTAGCACGTTCTTCAGTGAGGTGCGCCTGGTCAGGATCAAGTCCAGCTGGTGCCAGTGCTTTGAGTGCAGATGTTGCCAGGAAACCTTGTGTTGGGGCTTGGTGTTGAAGAACGAGTTTGTGATGCACAGATCGTGATATGTGCAGAAGTCGAGCAGCCGCTGTCCGTTGTCGTTTATTCTGCCCACGCCAAAAGGTCCAAGACAGGAGGGCCAGGAGTCGTGGTTAGCACCCACTCTGGCATTGAAGTCTCCAAGGAGAATGAGTTGTTCAGAGTTGGGGATGGTCCTGACAGTTGTTGCGAGATTCTCGTAGAACTCGTCTTTTGCCTCTGGTGTGGCTGTCTGTGTTGGGGCATACACACTGACGAGGGTGACTGGGCCTTGAGTGGTGTTCAGGCGGAGGGTGAGGAGTCGTGCAGAGCCAGTGCTGCCCGGTTCCACCATCTTCAGCAAGGTGTTCTTCACTGCGAAGCCCACTCTATGTTCCCTGTGTTCGTCACTGCCCTTTCCCTGCCAGTAGAACGTGTAGTCCTTCTCTCTCAGTGTGCCTGCGTCAGCCAGCCGTGTTTCCTGGAGAGTGGCGATATCCACTCCCAGTCTCTTCAGCTCATTATTGATGATGGCAGTCTTCCTGGTGTCGTTGATGTCCTTGAGGTTAGCAGCGAGTCCTGTCATCATAGTGCGGACGTTCCAAGTTCCCAGTTTTAGAGTTGGTCTCTTTTGTTTTATTGTCTTGCCTGGTGCGAAGGTTCTCAGCCTGCTGTTCGGACTTCTCCTCATGCCCATGCACCCAATGAGGAAAGCAAGCTGTGGCAGGACAACACCTTATTGGCTGGGGGCTGCCCAGCTTGAGGCGGGCGGTAGCTGTCCAGTGAGATCCGATGATCCCTCCCACCGTCGGGAACAACCCCTGGCGCCGCGCTCTACGCCAATTGAGTGGTGGCTTATAACCGGTAACTGTCATTCCCCGTGTTTTGTCTACGCCAAAGGCGAAGCTGGAGTGTCCTCTCCAGTGATCCGGTGTTCTACCTTCCAGCGTTGGGCGTTGGTAGGATTCAAGCCTGGGCAGGAAGATATGGAGGACAAGATGTTGCCCATGCAGCATGTCCCCCCTCTCCACGTCACTGATGAATCCAAAGGAACAGCAGGGCTGCTACAGTTTGGCACCAGCGCCGTTGCAGGAGCTGCCAGAATGATGTTGAGCACAACATAGAACTGCCTTAGGGGCTCCGACTCCGGATTTTTCCTCAGGGTTGACTCCCGAAGCCTTTCCTGTGACCGGGTATGCCGCAAGGCAGCGGAGGTTTGAAATCAGGGTTTACCTTCCCCTAGATGGGCTACCTTCCCAGGTTGACGAGCCACCATCTACCCGAAGCATCTGGTTTTAAGGCGCCAGAGATCCGCCCTCGCCCCTTCTCCTATTAGTAAAAGCAGTTCCGCCAGGCTTAGAGACTAAACCACATGGGCAGGCTAGGAGTTGGACTTAGTTGTCAGAGGCTTTTCGAGACGCACGTCATAAGGAGCATTTTATGAGCACTGGGAGCTTAACCCCAGTGCCGCTTCTGGCTATGACAACCTTGGAACCTTGGAGTATACATCCCAGAATTTAAAGTGACCATTGCAAAAAGACTCTCCAACAATACATCCGTGTTTACAGCAGAGATGGTGACAATAATTATTGCTTTGCAGTGGGTGGAGGAGGTCAGACCGGACCGGGTGGTGGTGTGCACGGACTCACTTGCAGCGCTAAAAGCCATACAGACACTAAAATCTACAAGGGAAGACTTGGTAATTGAGCTATATCACAGTTTATTTAGGGTACACAAGTGGAGAAGTTCAGTTTTTTGGGGTTCCTGCACATGAAGGGTTGAAAGGGAATGACTGTGCAGACAAATTAGCAAAAAGTGCTCTTGGAAAAAAGATAACTATACCATTGTCTCTTGGAAAAGGTGAAAGAAAAGCAGTAATCAAGAAAAAAGGAACTGAACTATGGCAAAAAAGATGGGATGAAGATCATAAAGGTAGATCATATTACAAAATACAAAAATCTATTGCAATAAAGAATTTCATAAAAACCAAAAGGAGGGAAGACATCATTATGGCAAGACTCAGACTGGATCACACAGGTTTAAACGACACTTTATTCATCATGGGAAAAAGTGAAAGTGACAAATATAGAAAATGTGGAGTAAAAGAAAATGCCGAGCACATCTTATTACACTGTCACAAATACGGAAATGAAAGACAGATAATGGAAAATGAAGTTCGAGAGGCCAGTAGGGAATGGGATTTAACTGGGATTCTGGGAAAGAGATGGAGATGGAGAGTCAATAAGGATCACGAGAAAGGCTCTTTTCTCTTTTTTGAATAACACAGGATTAAGTCATAGAATTTAGGGGTCGGGCTCAGATGACATAATGTTACACACTCTTGTACAGTAGGTGGCGATATGCACCTTTCAGTTGTTTGCTATCCGCCAGTAACCGAGAGAAGAAGAAGAAGAAGAGTTTTAGTTTTTTCTTGAAGATGGAGATGGAAGGTCACATTTTTAGATTCTCATCAAGCTCATTCCAAATCTACGGTCCTCTGCATACAATTCTAAACCTGGTGGATTTTGGTCTTTGTTTTTTCCCAGTAATTTAGTTTTTATTTCTGGTGATATAGGTGTACGTGGGAAGGAAGGTTGGAATGAGTTCATATAATTTATAGTTGAATTTGTGGACAACCTTATACATTATACAAGCATTCTGGAAACAATTATACTCAGCAAGTCTTAGGAGATTGTAACGATGGAAAAGATGACGAGTACGAGAATTATATTCAGACCATGATAAGGTACGTATAGGGAACAGCGCTGACTTCCGGGTATGGTAGGGTAGGAGGAGGCAACACAGGGAAACGTGCTCCCGACATTTAGATTATAAACTGCCTAAAGAAACACAAATTTCTAAAAATTTTATTACATGGAGTTATGAGAGTAAGGGCCTCAAGATGCCGAAAGTAAAAAATATTAAAAAATCAATATTGCACGAATTACACGAGGAAGACGGAGATGAGCATACCTCAGCCGCTGACAACGCCATGGAGGATAATGACATGCTAACAGGTGTGTCAGAACAAGCTAGCAGCGCGAGTTTGGACTTGATATTGAAAGAACTGCGGGATTTCAGAAAAGATAATAAAGTCCAGCTGGCAGCTATTAAAGAAGAAATGAATAAAACAAACAAGAGATTAGAAGAGGCGGAAGAAAGGATTCTGGAAGCAGAAACTCGGTTACAAACTAATGAGGAGGTCCTGGGTGAGATGCTCAAGCTCCATGTCCAAATGGAGGCTAAGCTCACGGATCTTGAGGGACGATCCCGGAGAGATAATATGGGGTATAAAGAGGTATAGGGTGAAATATATGGGGTGAAAGAGGGATCGGAAGATGATTCTCCATCAATGATTGCTTTTGTGGAAAGCTTATCTGGAGAATCTGGAATTTTCCAACCCCTCGGAACTACGAGTGGAAAGAGCGCATCGCGCACTGACGCCGAAACCTCCGCCAAACGCAACACCATGATCAATTGTCATCAAAATGGCCAGTTCCAGGATAAAAGAAGAAACTCTGAATCTGACCTGGCAGAAACATGGATTCGAATACCTTGGGAAGAAGGTTAATTTGGACCACGACTACGCACCTGAGATCATGAAGAGGCGGAGGGAGTATGCTGAAATAAAGTCGGTACTTAAAGAGAAGAAAATTCGATTTCAAACCCCTTTCCCAGCGAAAATGAGAGTTTTTTTATACAGATGGAACCATGTTATATGATTCGGCCGAGGAGGCGACCACTGATATGGAGAAGAGGGGATTCCCGGTGACTGTCGTCAGACGCCCGGAGACTCTCCTGGAACAGATCCAGCAGCTAACATGGCGCACAGAAAGGAGGATGAGAGGTCGAGCGACTGGAGAACGCACCCGGGACTTCAAAGGAAAATTACAAGCATTCAGACGACAAGAGCAAGAATGACTTTGAGAGCGACGCAGAGAGATTGAGATCTGAGACTGAATGGAAATACGGATGGTGAGCTTATTTTTTATAATAAACTGCCAGGACAGAAAATAAACTATGAATAATCTACAGTATGTAAGAATAGATTAAAATCCCGCGTAAAAACAAACATATAGTTTGACAATATAGAGTTTTCATAGTTGGATGTTTTTCCTGTGCTGTATGAAGATGGAAATTGGTCAATTGGCAGAAGAAGGCCCTCTTTCACAAATATATGAGAGAGGCTCCCCTTCAAGGTTCCCTAAGTATAGGGGCCAAATTAAGGTCATATCTAAGACCCCACGGATGGAAGTCAATAGTTTAGTTGTTTATAGTTTTATTTTATATTTTTATTTTATTTTATTTTTCTTTTGTTGGATGAGTATTTGAAGTTTTTTTGTTGCAGGCTTGGGCAGCTTTATTACCTCCGCCAGGCCGAAAAGGCCAGGAGGAGATTATGTTTTTGCCAGGGTTTGTGTGTTTGTCTGTTTGTCTGTCTGTCTGTCTGTCTGTCTGTTTGTCTGTTGGTTAGCAAGATAACTCAAAAAGTCTTGGACGGATTTGCATGAAACTTTCAGGCGTTGTTGGAAATGGTACAAGGAAGAACTGATTAAATTTTTGGGGTGATCCGGTTCACCGTCTGGATACAGGAATTTTTTTAAAGCATTTTTCAACACTGTGACATAGGGCCATTTTCAACATGTGCGCAGGCGCAATGGAGGCCGCTGGGCGTCGTGTCTGACCAACACAAACTCTGCGTTTTTCAACGTTTTAGGCACAAAAGCACGCGGAAAACACTGCTGCCTTGGGCCCGCCAGCGTGCCTGTTTTTGCGCCACGCTGCAAAACCTGACACGGCCACCTGTCCACCGCACCATTATTTGCCACAAATTCCCCGCCCAGCTATAGGCGCTGCGTAAAAACGACCTCTCTGCCGGGGAAGACTCTAAATTCTGTTTTGCCGCGGAGCGCAACCCCAATATAATATAAAACCCACGGCAACCTGTCTAGCCAATCTGCATCTGTCAGTGGAGGAGATGGACACACCAACACTTCAGTTTATTACCTCCGCCAAGGAGGCAATGCTTTTACAACCGTAAAACGGGGCTATAAGGGACGGCGGGGTAATATGGGACACTTTTCTAAATGTAATTCTGCTTTTTTAATTTTGCTTCCGCCTAGATTTGATGAAGGATTCATGGATATTTGACAATAACAACACAACTCAGCGTCCTGCTCAAAATAAAAAAAGCAGAATTACATTTAAAACATTTCCCACAAAAGTGTCCCTTATTAACCCGCCGTCCCTTATAGCCCCATTTTACACTACTGAACCACTAATCCTATCACTATCACATTGATTGTCATTCATTAATTGTCTGTTTATTGCACTGTCCATGTCAAATAAACAAATAATCATTGTGAATCCAATTGCTACTCATATCTTTTCATGCTCAGGGAATCTGAAAACGTACACACAAACACTGTATGGGGGGAACTGCGCCGCTTGGCGGAGGTCTGCGCTCTCCGAGTGCTTTTCTAGTTGTATATGTTTTTGTACACGTAGGGAGAGTTCTGTTTTATATACACTACCGTTCAAAAGTTTGGGGTCACCCAGACAATTATTTTGTGTCTTCCATGAAAAGTCACATTTATTTACCACCATGAGTTGTAAAATGAATAGAAAATATAGTCAAGACACTGACAAGGTTAGAAATAATGATTTGTATTTGAAATAATAATTTTTTCCTTCAAACTTTGCTTTCGTCAAAGAATCCTCCATTTGCAGCAATTACAGCATTGCAGACCTAACATGATTGCACAAGGGTTTTCTAATCATCCATTAGCCTTCTGACGCAATGAGCAAACACATTGTACCATTAGAACACTGGAGTGATAGTTGCTGGAAATGGACCTCTATACACCTATGTAGATATTGCACCAAAAACCAGACATTTGCAGCTAGAATAGTCATTTACCACATTAGCAATGTATAGAGTGTATTTCTGATTAGTTTAAAGTTATCGTCATTGAAAAAAAGTGCTTTTCTTTCAAAAATAAGGAAATTTATAAGTGACCCCAAACTTTTGAATGGTAGTGTATATATACTGTATATAGGTTCTACTATGCTAATGATATCAGAACAATCGAAAATGATTAGTAGCAAGATAAAAATTATCTCCTTCAATGTTAATGATGGCAGTGCCTTGACCCATTGGAGGAGATAGGAGAGAGAAGGACGGTGGCTAAACTGTCATCTCTGCTGGAGTCCGAGTTCCACCCTATGCAGGACATACTGATTGCACTGAGGAGCTCATTTAGCAGCAGACTACATCATCCTAGGTGCACAACCGAGAGGTTTCGCAGGTCCTTCCTACCTACGGCTGTCAGACTGTACAACCTAAGCAGGGCTGCTCGCAGAGATAGCAAAAAGACGTGACAACCTAATAGTTTTGAATGCAAAAGATGCAATAGACTTACACAATGGTCCCCTCCGGCATACAACTAGGAAAATACCGGTCGCTATGGAGGGTGAGAATATGTATGGGTACATAATCATACCATGTAGGATAACTAAGTAGACGGTTGTGCTGTTTCATCCCATCTAGCAACAATGCTCTGCACTGTGTGTGTTTATATATTTACATATTTATTCCATCTAGCTACAATGCTCCATACTGTGTGTGTTTATACGTATATTTACATATTTATTCCATCTAGCTACAATGCTCCGCACTGTGTGTTTATATGCTTATATATTTATTCCATCCAGCTACAATGCTCTGCACTGTGTGTCTGTGTATATATACACTCACCGGCCACTTTATTAGGTACACCATGCTAGTAACGGGTTGGACCCCCTTTTGCCTTCAGAACTGCCTCAATTCTTCGTGGCATAGATTCAACAAGGTGCTGGAAGCATTCCTCAGAGAGTTTGGTCCATATTGACATGATGGCATCACACAGTTGGTGCAGATTTGTCGGCTGCACATCCATGATGCGAATCTCCCGTTCCACCACATCCCAAAGATGCTCTATTGGATTGGGATCTGGTGACTGTGGAGGCCATTTGAGTACAGTGAACTCATTGTCATGTTCAAGAAACCAGTCTGAGATGATTCCAGCTTTATGACATGGCGCATTATCCTGCTGAAAGTAGCCATCAGAAGTTGGGTACATTGTGGTCATAAAGGGATGGACATGGTCAGCAACAATACTCAGGTAGGCTGTAGCGTTGCAACGATGCTCAATTGGTACCAAGGGGCCCAAAGAGTGCCAAGAAAATATTCCCCACACCATTACACCACCACCAGCCTGAACCATTGATACAAGGCAGGATGGATCCATGCTTTCATGTTGTTGACGCCAAATTCTGACCCTACCATCCGAATGTCGCAGCAGAAATCGAGACTCATCAGACCAGGCAACGTTTTTCCAATCTTCTATTGTCCAATTTCGATGAGCTTGTGCAAATTGTAGCCTCAGTTTCCTGTTCTTAGCTGAAAGGAGTGGCACCCGGCGTGGTCTTCTGCTGCTGTAGCCCATCTGCCTCAAAGTTCGACGTACTGTGCGTTCAGAGATGCTCTTCTGCCTACCTTGGTTGTAACGGGTGGTTATTTGAGTCACTGTTGCCTTTCTATCAGCTCGAACCAGTCTGGCCATTCTCCTCTGACCTCTGGCATCAACAAGGCATTTCCGCCCACAGAACTGCCGCTCACTGGATATTTTTTCTTTTTCGGACCATTCTCTGTAAACCCTAGAGATGGTTGTGCGTGAAAATCCCAGTAGATCAGCAGTTTCTGAAATACTCAGACCAGCCCTTCTGGCACCAACAACCATGCCACGTTCAAAGTCACTCAAATCACCTTTCTTCCCCATACTGATGCTCGGTTTGAACTGCAGGAGATTGTCTTGACCATGTCTACATGCCTAAATGCACTGAGTTGCCGCCATGTGATTGGCTGATTAGAAATTAAGTGTTAACGAGCAGTTGGACAGGTGTACCTAATAAAGTGGCCGGTGAGTGTATACTGTATGTATTTATAGTAATATGTACATATGTATATTAGCTGCTCTTGTTTTTTGTTTTTTTCTTGCCTTCTGATTGTTGCTCTGAGTGTTGCTATCCCTGTGCTGTTGCAATCCTGGAATTTCCCCATTGTGGGACTAAGAAAGGCTTATCTTATCTTATCTTATCTTAATGGCCTGTTGAATCCAATTAAACATAGCAGAATCTTAACCCAAATGAAGAAAGAACATGCACAGATAATATATTTACAGGAAACTCATTTGGACAATAAGGAACATGATAAATGAAAAAGAACGGGCTTTACTAATGTTTTTTTTTTCATCATATAAAGTGGGACGAAGGAGAGGAGTTGCTATCCTTCTTTCATATAAATTACATTTTGAAAAAGAATTTGAGATAAGTGATAAGGAGGGCCGTTTTATTTTAGTAAGGGGAAAGATAGAGGCAAATTCAGTTACGTTGCTAAATATATATGCACCTCCTGGAAGTGATTTTCACTTCTTCAGGAGAATCATTGACATAATAACAACTGAGACAGTGGGTCTTCTAATTTGTGGAGGAGACCTCAATATACATTTACATCCAAATCTGGATACCTCCAATGGTAAAGCATCTGACAAACTACCTTTAATTAAGAAAATTAATACACTATTTGAAGAGGTGGGTCTAATTGATATTTGGAGAGATCGACATCCATCCAGAAGAGATTACACTTATTATTCCTCACCTCACTCACTATACACAAGAATAGATTATTTTATAACATTTGGAAAAGACAAAGAAAAAATAAATACCTGTGAAATTGGGACAATAGACTTAAGTGATCATGCTCCTATATACCTACTGTATCTGTAGATCTTCAACTACAACCAAAAATTATAAAGTGGAAGCTAAATTCAAGTCTGCTTAATGATTCACACTTTAAAGAGCAAGTAAAAAAAGAGATACTTTTTTATTTAGAGAATAATGATAATGGTACTGTGTCCCTTCCAATTCTGTGGGATGCATTAAAGGCTGAGGGAAAATTATAGCAATATCCTCCTATAAGAAGAAAATGAGAAATAAAAAACTAGAGGAACTACAAAATAAATTAAAAGAATTAAGAGAAAAAACATAAAATAACAGTGGATCAGGATAAATTGGAGGAAATCAAAAAAATTAGAAATGAAATTAATGATTTGACTACTAATGAAGTTAAGAAAAAATTAATGTTCCTTAAACAGAGATATTATGAAAGTGGATCAAAATCAATGAAAGTTTTAGCTTGGAAACTTAAAAAGAAAATAGCACAGAACACAGTTCATAAAATTAAAGATCCAAATACTAAAATGATAAAAAGTAAATTAAATAAAATTTAGGGGGCCTTTGAAGTATTTTATAAGACTTTGTATTCTAAAACCACATGTAGTACTACTGACATAAACTCTTTTTTGGACTGTTTGGATTTACCAGTATTAAACGAGGAACAAAGTAAAATAATGATCGAGGATATCACAGAAAAGGAATTACAATTAGCAATAAGTAAACTTAAACTAAACAAATCACCAGGATCAGATGGGTACACTGCAGAGTGGTATAAGGAGCTTAAAGAAGAACTGATGCCGGTGATACTATCCACATTCAACTGGGTTTTAAAGAAGGCACAAATACCACCTAGTTGGAATGAAGCAATAATTTCTGCTATACCAAAAGAAAACAAGGATAAATTAGAATGTGGATCCTTTAGGCCAATATTGGTTCTTAATATTGATTATAGGCTGTTCACTGCCATCATGACTAGAAGATTAGAAAAATCCATATCACATTTGATACACAATGATCAGACAGGCTTTATCCGAGAGCATCAAACACAAGATAATATACGCCGAACTCTCCATATTATCAATCATATACAAAGAAATAATATCGTAGCAATGGTAATCAGTATTGATGCAGAAAAGGCCTTTGATTCTGTGGACTGGAGTTTTCTTAATCAAGTTTTATATAGATTTGGCTTACATGAAAAAATGATCAAAATAATACAGGCATTATATAATAAGCCCACTGCAAGAATTAAAGTTAATGGTTGTTTGTCAAATAGCTTTAACCTAGAAAGAGGGTCTAGACAGGGTTGTGCATGTTCACCATTATTATTTGCATTATATCTGGAACCATTTGCCCAGTATGTTAGACAGAACAAAGGAATACAAGGCATCAATATAAATGGGAAGAAGCATAAATTGGCCTGCTACGCAGATGATATTTTGATCTACCTGGGGAAACCAATAGATTCCCTACCTAAACTTATGGAATCATTCAGTTATTTTAGGATAAAATACAAAATTACAGGATACAAAATTACAGGATACAAAATTAACGTAAGTAAAACACAATTGCTTAAATATAATTATAATCCACCAGAAGAAATTAGAAATAATTTTCAATTTGCTTGGCAAACAGAATTCTTAAAGTACTTGGGAGTCATAATACCAAAAGACCTCTCTGAACTACTAGAATGCAATTATTCACCAACCCAAAGAAAAATCAAAGAGGACATCGCAAGATGGAATCTAATTCCATATTTAAACCTAAATTCAAGAATTGATTCAATTAAAATGAATATACTCCCCAAATTATTATATTTATTTCAAATTTTGCCAATAGAGATAAGTGAAAAACAATTTAATGAATGGGACAAAATGCTGTCCAGGTACATATGGCAAGGTAAGAAACCTAGAATCCAATTTAAAACTCTACAATTGTCAAAACAAAAAGGGGGTGGAGCCTTCCTTCCCTGAGAGACTATTATTGGGCAGCACAACTTAGACCCATGATTTGGTGGTGTAATCCTTCATATACTGCCCAATGGAAGAGTATTGAAGAGGGAATGAGCCCCACTCCTATACAAGCGATAATAGCTGATGGTAACCTACAAGACATTATCAAGAACATAGAAAATCCATGGGTTAAGTGGACTCTTAAAATTTGGAGAAAAGTAGTATCAAAATATAATCTAGAAGAGAACATAGTAATTTTAAAGTGGTGCGCGTATGACTCACATTTCACTCCAAATAAGTCAGACACAAGATTTAAAGTTTGGGCAAACAGAGGGATAACAGCCATATGTGTGTATATATATATATTTTATAGTAATACGTACATATGTATATTAGCTGCTCTTGCTTGCTTGTTTTTTTCTTGCCTTCTGATTGTTGCTCTGAGTGTTGCTATCCCTGTGCTGTTGCAATCCTGGAATTTCCCTGTTGTGGGACTAATAAAGGCTTATCTTATCTTATCTTATCTTATGTAAGATAATGAAAGATGACACTCTACTTAGTTTTGAAACACTTAAAGAGAAGTATCAGTTGGAATCACAAGACTTTTATCACTACTTGCAGATGAGACACTTTGTAAATAACAGGCTAAAATGTATAGTGGAATCATGTAAACCATTACTAAATTTATTTAAAAGGGCATATAATTCAAATAAAGATAAAAGCTTAATTTCACGTTTATATAAAGGTCTTATAAACCTGAAAAGACACTCAACTGTATATGTTAAAACAAAATGGGAAAAAGAAGGAGGAAGAGGAATGGACATTAATATGGTCAAATCAATGGAAATGCAGTAGTTCACAGCTGGAGGGAGTTTGGCTGGAAAAGCCTAATCAGATATTTTATCACACCTTCCCAGAAGGCTCAGTCCAAAGGGAACTCCCTAACTTGTTGGACAAAATGTGGTAGTACAAATGCAAATCATTATCATATATTCTGGCTCTGTCATGTTATTCAAAATTATTGGAAGGAAATTCATAAAGCTGTACAAGTGTACAAGATATTTTTGGATGTCAGTTACCACTGGAAAGCAAAACTCTATTCTTGGGGCTTGTGCCCGCAGATTGGTCAAAGAGGGACAAATATTTATTATGTATTCTACTGATTGCAAGCAGAAAGGCAATTACAAAAAAATGGCTTTCACAGGAGAGCCCATCTCTTGATTTGTGGATGGATATTACAATGGATATTTATAAGATGGAGAAAATAACAGCTTATGTCAATTACAAAAAGGATTTGTTTATGTTACAATGGGAAAAATGGACTAAATATGTAACACTACTCAGGCTGGACTTTCAATTTGCAAAACTGTTATAGCAGACTTTAATATATATACAAGAGTGTGAACATCAACATTTACTCCCTATATGCAGATGTTTATGCTGACCCTCCCCCCTTTTTTTTTCTTTCTTCTTATTTCTTTTTCAATTAAAAAAAAGGACATTCAGATGTAATTATCAAATGAAATGATGGCTTGAATCTGCTTTCTGAAGAATGTCAATAAAGAGAAAATTACAAAAAAAAAGATAAGGTACGTATAACTTTCTTTTGGAGAATTTCTAGCTTTTTTTGGTGAGTTGGAAATGTGTTACACCATATGATATCGCAATAATGTAAATGAGGCTCAAATAGTTTTTTTATAGAATGAGAAGTGCTGAAAGTGGTAGAAAATGTCTCACTTTAAAACAACAAAGCAGCATATTTGGCCAGTTTCTTGGTTAGATTATCAATGTGACATTTGAAATTGAGAAATTTATCGATGAGGACCCCCAAGAATTTTTCAGAGCTAATTATTGTAATATTCTGTCCATTAATTTGGGGGCAAAATTGCTTGGTGTCTCACTTTTTACTGGAACGGAATACAATAATTTGTTTTACTGATATTAAGAGAGTTTGTTACACTGAAACCAGGTGTCTGTTTTCATAAGTACACTATTTATTATTTGTTGAAGTTCATTTGGATTCTGGTGAGCAAAAAATAAATTAGTGTCATCAGCAAACAGTACTTTATGTAGTAGAGACGAGGAGTTAGCCATGTCATTTATGTACAAAATGAAGAGAACTGGTCCCAAGATGGAACCCTGGGGAACCCCATGATCGATGGATTTATATGATGATTTGTGGTTATATATATAAACATATTGAAGCCTTCCAAACAGATAACTAATAAACCAGTCTAATGCTAGGCCTCTTGATACCATAATGTTGTAATTTATTAAATAGGATATCAAGGTTAATGGTATCAAATGCTTTAGATATGTCATGTCCGCTGTGTAATAGTGCAGCGAACATATGAACTGATGTGAGCCCAAATACAGGTGAAATTTAATGTGTTTATTAACAAAAGAAAAATTCAATTCAATTTTATTTATATAGCGCCAATTACAGAAAAAAGTGGGTTTAGGCCACACTCTTAGTTTATAGAACCCACCAGAGACCCCTAAGAGCAAGCACTGCAGCGACACAGGTGAGGAAAAACTTCCCTTTAACGGGCAGAACCATAGCTCATAGAGGACAGCCATCCGCCTCGACCGGCTGGCTTGAGTAGCTACATTCAAAACAAACATACAAATACAACATACAAAGCCAAACAGTCCAGTACCAAGCCTGGCCAGGCTGCACATGCAAGTAAAGGCCTGGCAGGGGCAGCATTTCTAACTAAAGGCCTTATCAAAGAGTAAAGATTTCAACTTGCTCTTGAATAAAGAGAGAATGTCTGCCTTCCGAACTGAACTGGGAAGACGGTTCCACTGGAAGGGAGCTTGATAGCTGAAAGCTCTACCTCCCAGTCTACTTCTAGACACCTTGAGGACCACTAGTAGTTTGGATTTTTGGGCGCGCAGAGCTCTGGTTAGATGATAGGGAACCAAGAGTTCTTGCAGGTAAGAAGGAGCCATACCATTAAGAGCTTTATAGGTTAAGAGCAATATCTTGAATTCAATTCTATATTTTATTTGGAGCCAATGTAAAGAAGCTAAAACTGGAGTAATGTGAAAAATGAGGTACAAAGTGTCCATAACAACTGTCCAAATGATGAGAAGTATGGTGAAGGTGACTGGCTACAAGCTCAACAGGAAAGCCCCACACGCTCTCAGGGCAGAACTGGGCAGCGGACAGGAGAGGGCTGAAAAATAATCGAACAGGAGACTTACATCATGTCAGAGCCACAAGGCTCTGGAAACACAACACTAGTAGTTGGGGAGAGCGAGCCAGATCATCCATGTAGACTGACTGATGCCAACACATTGAGTGTTTCCACTGCCGGCCAGAAATACCCCCAGATACTAACGAGCGGCAAGTGGAAACAGGTGCGTGGCAAACAGGGTGGATGAATCAGTATTCATGAGTGTTTGGTGTGTGTGTGTGTGTGTGTGTGTGTGTATGTGTGGAACCCCAGGTGATGGCAATAGGCTGATAGGTGTCTGGCAGAGAGAGGTGAGGAGGGCTGTGGCTCAAGATTGACAGATGAACCAATAATCTGCTAGCTGAAAAAGGTAAAGGCTGAACCCACAGGCCATGAAAAGGGCAGGAAACACCAGCCCCGTACATGACAAGATAGGTCTAAGAAAATGCCAATACCAAAGTTGCCTCTTTCAACTGCATCATTGATTTTTTTTTTTCAGTTAGGTCAAGTATTACCATATAAGTAGTGTGTTTCTTTCTGAAGTCATATTGAGATGGGATAATAATGTTGACCTTGTCAAGGTAACTGGTAAGTCTGTTATAAACTATTCTTTCTAAAACCTTGGAGAGAGTAGGCAAAATGGATATTGGACGCACCAAATTTATTGTCCAAGTGTTTTTTAGCTGATTGAGGACAATTTTGATGTGCTGAATCCAAAAATCACATTGGTTTTGGTCAATCAGGTCAACTTTTTGAACTATGGCCACATGTTTTCTTACGTTTGGTAAGGTCCAATGTGTGGTGGAGATAATGGGTAGAATTTTTTTTTCTTCTTTTTTTTTCTTCTTTCTGAGAAAACCCCATTGAGTCTAATATTGAATTAAATGCCTTATTAAGACAGTCACTACCTACATCTACATGTATATTAAAATCCCCTACTATAATTATTCTATCTGATTTCAGCACTGAATCTGCTAAGAATTCAGCAAATTCAGATTAAAAACTCTGAGTAGGCTGAGGGTGGACGATAAACTATGGCAAGGAAAATTGGGTTTAACCTAAGATTGCTAACATGCCAAATACTGAGGACCAGGCCCTCAAAGGAATTAAAACTATGTTTTTTGCTTTACATTAACTAATAATTTAGAATGGTAAATGGTTGCTACTCCTCCTCCTCCACGACCAGAACTTCTGGGATTTTGATAGGTTAAATATAGTAGTTTAAATATAGTATAATAGTTTAATTTACAGTACAACAGTACAACTGCTTATTTTCTTTTTTCAAAAATTTGTGACTTTTTTCCTCATAAATTTGCAACTTTGTTCTTAGAAACCGGAGTGGTAGCATAGTTGATAGAGCATCTGCCCCCAACAACCGGGAGGTTGGGGGTTCAAGTCCCGGTCAGGTCATACCAAACACCATATAAAAATGGTACTTCTAGCTTGGTGCTCAGCGTAATAGAATGGGGGAAGGAGAAGTTGTTTGTGGTGGTGCCTTGCATGGCAGCGACCCTCTGATTTTACATGTGATTAACATTGTAGATAGGAGGAATGGAATTTTGTTCTACTGAATGACAAAGTTGGCTTCTTATAAAAATGAGTTATTTTTTTCTCATAAATTTGAAGTTTTTTCTTAAAAATTTGTTTCCCTCATACATTTGCACTTTTTTGTAGAAAATTTGCAACTTTTCCTGTAAATTTTCATCTTTTTTCTCATAAATTTGTGACTTTTTCACAAAAAATTTTGACTTTTTTCTCATAAATTTGAGTTTATTCTAAAAAATTTACAACTTTTCTCAGACATTTGTGACTTTTTTCTAGAAAATTTACAACTTTTCTCAGAAATTTGCACGTTTTTCTTGTAAAGTTGCATTTTTTCCTTCAAATCTGCAACATTTTTTTTTTCTCAAAAAAATGTGACTTTTTTCTTGTAAATTTGCAGTTTTTTCTTAAATATTTGTGGCTTTTTTCCTCATAAATTTGCAATTTTCATAAAAATTATGAACAGAATTGGTGATAAAGGGCAGCCCTAGTGGAGTCCAACTCTCACTGGAAACTGGGTGTTGGCAATACGAACCAAACTCTTGCAGTGGTTGTATAGGGACCAGATAGTTCGTAACGAGCCCGATTTCTCATACTCCTGCAGCACTCCCCACAAGAGACCACGAGGGATGTGGGCGAATGCTTTCTCCAAGTCCACAAAACACATGTAGACTGGTTGGGCAAACTCACAGTAACCCTCAAGGATTCTCGAGAGGGAAAAGAGCTAGCCCGATGTGCCACGGCCAGGACAAAAATCACATTGCTTCTTCTGAATCCGAGGCTCGACCAGCGATCAGACTCTCCTCTCCAGTACCCTGGTATAGACCTTACCAGGAAGGCTGAGAAGTGTGACCCCACTTAAGTTGGAACACACCCTCTGGTCACCGTTTTTTAAAAGGGGAACCACCACCCCAGGTTGCCATGCCAAAGGCACGGTCCCTGACTTCCACGCAACACTGCAGAGGTGTGTCACTCATGACAGCCCTACAACATCCAGGACCTTGAGGTACCCAGGGCGAGTCTCATTCACCCCTGGGGCCTGGCCACCAAAGAGTTTTTTAATGACTTCGGCGACCTCAGTCCCTGTGATGGGCGAGTTATCCCCGTTGTCCTCAAGCCCTGCTTCCTCTGTGGAAGGTGTGTCAGTGGGATTAAGGAGCTCCTCGAAGTATTCCTTCCACCGCTTGACGCTGTCCCCTGTCAAAGTCAGCAGTGCCCCATCGGCACCATACACAGTGTGGATAGGGAGGTGCTTCCCCCTCCTGAGTCGCTAGACAGTTTGCCAGAATCTCTTTGAGGCCGAACGAAAGTCTTGTTCCATTGCCACACCAAACTTCTCCCACACCTGAGGTTTTGCTTCTGCAGCCACCCGAGCTGAACTCCACTTGGCCTGCCAGTACACTTTAGCTGCTTCAGGAGTCCCACAAGCCAGCCAAGCTCGATAGAACTCCTTCTTCTGCTTGATGCCCCCCCCCCATCACTGGCATCCACCACTTGGTTCGGGGGTTGCCACCACGAGATGCACCAACAACCTTGCAGCCACAGCTCTGGGCAGCTGCTTCAACAATGGAGGTGGAGAACATGGCCCATTCAGACTCCATGTCTCCAGGCTCCCTCGGAATGTGGTTGAAGTTCTTCCGGAGGTGGGAGTTGAAGACCCCCTCACTGTACGTGTAGGTCTACTGGGTCTGAGTGGCGTCCGCCCCTGCCATCAGATCCAACTCGCCACCAAGTGGTGATCAATTGACAGCTCTGCACCTCTCTTTACCTGAGTGTCCATAGACATGTGGTTGCAGGTCTGATGACACAATAAAAAAATCAATTATCGACCTGCGACCTAGGGTGTCCTGGTGCCAGGTGGACATATGGACACCCTTATGCTTGAACATGGTATTTGTTATGGACAAACTGTGGTTAGCACAGAAGTCCAGTAACTGAACACCACTCAGGTTCAGATTGGGCAGGTCATTCCTCCCAATCACCTCCTTCCGGGTTTCACTGTTGTTGCCCACGTGTGCATTGAAGTCCCCCAGTAGGATAGTGGAGTCTCCAAGAGGAGCACTCTCCAGCACCCCAGTCAGAGACTCCAAAAAGTGTGGGTACTCTGAACCATCACTTGGTGCATATGCACAAATGATGGTCAGGACCCATTTCCCAACCTGAAGGCACAGGGAAACTACCCTTTCGTCCACTAGGGAGAACTCCAGTGTCAAGGCAGCAAGGCGGGGGGATATAAGAACACCCACCCCTGCCCGTCGCCTCTCACCCGGGGCAACTCCAGAGTGGGCCAAGCTCCAGTCCCTTTCCAGGAAACTGGATCCAGAACCGGAGCTGTGAATTGAGGTGAGCCCAACTATATCCAGCCAATATCTCTCAACCTCGTGCATCAGCTCCAGCTCCTTCCCCACCAGAGAGGTAATGTTCCACTTCCCAAAAGCCAGTTTGGAAAGCCGGGGATCAGACTGCCAAGGTTTCTGCCCTCACCTGCCATCTGATCTGCATAGCACCGTGTCCCATGGTCCCTCCTGCAGGTGGTGAGCCCACTGGAGGACAGGTCTATGTAACTCTTTTGGGCTGAGCCCGGCCGGGTCCCATGGGCAAAAACCTGGCCACCAGGCGGTAGCCATCAAGCCCCTCCCCCAGGCCTGGCTCCAGGGCGGAGCCTCGGTAACCCCATACCGGGCAGGGTACACTGAATCCTTGATTTTTTGTTCATCATGGGAGTCTATTGGATCATGTTTGGTCTGGCCCTTCACCCACGATCAGTTTGTCTTGGGAGACCCCACCAGAGGCAAATTGTGCTACACAACATAGCCCCAATATAGCAATCTTTTTTTCTTGTAGCTTTGCAACTGTTTTTCTCAAAAATCTGTGACTTTTTTCCTCATAAATTTGCAACTTTTATCCCCAAAAAAATCATTTTTTTCTCATAAATTTGCTTTTTTTTCTAGTAAATTTGTAAGTTTTTCCTGTAAATTTTCATCGTTTTTTCTCATAAATTTGTGACTTTTTCACAAAAAAATGACTTTTTTTCCTCATAAATTTGAGGGGGGGGTTTTTTCCTAAAAAAAATTTGCAACTTTTTCTCATAAATTTGCATTTTTTTCTTTGAACTCTGCAACCTTTTTCTGGTAAATTTGCTTTGCTCATCTGGATGCTGGTTCCATTGTTCTGTTCTGTGCAATTAAATTGTAATTTGTGACCTTTTAAATGTTTAAATTGGCATCTTTCCTCATATCTCTGCACCTTCATTCTTGCAAATTTGTACCTAATTTACATGGGCTGAATTGGTGAACACCCCATCCCCCTTGTTAAAAAATAGCAAATCACCTACTGCTTTCATCCAGTCACTCACAGTCTATGACTGCTTCTCTTTAGTCTACTGTAGCTGGGTTTTTTCTGTTTGTGTGTTAGTGATGGCTTACATTTGCCTTTTCTGTATAGAAATCCCATTTCCTTAAATTAACAGAAGTCAAACCTACCAGTCAACACAGCCCATCTTTAATTGTTGCTTCCCTTTTTCTTCTGTCCTCAGCATTTTTCTCTCCTGTTCTTTGTCCCCCACAGAATGGCCTATCCCCCATACACATGGCAGCTCAGGGGGATCACATGGACTGCGTCAGGCAGCTGCTGCAATACAACGCCGAGATTGATGATATCACGCTGGACCATTTAACGCCTCTTCATGTAGCGGCCCACTGTGGCCACCATCGCATGGCCAAAGTTCTTCTGGACAAGGGGGCCAAGGCAAATGCACGAGCCCTGGTGAGGAGCTACTTGGCTTGTTCAAACTCAGTACCAATACCAAGGTGATCCAACATGATACAATCTCTGGTACTGCTAGGAAAATACAAAAATTTAAAGGAGAAGTAAATAATACCTTTTATGCCCCACTGGTCGAAGCCCAAAGGGGTTGAAGAGCCCTTTGGGCGAAGGCCGAAGGGGGATTATGTTATGGGTCAGGCCGTCCTCTGTCCCACTTTTGTGAAATCAACTCCTCCTACAGTTTGGTTCTGATTGTTTTGAAACTTGGTACAATGGTTTGATATACTCTGATGATGCACATATTGCAATTTGGTTCTCATCGGATGACCTTGAGGTCAAAAGTCAGTGGTCAGATTTTCCCTAAATCTTCTAAACACAGTAACTACTGAAAGAAATGATGTAGGCTTTTCAAATCAATACAATGGTTGTATCTAATACACATCATGGATGATTTACACCCTCACTTAACTACAGGTTTGGGGTCAAGGGGTTAAAGGTCAGAGTTCATAGTTAGCACTGCAGTTGCACTATAGTAAATGCTAAATTTACTATTACTATAAAACAAGTAAAGTTAGGGCCACCAAACCTGCTCCACAGGTTCACATTGGGATCCTGACCTCTGACTATGGGTTTGGTGTCAAAAGCTCAAAGTTAACATTCCCTATGCCTTATTACTGTATAGTGAGTAAAATTTTGGTCACCAAAGTCGGTACACGAGTTCACCCTGTGACCCTGAAGTGTGACTGTAGCTCTGGGATCACAAGGTCAAGGGTCAACATCAACATGGCTTATAAACTATATCTCAACAACAAAGAACGCTAGGGTCACCAATAGGGCTGTTGCGGTAGAGGAATTTCCCCTGCGGTGATGGTGGACAACTCAACACCGCAGTATGCGGTATTATTGCAAATGTTTTTAGGACCCTGTGGTCTCGTAATTTAAACAGGGTTCATAACTTATGTAGCAACCAATGGCAGTTGTGAGAAACTCACTGCAGATCTGCTCTCAACTTTGTGTGTGTGTGACAACTGTGCAGAGCTCCGGTCTGACTTAGACATGAACTGCTGATTCTTATCAAAACATCATCAAAATCATTTTCATAAAGCAGTGGAGGTAACTCCAGTATTTCAACTACGGCGTGTGTGGACTGGAGACTGCAGTGACAGTCAGCTTATTTAAACAGGACAGTCTCTGTACAGGACCCTGCGTGGTTCTTGTGTCTGTGATTTTTGGATTTTTACCGCTGTCCAAAAAATCACGTTCAAACAAGCAATGAACTACGCAGTAGTTGTTTCACTGTCTGAGCTCAATTGTCAGAATCATAAACACTCCACTCAAAAGGAAATAACACGCTCAGTGCCTTTCAGTGCTCACTGTCATGACTGTATTTAACAAGGAGTCCAAACACTTCCACCACTAACTGCCTGCTGGAGTCCATCTGGAGAGAGAGTGCCCCACACGGTGCTGTCGTTGTCAGCACCGTGTGCTATGGAAGCTTCCACAGTACCAGGTGCTCTGCCGTCATTACCGGGTGCTGTTCATGCTGTTGGCAATAAAAATGCACTTTTTTTTTTCCACAATATTTTTTATTGAACCTTTTTTACAAACATAGCACCAACAATCAGACACTAACACTAAAGTAATTTAAAAATTAAAAAAACACTAACAACAACAACAAAAAAATGTACTAAAAACAACAACAACCATTAACAAAAGCAAGTCAACAACAATGCTCCTCTGTTTAGTCTAGGTAATCTATTACATAAGAATACATAATATACATTCACCAGTTTGGAATTTGCAAGGTCCACACATATCATTCACCTTCTTCTTTAGAAGTTATGTTTAAATTCTTTACATAATCAATGAAAGGTCTCCATATATTCGCAAACACATTTTCCTTTGATTTCAGTATATATGTTATTCTTTCTAGTGGAAGGTTTGTTAACATCTGTCTTAACCACTGAGTCACATCTGGTCTATGAGTCTTTTTCCACAGTAGTGCAATACATTTTTTGGCATTAAGCAAACTGAGGTCTATGAATGTTCTTTCAGTCTTATTAAAGTTATGTTTTTCTGGATACAGACCCAACAAAAACAGTTTAGGGTTCAATGTGAATTGTTTTGAAATAATTTTTTCAATTGTTACCCTCACCTCTTCCCAAAACATTCTGATTTTTCTACATTCACATAAACAATGAAATAGGGTTCCTTTACTTTCCATACATTTTGTGCATGTATCTGGTATGTTTTTGTTATATCTATTTAATTCCACTGGTGTAACATACAGTGGGGCAAAAAAGTATTTAGTCAGCCACCAATTGTGCAAGTTCTCCCACTTAAAAGATGAGAGAGGTCTCCAATTTTCATCATAGGTATACCTCAACTATGAGAGACAAAATGAGAAAAAAAAATCCAGAAAATCACATTGAAGGATTTTTAATGAATTAATTGGTAAAATCCTCGGTAAAATAAGTATTTGGTCACCTACAAACAAGCAAGATTTCTGGCTCTCACAGACCTGTAACTTCTTATTTAAGAGGCTCCTCTGTCCTCCACTCGTTACCTGTATGAATGGCACCTGTTTGAACTAGTTATCAGTATAAAAGACACCTGTCCACAACCTCAAACAGTCAGACTCCAAACTCCACTATGGCCAAGACCAAAGAGCTGTCAAAGGACACCAAAAACAAAATTGTAGACCTGCACCAGGCTGGGAAGACTGAATCTACAATAGGTAAGCAGCTTGGTGTGAAGAAATCAACTGTGGGAGCAATTATTAGAAAATGGAAGACATACAAGACCACTGATAATCTCCCTCGATCTGGGGCTCCATGCAAGATCTCATCCCGTGGGGTCAAAATGATCACGAGAATGGTGAGCAAAAATCCCAGAACCACACGGGGGGACCTGGTGAATGACCTGCAGAGAGCTGGAACCAAAGTAACAAAGGCTACCATTAGTAACACACTACGCCGCCAGGGACTCAAATCCTGCAGTGGCTGACGTGTCCCCCTGCTTAAGCCAGTACATGTCCAGGCCCGTCTGAAGTTTGCTAGAGAGCATTTGGATGATCCAGAAGAGGACTGGGAGAATGTCATATGGTCAGATGAAACCAAAATAGAACTTTTTGGTAAAAACTCAACTTGTCGTGTTTGGAGGAGAAAGAATGCTGAGTTGCATCCAAAGAACACCATACCTACTGTGAAGCATGGGGGTGAAAACATCATGCTTTGGGGCTGTTTTTCTGCAAAGGGACCAGGACGACTGATCCGTGTAAAGGAAAGAATGAATGGGGCCATATATTGTGAGATTTTGAGTGAAAACCTCCTTCCATCAGCAAGGGCATTGAAGATGAAACGTGGCTGGGTCTTTCAGCATGACAATGATCCCAAACACACCACCCGGGCAACGAAGGAGTGGCTTCGTAAGAAGCATTTCAAGGTCCTGGAGTGGCCTAGTCAGTCTCCAGATCTCAACCCCATAGAAAATCTTTGGAGGGAGTTGAAAGTCTGTGTTGCCCAGTGACAGCCCCAAAACATCACTGCTCTAGAGGAGATCTGCATGGTGGAATGGGCCAAAATACCAGCAACAGTGTGTGAAAACCTTGTGAAGACTTACAGAAAACGTTTGACCTCTGTCATTGCCAACAAAGGGTATATAACAAAGTATTGAGATGAACTTTTGTTATTGACCAAATACTTATTTCCCACCATAATTAGCAAATAAATGCTTTAAAAATCAGACATTGTGATTTTCTGGATTTTTTTTTCTCATTTTGTCTCTCATAGTTGAAGTATACCTATGATGAAAATTGGAGACTTCTCTCATCTTTTAAGTGGGAGAACTGGCACAGTTGGTGGCTGATTAAATACTTTTTTGCCCCACTGTACATCCGCATTAACCATTTAAAATGTATCAGTTTAAGACGTACATTTATTGATTTGGTTTGAGCTTCTGCACAAGCCATTTCCCATTGTTCCTCTGAAATTTCAATTTGCAGGTCTTCTTTCCAATAATTCAGTCTTTTCTGTGAGTTTTCACTTGAGAGTAGTGTCAATGAGTTATAAAACTCTGAAATAATACCCTTTCTCTTACTGTCTTTCGTCAAAATTTTTTCCAAGGATGAATAAGTAGGTCGGGTGAGAGCATTATTTTGATTTGATCGAATATAAAAATGCACTTTATTTATTAATCAATAGGGGCACATAAGTGAACAATGAGATTTAGCCACACACAAAAAAAAAGTGAACACCACGGTTGTTGCGGTTGCTCGTTTTCCTCTGTGGTAGGCCTGTCCATAGCATGGTATTACATAATTGCAGTTATCACGACAGCCCTAGTCACCAAACTTGCTACACAGGTTTACCTCTGGATCCTGACCTCTGACTATGGATTTGGGGTCAAAAGGTCAAGGTCAAGGTTAGCATTTCATCCATCCATCCATCCATTTTCTACCGCTTTTCCGGAGGTCCAGGTTGTGGAGGCAGCAGTTCAAGCAGAGAAGACCAGACTTCCCTCTCCCCAACCATCTGCTGCTGTCGTGGTTCGAGCGCCGATTTCGTCTGTGCTTGGACCATGCAGTATTTTCCTCCCAGCTGATGTGTGTGTGTGTCCCGATGGCCCTCCGAGCTCTTATTGTGACAGCACTCGGAGGGGCTTCCTGTTGTCAGAGCTGTGCTCTAACAGCTGAGCTGCATTTAGCGATTGCCTCATCAGCTGTCCCATGCTGAGCCCTATTTAAGGGATAAGCTAAGGGCTGAGCATTACTGCAGTCTCCGTCAGACTCCGTCAGAGATTCCTCGTCTGTCCTGTCAGACATTCCTCGTCCAGCCTCCGTGCTGATTACCCCATTATCTGTAAGTGTGTTTGTTGAGGATCTGTTCCTCCTTGTCATTACTTGTGTTATTGTGATAGTGTGTCGTAGCCCCCGTGGCTCACTACTTTATCGTTATTCTACCTTTAATAAACTGTGCAAACTCACCGGCTGGCCTATAGCGTCTCTTATTGATGGCTCGTGAGGGCCATCCCATGACAGTAGACTGCAGCCCGACTGAGACGCCGGTCGCCGTGAGTTTTGCCTAATTGGACTTGTTAGTTCCCTTGTTCAGCGTACCAGCATGCTGGGAGATGGTGTCGCTGCGCAAGGGCTACACTACGAGCCTGGGCTACGAGCTAATTATGGCTTTCATTGAGGTCGATGGAATCCTTTCCAACGCTCGTAGCCATCGCTTCCCCAGCGGCTTGCGCTGGTACCTGGACCTTGCTGAGGACACTATTAATCGCCTTCCCCGCTACTCCAACCACCCGGAAGTCACGGCGAGGAAGGCAGACATCACTGCGCAACGGGAGGGACTCCGTGGGCTGGAGGGAAACTCCGGCAGGAAGCCGAAGAGGAGGCATCCTCATTCCTCGCTTCGGGATCCCATTCCTGTCCCCATTCCAGGCCAGGAGTTCGCACCGCCCAGGGGTGATCCCCGAGAGAGTGAGTCGTCAGTCGGGATTCCCTCGGAGGAGCTACAACTGACAGCTGTTTCCATCCGGGACCGAGTGGCTGCTGCTCGCTCCGCCGTTCACCCTACGCAGGTTATAAAGCATGTGACGGCGGCAGTCAGGCTGGTGGAGAGGAATCCGGCATTAAATGACTATCCATCGTACGCCGACCTGCTCGCTTCTGTTTCCGCCCAGGAGCGGCGTTTCCCAAACCTCTCCTTCGCCTCGCCCTCTGCTGGTAACCATCGTAACACTAACAGAAAGCCTCAGCAAGGACCCCGTCCTGATCCTGTTCCAGGTCGTCGGAAGGACTCCACCTCTCAGACAGCTGCCTCTTCTACGACTCGTCTGGAGGGAATTCCCGCAGCCTCTCTCCCCGGGTCACCTCTTCCTGCTGTTCCGCCAGCTCCTTGTGCCCGGATCGCCTCAGCTCTCATCCCCTCCTCCTCGACGTCTTCCTCGGATGCTGCGAGTGATATGAGTCCTGTTTCGGAGATGCCCATCGTGGGTCCATCGCGAGCGGCTCCTCCTCGTCCTTCCAGGGGGCCCTCCGTCACCATCCAGCGGGGCAAGGGAGGAACGAAGTCCACTGCGGCGGGTTCCATCTTGCCTCCATGGATCAGGCAAGTAGCTTTTCATTCTGTTCCCACATTGGATGAATTGCCTCGCTTGATTCCTGGGGGCGGAGCTCGGGGTTCACAGTCCCCTGAACTCCCTCCACCTGCTGCAGTAATTAGTAATGGACCTGCTACCTTCGTGTCTCCTTCCCCTGAGCGTTCTGCGGCGCCAGGCCTACACCACGGGACGAGGAGGGAGCCTGCGGCCCTGGATAGCCTGGTTCCAGTCCCGCAGACACGTCATGGGCAGAGGAGGAGAGCGGACTGCAGTTTGAAACCTGCGCCGACGGAGAAGCGTCCCCGGGTCTCCACGGAAGAGTGGCCCGATCCAGCAGGTCGAGGATCCCCTGCCACCACGCCGTGCGGGTCGTCGGCGTGGACGTCAGCGTTGGAGGGTCCTCAGACTGTGGAGAACATCATGCCGGCTGCGGGGCCCGCCGTTGCCGAGTAGGAGCCAGTGGATGTCCTTCTGCCTTCAGAACCCGGATCGTCGAAGCCCTGGACGGCGACAGAACTCAAGTGCAGGCAAGTGTTCTATTTTTCCTTCCTACTATCTGTTCTAGAGTATTTTTGCCTGTCTCTCGGGGAGACGAGCCAGGTGCAGCCGTCCGCTGTATCCGAGCTCGTCTCACTGGGCTCTATCGCTACCGGTGATCCTGATCCCGGTTCTTTTTCTTCTCCTGAGCCTTCTCCCAGGGTGCGGAGTCAATCCCGGTTGCTGTGCTGGAGGTTCCGGGTTCAAGGTTGGAGGTCGTTCCTGGTGCTGCGCCAACCCAGTCGGGGTCCATCACGGGTGCGGCATTGACCCAATCGGGGTCTGACGTGGGTGCAACCGAGACCCAATCGGGGTCTGACGTGGGTGCAACTGAGACCCAGTCGGGGTCCGACGTGGGTACAGCTGAGACCCAATCGGGGTCCATCACGGGTGCTGCTCTGGCCCAATCGGGGTCCGTCGTGGGTGCCATGCTGACCCAATCGGGGCCCGTTATGGGTGCCGCGCCGACCCGATCGGGATCCAGCAGAGGCGCAGCGCCGGTTCAGTTTGAGGTCGGTGAGGGAGCTGCAGATCCTCTGCTGCCTGACGCTGGACTGGCTCATCATCATTATCATCATCATCATCATCATCATCATCCTTCCCCTAACTCATCTCCACCGGGGGGCGTTGGGGTTCTCAAGGTTCGGCTCGGCTCTCCCTCGTCTTCCCCCTCTCCAGGGAGGCCGTCTTTAATTTTTCCCCTGCGGTCCTGGTGGCTGAGTGATGCGGGTCGGCCGCCTGGTGAGCTTTTTCACCGGTTCAGCGTTCTGGGTTGGCCACCCGACGTACTGTACTTCCTACTGGGTGACCTGGTTCCGCCACCGGAGGTTCTGTCTCTCCGGGCCTGGGACTGGCGTAGGCCGCCCGAACGCTCCCTTTTCCCCTTATTGACTATTTGGACAATGGACGCAGGAGACCACCAGAACTGTTCCTGCCTCATTGGACTCTGCCTGCCGTTATCCCCTTGTGTTTCTTATTTCCATTAAATATTAAGGTCACTCGGGTGTATTGTCATTTGCTCTATTTTGATCTGTGTATTCACCGCTGTTTAGTGTGCCTTTTTTTTCTCCCCTCCCCTGTCTGAGGGATGATTTGTGTCTGCCACATTGTATCTCATGGGCCTGTGTATTTTAGTTATAGGCCTCCTTCTGTTATTTCCAATTTTGTCTTGTCTGTGTACCATCTGTGCTTTATGGAGTATTGTGGGTTTTTTTTTTTACCATGCTCTGTAATTGCTTTGTTTGTTCCCTGTTTTCCCGTGTCATTGTCTTGGTGTTTTTTTGTCTTTTCTGGTTCTCACCCTCCAGGCCTTTCCCCCATCCTCCCACCCTGGGTGGGGGTGGGGGTGGGGGTGGGGGGCTTGGGTGTCATACGGCGTCCGGAGTTCGCTGCCTCGGAGGGGAGTACTGTCGTGGTTCAAGCACCGATTTCATCCGTGCTCGGACCATGCAGTATTTTCCTCCCAGCTGATGTGTGTGTGTCCCCAATGGCCCTCCGAGCTCTTATTGTAACAGCGCTTGGAGGGGCTTCCGGCTGTCAGAGCTGTGCTCTAACAGCTGAGCTGCATTTAGCGATTGCCTCATCAGCTGTCCCATGCTGAGCCCTATTTAAGGGATCAGCTAAGAGCTGAGCATCGCTGCAGTCTCCGTCAGACTCCGTCAGAGATTCCTCGTCTGTCCCGTCAGACATTCCTCGTCCAGCCTCCGTGCTGATTACCCCATTATCTGTAAGTGTGTTCGTTGAGGATCTGTTCCTCCTTGTCATTACCTGTGTTATTGTGATAGTGTGTCGTAGCCCCTGTGGCTCACTACTTTATCGTTATTCTACCATACCTCTAAACAAACTATTAAACATTAAGTTTCTTGCACACAGTCCTCCACAGGCTGGAGCATAGCCGCACCCTCGATAGCTCCAGGCTGGAACGGAGCTGCACCCTCGGTGGGCACGGACTGAGCTAATGCTGCACCCTCGGTGGGCCCTGACTGGGCCAACACTGCACCCATGGTGGACCCCGGGCTGGGGCGCAGCACCCATGGCGTGCCCATATTGGAGTGCAGCCTCCATGTCGGGTTTAAGCTGGGGCACAGCACCCACGAGGGTCCACGACCAGGACACAGCACCCACGGAGACTGAGGAGGAGGAACCCAGACGATGGCCTCAGGCAGAGGGGAGGCTGCACCCACGGAGGTCCCGGGCTGGGACAGAGCCTCTGTGACGACCTCCACTGCGGGGGAAGCTGGACCTGTGGTGACCTCGGGCGGTGAGCCTGAACCCATGGAGACATCGGGCAAAGCTGGCACTTCCTCGGTGATCCTGGGGAAAGGCTCGGACAACACAAGCAAAGAAGCAGGTTCAGGGTCACCAGCAGCGTTGGAGCCCGGTGAGATGAGCTCAGGTGCAGTTGATGGCCGCACCCGGCTCTCCTCACCAAGAGCCAAACAGGATTTCTCCAAAACAGATAATAGAAAAACAAAGGAGAGCACTTGCCTGAGCTCGAGCTCCACCACCGTCCAGGACTCCGTCGATCCAGACGATGATGATGCTTCGGGCTCGGCCCTCCGGAGGTCCAGCTCGGTCCCGAACTCTGCTGTGGCAGCCTCCGCATCAGGCACAATGGAGGATGCAGTCTTGATTTCCCCAGGTGATGTGGCCCATGCTGGTGGCTTGTCTGGCGTGGCAGCTGGGGGTCGGCTCACCGCTGGCACTGGAACTGGGTCCTCCAGAGCCACAGGCTCCCCCATTGTCCTGTGGTTCTGTTCCGGGGCTGGCGGACACTCAGAAACCAAGGGGGAGGACACGGAGAGGGCTGGTGAGCAATTAATTACTGCAGCAGGTGGTGACAGCTCGGGACTGCAGACCCTGAGCTACATTACCGGGCAAGGCATATCATCATAAATTGGAATAGAATGAAATGAAACTTGCCTGTTTTCTCAGTGTTTGATGTTGCCTGTTGCAGCAGGTGGAAAGTCATCCCTCTCTGTGGCTATGGTGAATATGGGCCCCTCTGAGGATTGTGGAGGAGCTGCCCCTGTAGTCACGGAGATGGGCGTAGCCAGGGAGCAAATGGAGGACCTCTGGGCAGTGGGAGTGGACACCGAAGGGAAGCGAGGAGTAGCAGCTACAGGACGGAGAGAATTTATTTACCTTTTGTTCCACCGAGCCGGCTATAGAATAGAAATCAGGAAGCAGGGAAAAGATAGCATGACCCGGGATGAGGGGGCCTTTATGGTTTCCCACACATGGGACCACATTCTCCAGAGACCATCGGACGGCGGAAAGCGGGGTCAGCTCGGTGGATCTGACAGGTCCGCTGGGCTGGCCCCGCCTACGAAAGTCAGCTGATAAAATGTCACCTGGCAGCAATCAGCTGACTCTTCTGACGAAGGCTGCAGTGAACAGTCGAAACATGTAAAGAAGGTAAAAACATCTCCTTTCTATTTTTGTCTTTAATAAGAACAAAAGGTAAATAATTAAAAGAAGACAAAATGAACCTGCTTGAGCTAGGGCGGAGAGAAGCTGATGATTCAGCCAGGGGAAAGAAAGCCGAAGGCTGTACTGCTGAGGGATGCTTCTGCTTTGAGGTCGAGGAGGTGGCTGTCGAGGTGGAGAGTCGGGAGGATTCCTCTGGTGGTCCGGAGTGGGATGACATCATCATTGTGGAGTTGATGGAACAGGAATGGGCGCTGGAGGCTGGTGAGGAGTTGAGACGACAGAGGCATGGGAGCATCTCCCCTTCGTCACAAGCCCAGTCTTCTCTGGTGAATTTCTCACCTTCCTGCTGTACTCGTGCTGCAGCGCTTCCATCAGAGAGATCCTCTCTTTTCCCTCAGCATGCTTTATGAGCTGAGGTCACCAACGAGCAGCTGCCTCCGCGAGCCCCAGATACTACAATGCGTCCTCCGAGGTGGAATACCTGCTTGCCGTGGAGATTAGTCCATCATTCTCCATGAGAGCTCGGCAGCACTCCCGCCCCAGGCGCATTGGGTAGCCTCGTCCACCTGCTGAGTCCATCATAATCTCCAACAAGCAGGTGAGTGAAAAAACACAAAAAAGTGAAAAATGTGCACTACTACAGCTGGGTCTCTAACTGGCAGCAGCATTCTGTCATGAATGGCCCCTCTGGGGTAGAAAGACAGGCCTAAGCGCTGAACTGCAGTAGTGACATTTATTCAAGAGTAACAAACAGAAAACCAAAAACTGTGCAGAACATACAAAAATACAAATAAAAGGTAACTTATAAAGAAAGACACTCCAGAGCCGAAATCGTGCTGCGAGAGGGGAATGTTAAGGATAAGTCCAGAAGACCTCAGGAATGAGTCCTCAGACAATGCTGAGAGGACAAACAGGCAGTCTTTAAATAGTGGGCAACAGATCAGTAGCAGGTGCGAGCAGGTGACCTAATTAAGCAACTACTCACAGCTGAGATGGCAGGAGACAGTGGGAGTAGCTGGTGGAAGTGTCTGGGAAAGAGGAAGGGCACTTAAGTCAACACAACACAGAAACAGACAAACTAATACACAATAGACATAAAATACTGAGACATAAATTGGGAGTCTGAGCTCTGAGCTCAGACTCATGACACTATGTTAATTTTCTGCCTGGCCTCGTTGCATATGTATTTGTGGGAGTTGTCATGTCAAAGCGCAAATTTGAGGGAGGGGAGTATTTAAATGACTGGCGCAAGGTGATTTACTAAGGTTTGCGGTTGTCAGTCTTCTGCTAAATGCACCAGGATTTAGCGTCCAAAAAAAGCTTCTCTTAATACATCTGTGCCTGACATGATAGCAATCTTTGGTGCCAGGAGGAGACACCGGCGAGAACCGAGGGCTCATGGCAGAAGCTTCTCTCTGCGTGTGACTTTATTTGGCATGACAGAAGATCAGATTATATGAATGTCAACGGTCTCACAGAGATCGGTGTTATGCTGAACTGGATATCAGCCAGCAGTTGTTTTTTTTTAAAATTTCATTTGTTTATACTGTATATAGCCTGTTATATTGTTAAATGAGCGCAGGCAGAGAGCACCTTGAGGAACATTCAACTGAACTTTATTTGGCTCACATTACTATTTATACTTTATATAATAGGGTTAAAACCTTCCTTTTTGATATAGCCTACAATTAGGGAGAGGGATCATGTGTTTCTGAACCCTCCCTTAGTTATGCTGCTATTAGGTTTAGACAGCCAGGGGACCTCCAATAATTGCACTGGGCTTCACTCCTTTCTTCACTCTCAATGAAATATATGTTGTTGTTTTTTTTGCTGGTCATTAACATCTGTTTGTTCTCTCCCATAGATTGAGTCCCCATCGTGCTGTTTGCTCTCTACATGTCTGTTCTTTTCATCGGGCAGCACGGTGGTGCAGTGGTTAGCACTGTTGCCTAACAGCTAGAAGGTTCCAGGTCCAAATCCCCAGGCTGGCAGGGGTAGGAACCTTTCTGTGTGGAGTTTGCATATTCTCCCTGTGCTGCGTGGGTTTACTCCGGGGGCTCCGGTTTCCTCCCACAGTCCAAAGACATGCATGTTGGGTTAATTGGTTGTACTAAATTGTCCCTGGATATCTGTCTCCTATAGGCCCTTAGAGTAGAGGGTTAGTACTAGTGAAGCGCTTTGAGTGGTCTTTGAGACTAGAAAAGCGCTACATAAGTCCAGGTCCTTATCCTTATCCCTTATCTTCTCTATCCCCTCACCCCCCAGCCAGTCGCAGCAAATGACTGCCCCTCCCTGAGCCTGGTTCTGCTGGAGGTTTCTTCCTGTTAAAAGGGAGTTTTTCCTCTCCACCATCGCCAAGCGCTTGCTCATAGGGGATTGCCTGATTGCTGGGGTCTTTCTGCAATTGTGGGGGTTTCCCCTACAGTTGAAAGTGCTATGAGATGTCTGTTGTTGTGAAATGGTGCTATATAAATAAATAAAGTTGAATACTTCCCACCGTAGCCCGCCTGACATCATCCCGTTCTCCACCCCGATGGTGCTGTGGCAAACCCCAAAGCCCAATTTCCATACACAACAATCCTCCCCCCACAAGTTCGAACTATAACACAGAGAACCTGTTTCTACAACATAACACAACCAGTAGATTAACAGCAATGGTTTCCCTATGTACATATAAACAAGTCCATTAGTGGGTGAACAAATACACTACCAAAACGCCCAGCTGATGTTGTCCATGACAGTTCTTGCCACGTAGTCCTCCAAGTAGGCAGGCCTCCGACGCACTCTAGCTGGGTGTCCCTCTCTAGGGGACTCTGCACCAGGCACCGTCGGTATCGCCTGTGAGTCCACATCCGGCATAGCCGCCCAATCCCAAAACCCATCAAGTCGCCCCATAGCGTCCAAGTCCCGGCCAGGTACCGCATGCCTTAGCCTGCTGGCATGCCAGCTGGACCCATCGTTCAGTTCAAATGTGTCCGGGCCCCGCCGTCTCTTAATCTTCCACGGTCCCGTCCAAAGGGGCTGGAGCTTGTGCGACCGGATGGGGTACCTAATCCACACCCAATCCCTCTCCTTCAGGCTGTGGTCCTTCACCCGGTACTTCCTGTCGAACTGTCTTTTCATTCTACGTTGTTGGTCCGAGACTCTGCTCCTCAGCATCACATTACTTGTCCAGGAGACCACTCTCGGAGGCTCCAACCGATTCACTGGCAGTGACAGCTCCTGCCCCAGCATAAGCTTTGCTGGAGAACAGCCCATTGTTGCGTGGACCGACGCCCTGTAATGGAGCAACGTGTTCTTGAGTGCCTCCAGGAACAGGAAGCCTTCTGCCAGATGAGCCCTCATTCCATTCTTCAGGGTCTTGTTAAATCTTTCAACCCCTTCATTAGCTTGGGGGTGGTAGAATGCTGTTTTGATGTGTTCCACCCCTTTGCTGGCCAGAAATTCTTCGAATGCCCCTGATACGAATTGGGGCCCATTGTCCGTCGTGAGGCGTCCGGGATACCCCACCTAGCGAATAAGGAAGTCAGGAAGCCCGTGACCACCTCCGTCGTCACTGAGCTGGTGGGCAGCACCTCCGGCCACTTGGAGGACAAATCATAAGCCACCACCAGGAAACGACTGTTGAATGGTGCGGCATGAAATTCGCCACAAATGTCCAGCTCAGCATGTTTCCACGGCCCCTCCGGAAACTCAACAGGCCCGAGCGGTGGTGTGGGAGGTCTGCTCGTCTTGCCACTCTCCAAGCACTGCACGCAGTGTTTAACCATGGCCTCTATATCACCATCAATGCCAGGCCACCAGACCGATCTTCTGCTTCTCTGTTTCACTCGCACCACCCCTAGGTGGCCATCGTGTAACATGTCCAGGACCCGCACCCTCAAGGCAACAGGAATCAGGTCACACTGACCCCTGGCCACACACACCTCATTCCAACAACTCAGTTTATCTCGGAACCAGTGAAAAGGAACCAACTCACTTGGCACCTTCACCGGCCATCCTTCCCTGATCACCGTGCACAACTGTGCCATAACTGGGTCCTGTTCCAATTCTTCTTTGAGGTCTCGTGGGGAAACCACACCCTGGAGGGATCTGCACAGGGCATTGACCAGATCTTCTTCAGCAGAGCCAGTGTCATCGTTGACCACATGTGAAGTTTCCATAGTGGCCCAGGAGAGAAGGTCCGCCACTAAGTTTTCTTTACCTGGGGTGAACTTAGTGGCGAAGTCATAGGCCCTCAGATGCTCTGACCATCTATGTAGCCTCCAGCACAGGCCAGCGCCTCCCTCTCCCCCACAGCATACTTTTGCTCCGCTGCCGAGAGGGACCTAGACGTGAACGCCACTGGCCTTTCCACGCCACCCTGTAATTGGGACATGACCGCTCCTAACGCCGTCCCAGACGCATCACAGGTCACCACCGTCTCCAGTTCAGGGTCAAAATGTGCCAGCACCGGTGGAGAAGTGAGATGCTGCTTCAGTTTTGAGACCGCTGCTGAGCAAGCTGGGATCCATTCCCACGGCGCGTCTTGTTTTAACAGGGCCCTCGGAGGTTCAATCGTCTCCGAGTAGTGTGGGATAAACCGGCCATAGAAGTTAACCATGCCGAGGAATGATGAAATTTGGGCAGGTGTAGAAGGGTCCGGGATGCTGAGCACCGCTTCCACATTAGAATGCAACGGCTGTAAGCCCTCACCCATCAGGCGGAACCCCACAAACTTGATCACCTCTGCTGCAAAGAGGCATTTGTCACCATTTAGGGTGACCCCATGGTCCTGCAGTCGCTTCAGCACCTTCTCCAGCCTCATGTCATGAAGCTCACTCGTTGAACCGTGTACCACGATGTCGTCCAAGTAGGCTATGACTCCTTTCAGACCCGCCAACATCGTTGCCATAACCTTTTGGAAGCAGCTGGGGGCGGAGCTCAGCCCGAACGGCATTCGGGTATATCTAAAGACTCCCATGTGGGTCACAAATGCCGTCAGGTTTCTGCTGTCCGGGTGTAGTGACACCTGCAGATAGCCCTGCCGAAGATCCAGCTTAGAGAACACCCTGGACCCACTAAACGTCGCCATGAGCTCCTCCATGGTCGGGAGAGGGTATTTATCTGGGATGACTGCCTTGTTCTCCATACGTAGATCAATGCAAGGCCTGATCCCCCCCCATCCTTCTTCTTTTCCACCACCAAATTCGAAATCCAGGGCGATGCGTCCACCTTCTCTATAATCCCCGCACCCAACAGCTTTGAGAGTTCCACTAACACCTCGTCACGTAGCGCCAGGGGCAGGCATCAAAGCAGTTGGATCCTGGGCGTCACCGACTCACTCACCAACGGGTGATGGCAAAAAGCTTCAATCTGGCCTAGGCCCATGAACGGCGCTGGCCAGCGGAGCTGCCAGTCCGTAAATGCCGTCAGTACCACTGAACCCTCTGGATCCCGTATGGAGAAGCCCAGTTGTCCCAGTAGGTCAATCCCAAGCAGGTCCAATCCCTGCCGTACCACCTGGAAGATGAATTTGGGCGCCCTCCTCGGTCCGCACGACACGTCGAACTCCGCTGTGCTGACCATGTCGATCTCGGCCTAGCCATAACCAAACATTCTCACTGCTCCCGCCTTAATAGCCTTCTTCGGGAACAGTCTTTTTAACGTTGACAGGCTCAAAATAGACCTGCCAGCCCCCGAGTCCACCATGAGGGGCACCTTGACACCGTCCAGCTGCACAACATACCACTTTAGGGGTCCTCTTCCTTCATGTGCCACACACACTCGGCCCGCCTCCTGCGGGCCCTCATCAATTCGGTCCGCGAACCTGACACGGGCCCCCTCGCGCACCACAGGCCACCTTCTCTTCTTCTTCTTCTTCTTCTTCTTCTTCTTCTTCTTCTTCTTCTTCTTCTTCTTCTTCTTCTTCTTCTTCTTCTTCTTCTTCTTCTTCTTCTTCTTCTTCTTCTTCTTCTTCTTCTTCTTCTTCTTCTTCTTCTTCTTCTTCTTCTTCTTCTTCTTCCTCTTCCTCTTCCTCTTCCTCTTCTTCTTCGAGCGGCCCCAAGGCCTAGTTAGCAAGTTAGCCACCGCCCATGGCGCGGATACCCAGCCCCTCGGTACCCCGCCAGTAGAGGCACCCAGTCCCCATAGGGACGTGGACTCCCGTAGCTTCACCATATCTACGACCTCTTCCAGAGACAAAGACTGTCGAGTCACCCTCAGCATGTCTCTCAACCACTGGCTAGTCATGCCATGAGCTAACTTATCACGAACTAGCTCATCAGTTAGCGGCCCGAAATCACACTTTCCCGCTAAACAGCGCAGTTCCATAAGGAAAGCTAAAATGGACTCACCAGCTTGCTGCACTTGGCTGTAAAACTTGTATCTCTTCTCGGTGACCGTGGCACTGTCACCGAAAAAGCTGTCCATTTTCAGCAAAGCGTCCTCCAGCGAGCCATCGCCACACAACGTGAAGAACACGCGCTGTCCTTCTGCGCCCAAATGGTGAATCAGCAGACACCTTCTCCTGTCGTCGGAAACCCCGTTGAGTCTGGCTGCTGTCACATAAACCTCAAACATGCTCTTCCAGCATGCCCAAGGAATAGCCGGCGCACCCTGGTCCTGCAGGAACGGAGGTGGCTCCACAACACACGTGCCCATAATTTTCCTTCATCACCAAATGTTATATCGTTAAATGAGCACAGGCAGAGAGCGTCTTGAGGAACATTCAACTGAACTTTATTTGGCACACATTACTATTTATACTCCCCACCGTAGCCTGCCTGACATCATCCCGTTCTCCACCCCGACGGTGCTACGGAAAACCCCAAAGGCCAATTTCCATACACAACATAACCTACTACATGAATTTGTATCCTTAAAACAGACTACAATAGGAGCCCTTATACCCGCAGTGGACATACAGATGTGTCAGCCGATAATGACTCTTTTTTTTTCTTTTCTGCGGAGGTTAGACTGGGATCTGGAGTTTTCCTCTCCTATCAGGTCTCCCTCGCTCTTGAAGCAAAATCTTTCACATTGTCAATTTTCTTCGTTTTTTTTTTCTATACATATTTCTATATTTACAGTATTTCTTTTTGCTGTGCATAAAATGGCAATTCAATTCCCTCTTCTCTTTATTTCTCTCTCCCAGTTCAGGATACACAATACAGGAGGAAAACAACAATGAGATTATTAACAAAAAGAGCGCACAGATCCATAGAAACATCCCTCCAAATTGCATCACTGTAACTCAATGGCATTTATAAAAAGTTGTGAACTGGGAGACCTGTAGATTTTGTTAAAACAAAGTTATTCACAGAATAAAACCCCAGAGTCTCCATCAGACCACCTTGATGGTTCTAGTGTTAATAAAATAAACACATTGGTCAAATAATCAATTTATTTATGAGGAGTCGTCTTTTAAATTAGATACAAATACTTCCTTTATACATATTAAACAAGAGTCTGCCATGTTAAATGAAAATCTAAATTTTGAAATATAATGAACAACAAAAAAATTTAGTGGGGTTTGTGCTTAAACAAAAACTAAAAAAAAAAGCTTTATATATTATGCTCCTTTGAACTGGCTGTGCCTGTGTTGATGACCCACTTCCTCATCAGGTGTGCTTGTGCGCAATTTTGCAGTGCTCTTGGTGGATGGGTGGTCATTGTTGAAATGAAGTGATTGTGTCTGTTTATAATTTTGTGTGTTGTTAGTAGATCACTGGAAAAAATTGGCCATTCCCTCTCTAATTTGCACACTCGCCAATTTGCACTGCCTTAGTAAATCTGCCCCATAGTCTCTCCAGCGTGTCCTGGGTCTGACCCAGGGTCTCCTCCCAGTGAGGGACATGCCTGAAACACCTCAAGTGGGAGGCCTGCAGGAAGCATCCTGATCAGATGCCCAAACCACTTCAACTGGCTCCTTTCAGTGTGGAGAAGCAGCGGTTCTACTCTGAACCTCTGCTGGATAACTGAGCTCCTCACCCTATCTCTAAGGGTGAGTCCAGCAATCCAACGAAGAAAGCTCATTTCAGCCGCTTGTATCCATGATCTCATTCTTTTGGTCATTACCCAAAGCTCATGACCATAGGTGAGGGTAGGAATGTAGATTGACTGGTAAATCGACAGCTTTGCTTTAGAGCTCAGCTCCCTCTTCACCACAACAGACCAGTACATCCACATCACTGTAGATGCTGCTCTGTCAATCTCTCGCTCCATTCTCCCCTCACTCGTGAATAAGATCCCAAGATAGATAGATAACACCTGACATAACACTTGTCCCATAGGCAAAATTATGCGAAAAAGTCAGAAATTTATGAGGAAAAGTTGTAAGTAAAAAAACGTTGAAAATTTTTGAGAAAGTTACAAATTTGCAAGAAAAATGTTGCAAATTTATGGGAAAACTCAAAAATTTACAAGAAAATAGCACATTTACAAGGAGAAAAGTCACAAATTTAAATTTAAAGATTACAGTTTAAAAAAAGGCAAATTTATGAGAAACTTCCAAAATTATGAGAAAATGTTCGTAAATTTGCAAGAAAAAGTCATAATTTTACAAGAAAAACTAACAAATTTATGAGAAAGTTTCAAATTTTCAAGAAAATGTATTTAACCTTTGTTTGTACAGGGTAGTTCCATTGAGAGGAAACCTCTCTTTTTCAAGGACGCCCTGTTCACATTCACACCAGGAAGCTGCCCAGTCCAACCACAGACTGACCTGCGGCCACTGAGCAGCTCCATTAGTTGGGGTTAAGGCCTTGCTCAAGGACACTACCGTGGGGTTAAGGAGGGTGGGGCAAACACTGCTATGTTAGCTGTCCCACCCAGACCTGATCCTGCTGGTCCAGGGATGGAACCCGCAACCCTATGCTTACCAGTCCACATCCCTAACTATTAGGTCACCACTCTCCTAATTTATCAAATTTGGAGGGAAAAGGCACAAATTTACAAGAAAATAACAAATTTATGAGAAGATAAATTGAAAATACATAAATAGGTAAAGTCCATGTGGGCAAATACAGATGGGGCCAGTGTGGAACCCATGGACAAGCCCAATGGGTCCCATAAGACAGGCCAGATTTAAGCTTTGGTGGGGCCCACATGGACATGCTGGCTGGGTGAGGCCTGTAGTAGTCATGACTCACCCTGCAGGTGAAACAGTGGTGAAAAGGATGCAGAGTCCAGCCTGGACTGTAAATTCAGGACAGATCTCTGTAATGCAGCACACTGGCTTTTTAGGTATAACATCATATCAGCTGTTTCTAGACACACTAATTATAAATATAGGTAAGCTTTGAATGTTTTAAAGTAGGAAAACTGCCAATGGTTCCTTTAAGAGTCTTTTTAAAATAAAGAACAAAAAACCCTTAGTGACTACACTATTTTTAGGTCGTCTGAAGTACTGCAAAAACATAATGTAACTGTAAAGTAAGGTGTAGATAACAAAAATATGTTAAGGTTCATTTAAGTAGTGCAAAGAGGCAGCATTTTTGGGTCATTTTGTTTCAAACATAATCAGCACAAAAGTTTCTGAAAAACCAGGTGATGTATGTTCTGCTGCTCTTCCTCCTCAGCAAAAACTCCATATATTGTGTCTTCAAAGCCCACTTGCAAGGTTGAGGTGGCCGGAAAAACACCTGTCATCATAGATCCTGGACTACCTCACAGACCAACCACAGTTTGTGAGAACCCAGGACTGTGTGTTTGACACCATCATCTGCAGTACGGGGGCACCCCAGGGAACAGTTCTGGCTCCCTTCCTGTTCACTCTCTACACTACTGACTTTACACACAACACACCACACTGCCATCTACAGAAGTTCTCTGATGACTCTGCGATTGTCGGCCTCATCTCTGAGGAGGATGACGTGGAGTACTGAGGACTTATCCAGGACTTTGTGGACTGGTGCCAACAGAACTGCCTCCAGATCAATGCGAGGAAAACCAAGGAACTGGTGGTGGATTGCCGCAGGTGTGGGCAACCCCCCATAGCACCGGTAAACACCCAGGGAACAGACACTGAGATGGTGACATCTTACAAGTACCTGGGTGTTCACCTGAACAATAAATTGGACTGGTCACATAACATCAACGCGCTCTACAAGAAGGGGCAGCGCAGGCTGTTCCTCCTGAGGAGGCTCAGGTCTTTTGGAGTATGGGGTGCACTCCTGAAGATCTATGATTCAGTGGTAGCATCAGCCTTTACATATGGAGTGGTCTGTTGGGGCAGCGGCATCATGGCAGCCAACAGGAAGAGACTGAACAGGCTGATAAAAAAAACCATCTCTGTTCTGGGGTGACGCCTCAACCCAGTGGAGGAGATAGGAGAGTGGAGGATAGTGGCTAAGCTGTCATCTCTGCTGGAGTCCGAGTCCCACCCAATACGGGACATGCTGAACACGCTGAGGAGCTCATTTAGCAGTAGGCTGCCTCATCCTAGTTGCTCGAGGGAGAGGTTCCACAGGTCCTTCCTACCTATGGATGTCAGACTTTATGATCTAACTGGTGCTCCTCATAGAGGCCGTATTAAACGTCACAACTCTGTACAATAGAGATCGTCCCCTCCATTACACAACTAAGACAATTACAATTATTATCGAGGGTGGCAACAACACTGTTCATTCAATGTGAAATATACTGTCTGGGTCCATATTTATATTTTGCCGGGTAATTTAACTAACTGTAATGCTGTTTATACCATCTAGCTGCAATGCTCCTGCACTGTGTATATAACTGTGCACATATGTATATTTATTTACTGCTTTGGCTAACCAATTCTTACTTCTTATCTTATTTACTATTTCTCTGAGTGCTGCTATCCCTTTGCTGCAGCAATCTTGTAATTTCCCCATTGTGGGACTAAAAGTCTTATCTTAGCTTAATAGTCCACATGTCTTTAGCCTGTCTTTTTGATAGTTTCTGATTTAAGTCTTCTTTTCTTCTGTTGAGAAGTTAATACACTGTATTTGTGAAATTTGGATGCAACGAGGTTCAAGTTGACATGGTTGAAGTTTCCTACTGCTTGCTAATAAGCAGTGCAGCATCCCCATTGCTAACCTAGAAATTCAAGATTCAAAGGCTTTATTATCATGTGCACAGTTAAGAAATGCAACATTTCCTGAGCAATGAAATTCTTATTCTGCTCTCCAAATGAATGCCAAGGTAACAGATACACATCAATACTAATAAAGGTAATAAAGACACCTTAATACTAAATACTAAAACTACTAAATACTAATAAATACCCATTAAAAGCAATTCGGACAGTTAAAGCAGTTAAAACTAAAGGAAACAAGAAGAATGAAAATTGAAAATTCACTGGATGACTGTAACATGACCCTGGGTAAGTAAAAATTCACTGAGTGAGTATGACTCACCTCTGATAATACCCAGTAGACTGTACAATGGTAATCTTAATATCAGAGATGATATGAACCTGAGATGGCATGAGACTATGTACAATGTGCAAATGAGCAATGTACAAATTAGCACCCAGTGTGAGAATTCCTCTGTGTAAAGCTGTTTGCCCTGATAATGCCCAGTAGACTGTACAATGATAATTTAGCAGCAGAGATGATATGGACGTGAGATGGGGTGAGACTGTGTACAGTGTGCAAATGAGCAATGTGCAAATTTAGTATCCAGTGTGTGAATTCCTATTTGCAAAGCTGTGTCCGGAATTGTTATTTGTTCAGGAGTCTGATGGCATTGGGAAAGAAGGAGTTTTTTAGTCTGGATGTCCTGCATTTCACACTTCTGTATCTCTGGCCTGAGGGTAGAAATGTGAACATTCTGTGCTGGGGGTGGGTGGGGTCCTAGAGAGTGGAGGCAGCTCTCCTTTGAACTCTGCAGTGATAGATACTCTGCAGAGAGGGGAGTGGAATCCTGATGATCTCAGCTGTCTTCACCACTCTCTGCAGGTGTTTGCGGTCCAGGGCAGTAGTGCTGCTGTACCACACAGTGATGGAGTTGGTCAAGATGCTCTCGATGATGCAGCTGTAGAAGTTCTTGAGGATCCTGGGGGACATGCCAAACTTCCTCAGCCTCCTCAGAAAGTACAGCCACTGTTGAGCTCTCTTAACCAGCTCCGTGGTGTTGAGTGCCCACGTAAGGTCCTCGCTGATGTGGATTTTTTTTTTTGATTTTTTTTTTGATTTTGTATACTTTATTTTCCCAGAGGGGAAATTGAGGGCATCCACCTGGATGGATGAAGCAGCCACGGTACGGCGCTATCCTTTAGCCATTCACACACACATTCACACCTAGGGCCACTTTAGAGTCTCCAGTTAACCTAACCTGCGTGTTTTTGGCCTGTGGGAGGAAATCGGAGAAATCCCAGAGTAAACCCACGCAGATACGGGGAAAACATACATACTCCACACAGATCACTGTTGGTCAGGGGCTGGGATCGAACCAGGGATCCCATGGCCAAGGGTGAGTTGCTGTGCTGCCGCAGTGCTAACCCAGGTATTTAAAGCTGCTCACCCTCTCCACCTCAAGCTCTGGGATGAACAGCGGCCAATGAGGTCTCCTCCCCTTCCTCAAGTCCACTGTCATCTCCTTTGTCTTGTCCGTGTTGAGGGTGAAGTTGTTGTCCTCACACCATGACACCAGGTTGGCCACCTCCCTCCTATAGGATGTTTCATTGCCACCAGTGATGCGTCCTACCACTGCTGTCATCCACAAACTTTAAGATGACATTGTCCTTGTGGGAAGCGACACAGTCATGGGTGAAGAGGCTGTAGAGGATGGGAACCTAGCATTAGTTTGCAGTAGTACATAAACGGCACTGGAGATTATTCATGAACAAGTAGTAGAATATGTAAGTGGATAAGTTTTGGTATTGATTAGTATCTTAGTACTTAAATTAGACAGTAAACCCTACTTTCAATGACTACTGCAGTCCCAAAGTTATTCAACCCCCTGAATAGCATTATTATTAAGAGCATACATTTGCAAATTAGGTGTTGTCTTGTGCAAGCAATCAAGGGCTTGGACACCTCAGATACCTGGACTGTTGACGGTGATATTTGATAACTTGTTAGAAATGTGGTTAAGTCTGGAGAATTGACCTGAGAGTTCAGAGAAGAGATCATTGCCTTGCACAAACAAGGAAAAGGATACAAAAAGATATCAAAGACACTGAATGTTCCTAGAGATACAGTTGGAAGCATAGTTCACAAGTCTAAAGTTGAAGGAACAGTTGCTACGCTACCTGGACGTGGCAGAAAGAGGAACCTAAAGTATCAAGAACTGCCACCAGAGTCCTGAGGAGGCAGGTGGTCAAAAACGTTCGACTGACTGCAAAAGACCTGCAGCAAGACTTGGTGACAGTAGATACTGAGGTTTCAGTTTCCACAGTAAGGCATATACTAAACACTGAAGGGCTCCATGCCTGAACTCCAAGATGTACACCACTACTGACCCAAAAGCACAAGAAGAGTCGGCTCCAATTTGCTCAGAACGAATATTAATAAAAACAATATAAATACAAAAAAGAGGTTTTGGGATTCTGTTTAAACAAAACAGACAGGCTAGAGTTGAATTTACTGACTTGATTAGAAAACCACAATACCTTTTTTTTTTTTTGGACTTATTTTGTACCCGTAGGTAGATTTGTTCTGCAGTCCGGTGACAAGCCACCAGCTGCCGGTCGCTGCGTG
Organism: Pholidichthys leucotaenia; assembly: GCA_020510985.1. Taxonomy (NCBI): domain Eukaryota; kingdom Metazoa; phylum Chordata; class Actinopteri; order Cichliformes; family Pholidichthyidae; genus Pholidichthys; species Pholidichthys leucotaenia. The sequence continues at coordinate 268,565,229 of CM035836.1, forward strand.
CGCAAGCGCCCCTTAACTCCCTAACCTGCATGTTTTGGCATGTGGGAGGAAACCGGAGAAATCCCGGAGTAAACCCACGCAAACATGGGGAGAACATGCAAACTCCACACAGATCACTGTGGTGATGGACTCTTTATTTCATGTGAAAAGGCGAGCCTAGTGTGCCAAAGCCAAATCGCTAGTATGCTAACAAGCCAGTGGTACTGATCTGGGCCCTTCTGCATACATCCTGGTCACCTCAACAGGTGACCACGATGAATTTAGGTGTTTAGCAACAGTTACTGGCTACATTTAGAAAGCATTATTTTTTTCTTAGCTGTGTAAAATAACGGGTTCTACAAACAAATCATAATATTTTGTCCATTATTGGTGTCATTTAATAAATTGTGCTTGTGGAACTGTTGCATAAAAGCAATATTACACTCGAGGTTGTACGGTATCAAGGACTATAGTAACTGCGGGTGTGATACGTCTAATGCCCGATGCATAGATAGCGTACTCCATCTTCTGTAATATTGCTTAAATATATAATTCTGTTTGTCATGCAAAACGTGCTGTAATATACTGAGTCATGCTAAGAGTTCAGAGCAGCCCAACAAACAGGCAGTGTTGTTTCCTGATAAAAGATGTTCTAATGACATGTGAAGCACCACATGATCAAGTCATGCAGTACTCCCCTATACTGTAGCTAAATGCTCATCATGTGTTAATCGTTACCCGTGCTTATGTGTGCGAATTCAAGAGCTGTATCGAAGTGACGGACACACATTTTAGCTGTAACTGGCTGTGTGTCTCTTTCGGCCTAAAGATTAAAGAATCATTTTGTTCGCACTTGGTTATTCTCCTCTTGTTTATTTACCTTGGTGTTTAAGTTAGAATTTTTCTTCCATTATCACATGATTGAGAGATCATGTGATCTTTCAATCTCTCATGTTAGTTTCTGTCATTCTTCTGATGTTCTGTACACACAAATGCAGTCAGTGGGGATCGCCACAGGGCTCCCACTGCACCTCAGCTTCAACTGAATGCAACCACAGTCAGTCCAAATGAGGCTACAGACATTTCCAAAAGTTCTACAGTACCTTTTACCATTTCTTCTTACAGTACCTTTTGGAGGGCCATACAAACTTTTGTCTTTTCACTGCCCACTTCAGAGAGAAAATACTGCAATCCTTACACCATTTAGTATGTAGAAAACCTTGTAATCCGGTAATGCAAGCCTTTTTTCCCCTCTTCTTTCTAGAATGGCTTCACACCTCTTCATATAGCTTGCAAGAAGAACCACATGAGGTCCATGGACCTGCTGCTGAAACATTCTGCTTCCTTAGAGGCTGTCACAGAGGTGAGACAGTGTCAGCATGAGGGCAGAAGTTCAAGGACCTGGTCAGGTGTTAAAAGTTAATGATAGTCGCCTGAAAATAGATATGTCCAAAATGCCATTCATGTCTATTTGCATTTGAATGTAAGTTGATATCTTTGTAATACATTGATTTTAAAACTTCATATCATTTTGCTGGTTTCTCTGTGTTCACAGTCTGGTCTCACTCCTCTCCATGTAGCAGCATTTATGGGGCATTTAAACATAGTGAAGAACCTGCTCCAAAGAGGGGCTTCACCCAATGCTTCCAATGTGGTAAAGAAAAAAACACTTTTCATCCCAAAACAAATGACCAATCGAGCTTTTATTCTTTTAACTAAATAAGCGGATAGATTAGATTAGAGATTAGATTAGAGATTGGATTATTTTAGATTAGAGATTAGATTAGATTATTTTAGATTAGATTACGAGATTGATCTGAATATTGGTTTTTTTCCCAATATGAACAAGGTGGGTTAAAACAATATTTGACTTAAACTATTAATCAGTCTTTGAAGTAGATCAAAAAGATGACAAAATATGAAAATTTGTTACAAGTAAAAATTAAAATTTCAAAACGTGCTCTTTTCTGAATCAGTTACATAGTACCTGATTGACTAAATGACACCTGCCAGTGTTTAATAACATGTACCTGTGGACAACTTGATTAGGGCAGGTTTATATCTTGAAATGATGTCTTGATTTGAAACTGACAGTTGTAATGGACAGGTGGGAACGATGCACAGTCCATTATTAGGTGTAAATGACTCCATTGGGGGGGGGGGGGTGCAGTGATGCAGCTCATACAGATGTGTGATTAGAAAATGGTGAAATTGGTGATGTTGATGATTATGATTTGTTATCAGGCTCTTGACTGTTTGTGTTTGTGTACATCAGAAAGTGGAGACTCCCCTCCATATGGCCTCCAGAGCAGGACACTGTGAAGTCGCTCAGTTCTTGCTGCAGAATGCAGCACCAGTGGATGCCAAGGCTAAGGTACAAGCTGTTCAGTTGGATTTTTATTCCTCATCTTTTTATGAGTGTATTGGACATTGAATGACCACATGGTAGCTGCCGTCTTGTGGGGGTAACTGTCACAGAAGCTACCTGACTTCCATCTTTGTTATAATAAGTAAATGTTGTGTTTGATTCGGTGCTATCGGTTGTAATCATGAACAACTCCTGTGTTCCTGTTTCCTGCGCCCAGGATGACCAGACACCTCTACACTGTGCCGCCCGTATGGGCCACAAGGAGCTTGTAAAGCTGCTTCTTGAGCACAAATCCAACCCCGACTCCTCTACAACTGCAGGGCACACGCCCCTGCACATCGCTGCACGAGAAGGCCACGTGCACACCATTCGCATTTTATTGGATGCTGGAGCACAGCAAGTAAAGATGACAAAGGTAAATTAAAACTGCAAGCAGTGTTGGAAGGGCCCTCACACATTCTGCGCTACTCTGGGGGTGGGGGGTGGGGGGTGGGTCATGCGACTCAAAACGCTCATGTTGTTGGGTGAAAAGATCCCCGACTGATGAATAAAACAATATATTACCTAGCATGTTGTTATCAGAGTTATAAACCTTTTAATTCTCAGCTAGAGGGTGATGTGGCTATGCGTCATTTTGCATTAGGGGAGTGTCAGTGTCTGCTATCTATTCATCACACAAAATTTGGTTGAATTTGGACAATGTATGCTGGAGTTAAAAAGCTTTAGTTTTCTACTGGTGGTGCTATACCTATGTGTGCGATAATAACGTAAATCAGTCCTGGGTGGTACCAGTATATATATATATATATATATATATATATATATATATATATATATATATATGAAGTTTGGGTCCATTTGGACCTTGTAGCGTGTGTGCGTTATGATAACTTCTTGTCCATTGGTGGTAGGGGGCGCTACTGCTGTGTGTCATTGTATATTATAGGAATGTTCACTGTTGGCGGCCTATTCAGCTCTCCAAATTTGGTTGACTTTGGACAAAGTATGCCAGAGTTATAAGGCTTTGTTTTTTTTTCTGCTAGGGGGCACTATAGCTACTGTATGTGTCATTGTTCATTAAAGAAATTTTCAATGTAGGCTACCGATCCACCACACAAAATTTGGTTGAATTTGGATGAAGTATGCCAGAGTTATAAGGCTTTGTTTTGGGGTTTTTGTTCTGCTAGGGGGCACTATAGCTACTGTATGTGTCATTGTTCATTAAAGAAATATTCAATGTGGGCTACCGATCCACCACACAAAATTTGGTTGAATTTAGACAAAGCATGCCAGAGTTATAAAACTTTTTTTTTTTCCTAGGGGGCGCTATAGCTATGTTTGTTATAGTTATATAAATCTGTTTGGGGTCTGGCTAGTATCCTATATATGAAGTTTGGTGGCAATCGGACAATGTTCGAGTGTGTTACGACTTTTTGTCTTGTGGCATCATGCTATCATTTGTGATGGCGGTGAAGCCTGGGTGTTCCACAAAAGCATCATCCATGTCTTAAGATCTGTCTGAGATCATCTGAGGTGGCTGGTGTCAACGCGGTGAGAGCGCTACATCATAACATAAAGCATGTCACTTCCTCCCGCCACTAGGTGGCACTACAGCTGTTCATGAATTTTTCCATTTACATGTGCTTAAGTCTGGACCCCCATCAAACATGAAAAGGATCATGCCAATCAGTTGAAATATGTTGGAAATATACCGGTTTGAAAATTTTTGGCAAGATGGCGAAATTGGCAAAGGGATGTGGCCTAGACCATCTGACGAAAACTCACCATTTTGATAACTTTTGATCACTCACCCCTTCAGAAGATATTGACAATGTTTCAAGTCCCTGCGATGAAAGCTCTCAGAGGAGATAGCTCTCAAATACATGCTGGAATTCGCAAAAATTCTGCAAATTTCAAAAATGGTGTTCAAAATAGACGACTTACTGTTTGAGTTAGGGAATATGTACAAGAGGCTTTTTTATAGGTCTTGGCATACTACAGCAACCTACCAAATTTCATGCATGTCAGTAAAAATATGCCCAATGGTGAGGGTGCTTTGAAAGTCTTAAGGGGGTGCTGTTGAGCCATTTGGCCATGCCCACTCTTCATCACTATAAAATCGTAAATTTTTGGAGAGTCCCGAGCACCTTGCAAAAAATTGTGAGTTTTCGTGAACGTTTATCTCCTCAAAATTGCGGTCTTAGACATAAAAGTATAATAGTAAACAGAGCAGTTACAATAGGGTCTCGCACTTCAGTGTGTCGTGCTCGGACCCTAATTACTGTATATAGCATGAATACATTTTTGTAGCAATGTTCTACAGTAGCATTAAATGTGGCACTGCTGGGACTTTTTTTTCTAGTGAATTTACTAGTGAATTTGAAGCTTTTTGCAATAAATTTGTTACTTTTTGCAAGTAAATTTTCAACTTTTTTTTCCCAGTGTAAATTTATGCAACTTTTTTATTGCAATTTTTTTTAAATTCAGTATTTCTCTTAAATCTGTTAGTTTGAGGAAAATAAAATCCAAACTACAAACATGCACCCTCTTCTAATAAGATAAGATAAGATAAGCCTTTATTAGTCCCACAGTGGGGAAATTCCAGGATTGCAGCAGTGAAGGGATAGCAACACTCAGAGCAAGTAAGATAAGAACAGGTTAGCCAAAGCAGTAAATAAATACACTACTCAAAAAAGTTAGGGATATTTGGGTTTCAGGTGAAATTTATGGAAAATGTAAAAAATTCACACTACAATGATATTATATCATGAAAGTAGGACATTTAAGTAGAAGCATACAATGGTGATTTCCTCATCTCAAACAATTTATTGAAACAAAAGCTAACAACAGTGGTGGGTATACCACAACAAAAATGCCGATGTCTCAGTAACTTGTCATGTGTCGTTGAGCATCAATTACAGCTTGACAAAGATGTCTCATGCTGTTCACAAGTCGACTTATTGTCTGCTGAGGCATGGCATTCCACTCTTCTTGAAGGGCGGCCCTCAGGTCATTGAGGTTGTGGGGTGCAGGGTTACAAGCCACTACATGGTGACTCAGCTAATCCCATAGGTTTTCTATGGGATTCAGGTCTGGAGTAAGTGCAGGCCAATCCATTTGAAGTACCCCAGCCTGCAGCAGCCGTTCCCTAATGATGCAACTTTGTTGAGCTGGAGCATTCAATTCAATTCAACTTTATTTATATAGTGCCATTTCACAACAACAGTCATCTCATAGCACTTTCAACTGTAGTGGAAACCCCCACAATTGCAGAAAGACCCCAGCAATCAGGCGATCCCCTGTGAGCAGGTGCTTGGCGACAATGGAGAGGAAAAAGTCCCTTTTAACATTAAGAAACCTCCAGCAGAACTCAGGCTCAGGGAGGGGCAGTCATCTGCTGTGACTGGCTGGGGGTGGAGGGGATAGAGCATTGTCTTCCATGAAGATGAAATTAGTCCTGTGTTGTTCATGCAGAAGCATAATGACTGGATTAATTATGTTATTCAGGTAGTGTCGGCTGTACCATTCACACCTTGTGAATGGTAAAGTTCTGTACTGACTAGACACACCTGCCCAGATTGTAACACCACCACCACCAAAGGTTCGTCTGGTGACAACAGTGGCTGATGCATAGCGCTCTCCTTGATGTCTCCAACATCATTAGTGACCATTATTTCTGCTCAACGTGAATCAACTTTCATCAGAGAACAGCACTGAGGTCCACTGGTCCCTTGTCCAGTGTAAATGCTCCCTGGCCCATGCAAGACGCTGACACCTGGTGGTGTGGTCACGTACCCTTGCAGGTCGTCTACCACACAGACCACGATGATGTAAACGATTTTGAATGGCTTGACATGACACTTGGGTGCCTCTCACCTCCCTTAAATGTGCCTGGATTTGAGTTGTATTCATCATCCGGTTCAGCAGGACACTGTACACAATGAAGCAGTCATCAAGCATAGTCATCAGCATGGGATGTGGTCATAGGACGTCCACTTCTATGCCTTTCTGTGATTCTTCCAGTCTCTCTGTATCTCTATTGCAGCCTGCTGATGACACTCTGGGATACTCTAAGCTCAGTGGTCACTATCCTTTGAGAACATCCTGTTTGAAGCCTCACAGTGGCGAGGTACTGTTGATCAGTTGTTAGGTGTTGTCTTGGTCTCATGGTGTCAAAATGTGAACAGCATGATGAAGAGGACTGTTTAAATACCATTTCTGATTGAACCAGAAAATTTATTGGTCGATTCATGGATCAGCTTAAGTAGGTTCATTTTGTCTTCTTTTAATTATTTATCTTTTGTTCTTATTAAAGACAAAAATAGAATAGAAAGGAGATGTCTTACCTTCTTAACATGTTTTGACTGTACACTGCAGCCTTCGTCAGAAGAGTCAGCTGATAGCTGCCAGGGGACATTTATCAGCTGACTTTCGTAGGTGGGGCCAGCTGTCCCGCCACTGTTTTCCACGCGCTTTTGTGCCAAAAACTTTGACGAACATGACGTTCGTGTTTGTCAGGCACGATGCCCACTGCCCCCCATTGCGCCCACCCTACGATGGCCTGTTCAGATTTCTGGAAACGGGACCAACATTTTTTGTTAGACTTGGGGGGTCGTAGGGAGAAAATATGCATAGACAGACTTAAACCCGCCTTTGTGGTGGCGGACGAGCAAGTGATGTTGGCTCGGGCCCCTCGGCGTGGAAGACCCCCACTGAGAACTCCCCAGGTAAACGATTCATCAAAGCAGCCACATGGGAAAGATGAAGGCCCCCCCCCCCCTCGCCATGGCCCACCTGCAGACAGACACACCCCCAGGAGCCCCCCACCAGCGGAAAACCCCCGTTACAGCAGATACGGGAGGAGACTGAAGCCAAAAGGACGTGAGGACTGAAACTCGGTCTGAGATTCTGGGGTGTGTGTGTGTGTGTAGAGGCTGGGTTAATCATCTCCGACTGGATGCAGAGGGTGAACAGAGAAGGACAATAGGTATTGAAATGAGAGAGATTATGGTGAGGTAGCAGGAAGAAGTAGGGTTGAATGTATTGTGATGCGAGATGTCATGTAGATGTGAGATGGGCGGTTGATATAAAAGGAGAGACCCTGGTGTATTGATATATGCTTTTTCTGTGCATGACTGATGTGAGAGTGAATAAAGTTGTCTGCTGTGCAAGTCTGGTTTCCTTTATTTGCACTCTCCACACTGGTAGGACAGACACATGACGGCTGTCTTGGCCCCGCCTACGAAAGTCAGCTGATAAATGTCACCTGGCAGCAATCAGCTGACTCTTCTGACGAAGGCTGCAGTGTACAGTCGAAACATGTTAAGAAGGTAAAGACATCTCCTTTCTATTCTATTTTTGTCTTGAATAAGAACAAAAGATAAATAATTAAAAGAAGACAAAATGAACCTACTTGAGCTATTACGTGGAAGTTATGGACAAGATTGCATTAAAGACTTCCGCTGGCTGGAGAAATTTGAAAAAACACGAGCACGCTTCAGAAACCACCTGCGATTTAACCTCCGTTGAAGAGATGAGGATGTCACACCAGCAGGCCTCAACATAAGAAATCCAATTCCAACCAAAAACGCAGAGAAAATTATCAGTAAAGCACGGAAAGACCTGATCAAAGAACGTATAAGAATGACGGCAAACAAAGTGGACAGAATCAATAACCAGATCAACGAGAAAATGGACATTTTCAAGAAACACTACCCGACCGACCAGGAAACGCAAGAGCAGATAGAAGAACAATTAAAACACACACACAAACAAGAATTCATTATAACGAAAAACCGCCAATTAAAAAAACTTACAGAAAGGAAGAACGGATGAAGACAAACCCACACGGAAACGAACGCTAAGTGGGTCAAAAACTTGTCAAAACGCACACTCACGGACACGGAGAAAACAGTGCTGAGCGGAGGACTGAACTTCGCCATCACACCAGCCAAAATACCCCACGAAGAGTACATCTTTGCAACAGAACTGGCATGTGAAAAAATCCAGGACCAAGGGGAAAAAGCATCACTCTGGAACGCAGTCACAGGAATCCTCAAAACGGCCAAATTACCACAAAGCAACGTTTCAAAGGAAGAAGAAAAAGCACAATCCTCCCATCAGATAAAGGCAGAACGACAGTAATAACGGAAAGTAACGGAAACATATGAAAAAAAGATGGAAGCCATGTTGGCAGATGAAAGCACATACAAAATCATTAAAACAAATCCCACAGAAGAAAAGAAAAAAATGCTAAAAGCCCTACTCAAACCCCTATTAGAAAGTAAAAAAATCACAAAGGACACATATGATCACCTGATACCCACAGCTAACATCACCCCCTGGATCTATGGAACCCCAAAAATACATAAAAAGGATGCCCCACTGCGGCCAATAATAGACAGTATTGGATCAGTCACGTACAATTTATCAAAAGCCCTGGTTGAAATCATCAAACCCCTCCTTGGACTATCAGATTTCCACTGCAAAAACTCAAAAGAGCTGGCACAAGAACTCAAAAATATGAAAACAGAATCAGACGAGATCCTCATTTCACATGATGTCATTTCATTATTCACAGACACCTGTTGATGTCACACTACATATAGTGCAAGAACGCCTCAGTAATGACATTACCCTTAAAAGACGCACCAATCTCACAGTTCACGACATATCCGAATTATTACAATTTGTTGCAAAATCCACCTGTTTTCAATACAGAGGAAAAATTTACAGACAAAAAGAAGGATTTGCAATGGGAGACCCACTATCAGCCATTATGAGCAGCTTTTTCATGGAGGATCTGGAAAACAAAGCCATCAACACAGCACCCATACAATGTAAACTCACCCTATGGAAGAGATATGTGGATGACATTCTGGAAAAAATAAGGAAAGGACACACACAAGAACTCACTGACCATCTGAACAGCATGGACAGCACTGGGAATATAAAATTCACACACGAAGAGGAGGAAAATGGCACCATAGCCTTTCTGGACATGAAAATCCATCACAACAATGACGGCAGCATAAAAATCACAGTCTACTGGAAACCAACCCACACAGATCAATACCTACTCTGGACATCAGAACACCCCACAGCACACAAGCTATCAGTTGTCAGGACGTTATATGAACGGGCCACCATCATCACAGACCAAGAAGACAGACAGGAGGAGGAAAACCACATAAAACATGCACTTATACGCTGCCAATATCCAGTATGGGCCATAAACAAAGGGAAACAGCAAGTCAAAAACAAAGAAAACAAACAGGAAATAAGACAGAACAAAAGCCGAAATCAAAAACAAGGACACCATAACTATACCATACATACGAGGGATCACGGAACCAATTCAGAGGATCATGAAAAAATACAAAATAAACACAGCAGTAAAACCACACAAAAAATTAAGACAGTTATTAGTACACCCCAAGGACAGAATAGAACAAGACAAAAAATGCAATGTAATATATGAAATATCATGCAGATCATGCAACAAAACCGACTTTGGAGAAACTGGAAGATCATTCACCACAAGAAAAAAGAACACCAGAAGGAATGTGAGAAGGAAACACAAGGATGACTCACAAGATCACAAAAAGAAAGGGCAGAACAAGAAACATTAAAATCAGCAATATCAGATCACTGCAAAAGAAATAATCACATCATGGACTGGAACAACACAAAAATTATTGGATCAGAGAGCAACAGACACAAACGCTGGATCAAGGAGGCCATAGAAATCAGGAAGCGGGGAAAAGACACCATGAACCGAGATGAGGGGGCCTTTATGCTTTCCCATACCTGGGACCACATTCTCCAGAGACCATCTGACGGCGGAAGGCGGGGCCGGCTCGGTGGATCTGACAGGTCTGCTGAGCTGGCCTCGCCTACGAAAGTCAGCTGATAAATGTCACCTGGCAGCAATCAGCTGACTCTTCTGACGAAGGCTGCAGTGTACAGTCGAAACATGTTAAGAAGGTAAATACATCTCCTTTCAATTCTATTTTTGTCTTTAATAAGAATAAAAGATAAATAAAAAAAGATTCATGGATCAAACACCTGTTGTGAATTTTGCCGTTAAGCACCTTGTTGGAGGTCAGCAAATTATGCAAAAAGTACCAAAACACTGAACAGTTGGACATGTGCATTCAAAAGGTTAGAGAAGGTCAAATTAAGTTCTCCTGTAAAGATTATAGTGCATTTTAGGTACATCCTGCAATTTCATCCGCAAGCCGACTATCCCTGTCTTTTTGTGAGTAGTGTATACATATGTACACAGTTATATACACAGTGCAGGAGCGTTGCAGCTAGGTGGTGTCAATAGTATTACAGTTAGTTAAATTACCCGGCAAAATATAAATGTGACCAGTACTGGCAAAATAAGTCGGAATGTGCACCAGGTGATTACGAGCTACAGGCACTAGAAGTCAAAAGTCATCATTCTTTCTTTGTTTGCTGGCAGCAAGTTCCGGGAAAACCCTCGTCAGTGCCTGGTATCATTGTAAAGCTTGGAACTCCTGCTTTCTAAAAATACACATGGAATTCTGGAAGGCGTAACTCAGGACCCACTGAATGTGAGTTTTCAAACCAGCCAAGACATAAACAAAATCGGCTTGTTGCTGGTCAGTTTTTGCCCAATTCCTCCAGATTAAATATCATTTTGAAGGTCTTTCAATACAGAATATGAAACTAATGTTACCTCAGTTTTGAAAATTTCCTCATTGACTCATTTTGCCAGCACGGGTCACAAATATGTATATGTATATGGATGATATGTTTCAAATCATCATACAGAGTAAACAACAATAAATTCCATCTTTCCACAGTCAAAATAGAAGATTACTGACATGAATAATGGTTTAGTTGACATAACATCATTAATATAGAGTTATTTCATAACATATCATAATTTCAAGCAGCAACAGGTATACTAAGCACATTTCTAACCAGTTTTGAAATCAAACAACTCCAAATGTGACAAATTTACAAAATAATAGTAACAAATTTACAGAATAGAATAGAATACAATAGGCTTTATTGTCATTGTACAGTTGTACTGTACAATGAAATTGTGGGTGCTCCACCAGGTTACTGTGCAATAAAGTGAGAAGGATTAGATAAAACACGGTTACAGAACACACGATTAAACACAGTACTGAAATAAAAAATAGCCCAGGGTTATGGAAATATACACAGGTACGGTAGTGGTTTCACGGATGGGTCAATGAAAATGAAAGACAGGTGTGTTATAGTGATAATTAAAAGGTCCTCAGTTCTGTGCATGAGAGCGTTTGGAGGGAGGGGGGTGGGGCCTCTGACTGTTTGTAGTCCAGATGGCCCAAAGGAAGTTTGTCAGTCTGGAGGTGTGGGACCTGATCAATCTGAACAGTCGTCCAGAGGGAATCAGGTCAAGTGGGATGCGAGGGGTCTCCTGTGATGGCCTTGATCCTTCTGAGACAGAAGGATCAAGGGAGAGGACCGCCGATGATTTTTTTTTTTTTTGGGTGGTGTTGACCCTCTGCACAGCCTTCCTGTTTTCTGCCATGGAGCCGGTGTACCACACACCTAGACAGTAGGTAAGCACGGTCTCCACTGAGCAGTGGTAGAAGGCCAGCAGCATCTTCTGGTCCAGGTTGTTCTTCCTCAGGACATGGAAGAAGTGCAGCTGCTGCTGGGCTTTCTTCACCAGGGCCTTGGTGTTGACAGTCCAGGAGAGGTCAGAGGAGATATGGGTGCTCAGGAACCTGAAAGCAGGGATGGTTTCCACGCGGTCGCCATTTACAAGGAAGGGGTGTGGTCCTGTGTGTTCTTCCTGAAGTCCAGTATGAGTTCTTTGATTTTTTGGGATGTTAAGTTTCAGGTTTTTTGTTTGGCACCATAGCAGCAGATTCTCTACCTCCGCCTGGTATGCCTTCTCATCATGATCGGTGATGAGCCCAGCCAAGGTGGTGTTGTCCGCGTACTTCATGATGACGGTGGTTGGGTGGGTTGGAATACAGTCAAAGGTGTACAGGGAGTACAGTAGAGGGCTTAGCACACAGCCCTGGGGAGAGCCAGTGCTAAGAGACAGTGAGGAGGAATGGTAGGGGGCCAAATCTGACCGTTTGTGGGCAGTTGGTGAGAAAGTTTTTTATCCAGGAGCAGGTGGTGGGGGGTGTTGGAGGTGGTGCAGTTTGTTGATCAGGATGTCCGGGATGATGGTGTTGAAAGCTGAGCTGTAGTCCACAAAGAGCATCCTCACATAGCTCCTTGGGTTGTCCAGGTGGCTCAGCGCTCTGTGGAGAGTGGTGGCGATGGCGTCTTCCGTAGACCGGTTCTCCCTGTAGGTGAACTGGTGGGGGGTCGAAGGAGGGGGGAAGACAGTCCCTGATGTGCTGGGACACCAGTCACTCAAAACACTTCATGACTACAGACATGAGTGCTATGGGTCTGTAGTCATTCAGGCTGTCAGTTGTGGACTTTTTGGGGATGGGGATGATGGTGGAGGCCTTGAGGCAGGGGAAACGGTGGTGTGCGTCAGTGAGAATTTGAACAGCTTGGTGAGGATCCCTGCCAGCTAGTCTGCACATGCTTTGATCACCACTCCTGGGATGCTGTCAGGACCAGCAGCTCTGCGGGGGTTCACTGCTCTCAGTTGCCTCCTCACCCCGTGCACCTGTAGAGAGAGGGGGGAGAAGGAAGGGATGAGTTGTAGTCAAACTGGGCAAAGCAGCTGTTAAGCTCCTCTGCCAGAGTGAGGCTGCTGTCCGATGTTGGGGGCCCTGTTAAAAAAATGAACAAATTTATGAAGAAAAAGTTGCAAGTTTATACTAAAGAAAGTTGCAAATTTATGAGAAAGTTTCAAAATTCAAGAAAAATGTATCAGATTAGGGGGAAAAAGTCACAAATTGCCCACATGTAACCTTTGGTGGGGCCCACATGGACATGCTGGATGGGTGACGAGAACTCCCGGTGTGCCTGGTAAGGCCTTCACCTTCTGTGGCCTTAAAGGCTGGTGGAGGTTCTGCTGACCCAAATGAAAGACTTCAGACTACATTTGCCTCACAATGATGCCGACCTTTTTGTTTGCACTCATTTCTGTAAAGTGTTGCTTTACATTCTGAAAGTGTGTGTGTGGTAAATGCTTGTCTGTGTATTTGTGAGCAGAAAGGGTTCACTCCTCTCCATGTGGCCTCTAAATATGGGAAGGTGGATGTGGCAGAGCTGCTTCTGGAGAGAGGTGCCAACCCTAACGCCGCTGGGAAGGTGAGACAACCTGTGCTGCTGTATCACACAGCCAATGAATAGCTCTTAACCAAACTGTAGGAACAGCTATTAGTCAGTAGGCTACCATGCTGTGTGATTCATATATACATGTTTCCCTGTGTTATTGTGTATTTTGGTGTCTGTGGGGTTTTTATGTGTACGTGTGTGTTCTGTGGTTAACAGAACGGTCTGACACCCCTTCATGTGGCCGTCCATCACAACAACCTGGATGTTGTTAAACTCCTGGTCAGCAAAGGAGGATCTGCACACAGCACTGCCCGAGTAAGATGCCCACATATGTGTGTGTGAGCAAATACTCACTGAGGCGGGCCGACCCTATGATAAAACTGCACATGCACGGTGTTTAAAAGGGCGGTGTCTGCTCTCCTTTCTTACCTGTACATCCTTGCTTTCTTTGCAGAACGGTTACACGCCCCTGCACATAGCTGCCAAGCAGAACCAGATGGAGGTGGCTACTGTTCTTCTTCAGAACGGTGCGTCGCCCAATTCAGAGTCCCTCCAAGGCATCACGCCGCTGCACCTGGCTGCACAGGAGGGCCGGCCCGACATGGTGGCCCTGCTCATCTCCAAACAGGCCAACGTAAACCTAGGCAATAAGGTAACTAATATTCAGATTAATTTTTCATTGATGTATCAGTCACAGAGTTCACTTCAAAAGTGATTACACAAATTAATAATTTTAATGAAATATCAGTTATTAGAATCAAGCATGTAATATCAATAAAATTGAATCAAAGATCAGAAAGTCTTAACAGCTGAAAAGCCTTAGGCTGATTGTTAGTTTAAATTAAAGCAATGTAAAGCTGAACAGTTTTAGCCTAAAAGCTAAAATAACTCAGAGCTGAACACAGTTAACCTCTTGCACTCCGGTGTACCCCGGGCGGACACGTCTCTGCGTCACTGTGCGTCCTAGGGCACCCTGGAAAAAAAAGCTGCATTTCCGTTCTTCCACTACAGACACAGACAGCCGCGAACAGAAAGCCAAAGGAGTGCTTTGATTGGTTTAGATGTGATTGACCTCTCATTCGACTAATAAGAGCCTTGAATTGAGTTTCTGAAACCTTGAAGAACCAATGACTGAAAACCTAGCAAGAAGGACCCGCCTACCAATGGCTGTGAATACAGCGAGCCAGTTGAAGCACAGAAGTTCGAAAGCATGCGTCCCTTGCAAAATCTGTTTTGTGTAAGGCTGGGTGACACACATTGGTTCGCCAGTCTTTTTTTCTTACTACTGTTCTTATTTGTTTTGAAAAATCGTTCGCCAAAACAGCAATCATGGAAGCGCAAAACCGCAATAATGGAATCATGGTTTGACCGGGTCGCGTGACCAGAACCACGAGTCCGTAACAAGCGGACCAGCGTCATGTTCGTCTGACAATGAGGAAGAGAAGTTCGCCAGCGACACTGCTGTTGTGGACAGGTAAGTGTTATAAGCTAAATTATTCTTTATTCCTGAAAATTGTAATCAAAATGACTTTTGAGCGATCGGTAAATTACAACTGTGCGTCATTGCAACATGAAGACCGCGGCGCACAGGTCCAGTCCGTGCACCGTGTCCGGACCGTGAATGCCGCCCCCCCCCCACCCGCTACTCTTCTGTAGCGGATTGCAGATATTATTGCAGATATTTTAGTACAACTGTGCGTAGTAGACCGCGGCGCACGGACCGTGTACCGCGGCACACGGACTGGACACGGTTCGCGCGCCACGTCCGGACCGTGAACGCCCCCTCCCCCCCCCCGCTACTCTTCTGTAGCGGATTGCAGATATTATTGCAGATATTTTAGTACAACTGTGCATAGTAGACCGCGGCATGTGCCGCGGTCCGTCATGTGGCGATGGACGATGTCCGTCCTCTGTAGCGGTGGGGGGGGGGGGGGAGTTGTTACTTCACTTCACTTCCGCCTTCCAAAGAGAGCAGACGCTTTTTCTCCAGCTCCGGCTCCTTATCTCTCTCCTCCCCTAACTGACTGGATCCCAGCTTGCTATTGTCTGTCTGCGTGTCTCTACTGCTGATTATCAAACGAAATTATGGATTTAATAAGCTGGGCTTTGAACGCAATTGACACTGTTTTTTCAACGAGAAATTCTGGCCCGGGGGAGCCGATTTGCCCCGCAGGAACAGCGGTCGCGGGCTATTTGAAGGACACAAGTAATTGGAAACTCTTGTGCCTGTGTGATCTCTCTATCGAAGATGTTGAAGATTTATACCTCTTCGTAGCAATGGTCATCGGAATTCTACTGATTGGATCTGGGATTGTTCTGGTGTACCGCAAATTGAAGAAGATGGACGGAGCCTATCAAAATGCAGACCCGGCGAGGCTTAACCATCAAATTGACCAACTGGGCAGGACTCTGACAGCGGCTAATGGAGAACTGTCTAGGAAAATGGATTACATCACGATCACGCTGAGAGCCGTCCATGATAATTTCAACATCCAGCCATGAAGGATTTAAGCACTGAATCTGTAAGAGAATATAAAGTTTCTTCTCTGAAGTCAGTACTATTCGACCTATTCGACCTGCCCTCACAGTCACAGTCCTCCAGATTATCTTCAGTTTTTGTTTTCATAACATGGTGGGCAGCATTTGACTCTCAAGGACAGCCAGCTGTCTGGCAAACTATACCATCTGCTGTGCCAAGGACACACGCCTTTGCCAGTCGGTAGACATAACATCTGCTGCTGAAGAGACTTTGTTGTCCTTAACTGATATCAACACCCTCACTCAACACCTTCACTCACACTGACTCACTATACTGACGTGAAGATTACTCATTCACTGCTCTCTTTGTGTCTTTGTATGGATTCTACTGTCTGCTACTTGTGCATTGAGAGTTTTTTTCTTGTAATCATAATATTGATCATATTTATGACCTGTATTCTGACAAACAATGCTTTTTTCTCTCTCCTATTGTGTTTATCCTTTTTCTCCCCCATTGCTTCCTGTTCCCATTCTGCTGACAGGCGCGTCACTGACGCTGCTGCGTCACTGACGCTGCTGCGTCACTGAAAATGTCAACTATGTCGTTCTCAGTGTCAAGTCAAATCCCTCGTATATTTATCAGTTATTTACTGTGAATGTACTTGGCAATAAATCTTTTCTGAGTTCTGAGTTCTGAGTTATCCTCTACATTACAGATATTTTAGTATAATTTTTAGTGCACTGTAGGTTATTTTTTCTTGTAAAAAAAAGCCACACATTTTTTACGTGGCATGCTTCTTTGTGTGTGGGGGCTTGTTTGTTCATTCATTCATGAATGAATGAATAAACACCCCCCCACACACACACACAGCCCTGAGTGTCACCTTTCATTAGAGCCCAAGATGAAGCTTCTATATTGAATCATTCAAAAGTTACAGACGTTTTTCCAAACTGTGTCATTTGGCACAATTTGGCACAGTTCAAAAACGCCTGGGAACTACCTGAGAAAAAAGCTATGTAATATATTCATTTTTTGTGATATTGTTACAAAATTTTGACCTCAGCTGGATAACACTTGGATCTACATTTCTGTTGCATTTCCCAGCCCGTATCTGACAGCTGTGTGTTATTTGCAAGCATTTGTATCTAAAAAAACACCCAGGCGAACTTTATTTTCTTCACCTTCAGTATGTTTAGATGACTGTTACTCAGTGGCAGGAGCATTTAGAGAGATTATGACTATTTTGCCAAAAAATTCAAAGTGTTTTCTTTTAAATGAGACCAACCCCATGAAGATGCTGCAAAGGGTTGAAGAACAGCTTTTGATTTACTTTGGGTACATTATTTTTTGGCGTTTTTAGGGAAATTGACCAGAGTGCAAGGGGTTAACTTAAAATCTGAAATGGCTTAAAGCTGAAGACATAAATAAAGCTTAAAACTTAAAAAATATTAATTTCAAAGATAAAATTTCCTAAAAGTTATTATTAAAAGGTAAAGCTGAAAAATGTTTAAAAATGATCAGTGAAAAAAATTTAAAGCTGAAAATTGTTAGCATAAAAGCTGAAAAAGCTTAAAACTGAAGAACATTAAAGATTCACTCCTGTGGATACAGTCATGTGAAAAAATTAGGACACCCCATTAAATATTCACTTCGTTATTAATAAATGTTCACATATCTAAGTCTAACCTTGTTTTTGTTTTTATTTGCATTTTTTAACATTTATTTTAGCCATTTTAAGTGGGAATGAATGTGTCCTAAAAAAGATGGGGGGTATCCTAATTTATTCCTCACTATTTGTTTAGAATTACATTTTACAGAAAATTTGAAAAAAAGTCTTTAATTCATTTTTATTTGTTTAGTTGTATTACATGAATCTCCCAGTATTTTTAACATTGATATTAAATACCCATATGTCCAAATATGTAAAAAAAAAAAAACCCACACAGGCTTATACAGGGTGTGCTAATTTTTTCACATGACTGTAAATTTCCCACAAAAGCAAATCTACATTGTCTAATATGGTATTTTATGTCCTTTTTTCTACAAACAAACCCTTTCATTGTCTTACAGTTTCGTGTCAAAATCTTTTCATTTTTTTCCTCCAACAGCCAGGATCTGGCTGTTGAAGGCTAGCACTACATTAAACAGAATAACTCCTGTGATAAAAAAGACTTACTGGTTGTATGCATGGTGGCCCAGGATAATGACTGTAATGACTATCAGATCTGACTATGGCATGCTAAAATTGACTTGAACTAAATTTAAAACCTTTTTAAATATAAATGACCCTTATACATGCATAAAAAATTGCAAAAGAAGCAGTTTAATTATTGTTTAACAACAGTAAACACTGTACAACAGTAGAGAAAAAATATTTGCGATGTGAGTGACGTACAGGGAGATTTGGGGTCTGTCCCAGTTCTCATTTGTACTCCAAAATCTTCGGACTGCACTACTTCATTACCACCAGGAAAAAAGAAGAGAAAGGAAAACTGATGAGGAAAAAAGTCTCATCTAAAAGAGAAAAAATGTCTCAAATATATACAAACTATTCTAATCAGTAGGAAAAGTCAAAACTTTACTAGAAGTAAAGCTGTAAATTCACAGAGAAACATATGGACCCCTTGGTGGGGCAGTTTTGGCCCGTGGTCCATGCCTTTGACACCCCTGGACCAGCCCATTAAAAATGCATATTTAGAGGATTTGCTACATATCACAACAGCATGTAAATGAATAAGATAAAATCAAATAGAAATCACAGATAAATGAAAGTTCACCTCAGAGGAAGCTTCATTTGTTCTTTACAGAAACACATCAAAGTGCAGTCACTTTTTCTCTCTGTCCTAAGAAAACTTAAATTTACTCACTGTGGACAATACAGGTACATCTCAAAAAATTAGAATATCATGAAAAAGTTCAATATTTTTTGTCACTCATTTCAGAATGTGAAATGTGAATGTGAATGTGAAACCCATATATTATATAGATTCATTACAGAGAGTGATATATTTCAAGTCTTTATTTATTTAAATTTTGATGGTTATGGCTTACAGCCCATGAAAACTCCAAATTCAGTTTCTCAAAAAATTAGAATATTACATAAAATTAATTTTAAAAGAATAGTTTTTTAATAGAAATGTTGATTGACTGAAGAGTACGTCCATGTACCACTCAATACTTGGTCGGGGCTCCTTTTGGATTAATTACTGTATCAATGTGGCGTGGAGGTGATCAGCCTGTGGTTCTGCTGAGGTGTTATGAAGGTCCAGGTTGCTTTGATAATGACTTTCAGCTCGTCTCCATTGTTGGGTCTGGTGTCTATCATTTTCCTCTTGGCAATCCTCCATAGATTCTCTGTGGGGTTTAGGTCAGGAGAGTTTGCTGGCCAATCAAGCACAGTGATGTCATGGTCATTAAACCAGGTTTTGATACTTTTGGCAGTGTGTTGGGGTGGGGGGAGGCTGCCAAGTCCTGCTGGAAAATGAAATCAGCTTCTCCATAAAACTTGTCAGCAGAGGGAAGCATGAAGTGCTCTAAAATTTCCTGATCACTGAGACTGGGGACAGGTCTGTTTCTGCTGGCTGCTTGTCGCTGTTTCACCAGACTGGCTGTAAAATGAACTTGCCGTCTGGCTCCGCTCCAGGCACAGGGTACAGGAGAAGCAGCCACGCACCACGGCATTCCTTCCCACCAGGCTGCAGTGTGAACTGAGGCAAGACAGAAGACTGACCCGCGGAGGAGACCTTCTGTGACTTCTCCTTTACCGGGCCCGAGCCTGATTCCGTCCACAGCTACAGTGAACCAATGAGCATACACTGCAGCAGTGGTGGCGTAATGGTTAGGGGTGTGGACTGATGAGCACAAGGTTGCTGGTTCAATTCCTGGACCGGCAGGATTAGGTCTGGGTGGGACAGATAACACAGCAGTGTGTGCTCCACCCTCCTTAACCCCATGGTGGTGCCCTTGAGCAAGGCCCTTAACCCCAACTGCTCCAGTGGAGCTGCTCAGTGGCCACAGGTCAGTCTGGGGTTGTACAGGGCAGCTTCCCAGTGTGAATGTGTAACTGTGTGTCCTTGAAAAAGAGAGGTTGCCTCTCACTGCAACTCTCCTTTATAAATAAAGGTTAAATTAATAAAAAAAACATTGTGTGGAGATAGTACTTATGGGAGTTGTAGTTTTTTAGTATCACAGTGCAATGGGTTTATTATTTTAGATGCCGTTTGAGAAAACTACAATCAATCAGACTTTATTCATAAAGCACTTTTCATGCAATGTAGCAGCTCAAAGTGCTGTACAAAACAGTAAGCAACATACACCAATAAGCCAAAACACAGTCTTGCCGATCCATACTCACAACACACCAACTAATGGACCTACCACATAAAACCATGTAAAAACCAGCATGTAAAACTTTAAAACTGAACTGAGGAAGCGCTATCAGTGAGGAAAACACAGAGGTATTAAGACAAAAAACCAACCAATAACAAGTAAAAAAAAAAAAACTATAAGTAAAAAGTAGTTAAAACAGGATAACAGAAGCCATCTCTACTGTCATTCAGTCCATCATGTACAGTAGAACAAGATTACATTTCTTCTATCTACAATCTTAATCACATGTAGAATCAGAGGGGTTGCTGCCATGCAAGGCAGGAAGTACCACTTTTATATGGTCTTTGGTATGACCCAGCCGGGACTTGAACCCCCAACCTCTTGGTTGTGGGGCAAATGCTCTGTCAACTAGGCCACCACTCCAGTGGTGTAAGAAAGGTAAAAAGGTGTACGAAAAGGTAAAAGGGGGGAAAAGCAAACATAAATTTAAATAAAAACCAGGTCAGAAAGGTGGGTCTTTAGTTTGGTTTCAACAGGGCTAGAAGGTCACGGTGTAGAGAGAAATGAGCAGGCGAGATGACGAGCTGGATCAGCACAGACTGTATTTTCTCTCTATCAGTCGAGTTGACAGGTTGACAGGTTCCAAGGTTGTCATAGCCAGGAGCGGCACTGGGGTTAAGCTCCCAGTGCTCATAAAATGCTCCTTACGGCGTGCGTCTCGAAAAGCCTCTGACAACTAAGTCCAACTCCTAGCCTGCCCGTGTGGTTTAGTCTCTAAGCCCGGCGGAACTGCTTTTACTAATAGGAGAAGGGGCGAGGGCGGATCTCTGGCACCTTAAAACCAGATGCTTCGGGTAGATGGTGGCTCGTCAACCTGGGAAGGTAGCCCATCTAGGGGAAGGTAAACCCTGATTTCAAACCTCCGCTGCCTTGCGGCACACCCGGTCACGGGAAAGGCTTCGGGAGTTAACCCTGAGGAAAAATCCGGAGTCGGAGCCCCTAAGGCAGTTCTCTGTTGTGCTCAACATCGTTCTGGCAGCTCCTGCGATGGCACTGGTGCCAAACTATAGCAGCCCTGCTGTTCCTTTGGATTCATCAGTGATGTGGAGAGGGGGGACATGCTGCATGGGTAACATCTTGTCCTCCATATCTTCCTGCCCAGGCTTGAATCCTACCAACACCCAACGCTGGAAGGTAGAACACCGGTGCGCATCGGCCTGTTCAGCCACAGGCGGTGCTGTTCCAGCAGAGTAGACGTTTAGGATTCTCTTCCATGGTCATCATAGACCGACAGAGGCCGACGACGAGTCAAGTTGACAAGAATAGCTCCCAGACCGCAGGGCATCTCTCTTTTATACCTTTAATGCCTTGCCTAGCGGCCTGGGGGCTCACACCTCAATTAACATAATAGACAAAGCCTGCACGGCGCATTAACATAACAGTTCACTGGCTATAGACAAAGCCTGCATGGCGCATTAACATAACAGTCAGCCGGCATCTCCATCTCCGCTGTCCTATCTGGACCCCACACACACACACACACATCGGCTTCTCTTCTCCTGGGCCATCATCTCTGGGTGGAGAATGTAACGCTGAAGTCCCCCACGCCGCCCCCCCCGAACACCCAGAATGGCCCCTAACCCCCTTGTCCTGTGGGCTTCAGCCGACGTCCATAGCGGCTGTAATGGGAGGGGGGGGTCGCCGGCTCCGAGGCGCTGCTCTGCCGATGGGGCGCTCCAGGAGGCACGTCCATCTGTGGAGGGACAATGGTGGGGGGGGGGGGGGGGCACACATCCTCATCAAGCATTTCTGGCCTTGCTGACGAGTTATTTACCTGTGGAGCTCCCAATGGGGGGCGTCCACGCCGGGGAGCTCAGGCCAACACCACCTGTTCGTCTGCCAGTACAGACGCGAGCTTAAGCCTGTCAATGCAGACGGTTTTTCTGCGTCCCCCCAAGTCTAACATGAAATGTTTCGCCCCAGGTTCCAGCACTCTGAACGGCCCGTCGTATGGCGGGCGTAACAGAGTCCAGTGGGCATCGCGCCTGACGAATACGAGCGATGCATTCCTCAAGGTCTTTGGGACGAACGCGCAGGGAAAACAGTGGTGGGCCGGGCCCAGTACCATCCCCGCCTCTGCGCCACGTAGTGAATGCGGATGGCTCGGCCTCAGGCATGGGGTTGTTGGCCAAAAATTTACCAGGGAGCTGCAGTGGTTGAGAAAAAGCTAGTTCTGCCGGGGAGGCTGCCAAATCCTCCTTCGGTGCGGAACGCAACCCAAACAGAACCCACTGCAGCCGGTCCACCCAATTTGCGTCCGTAAGCAAAGCCCTGAGCGCTGCTTTAAATGACCTGTGGAAATGCTTGCATAACCCGTTGGCCTGGGGGTTGTACGCAGTAGTGCGGTGAACGTTGACCCCCAGGCTCCGGGTCATCACGGACCAGAGGTTGTAAATGAACTGAGCACCCCTGTCGGACGGGGTGCCGAAGTGTGCCATCCAAGTTGCAAAAAAGGCGTGTGCGACTTCCGCAGATGTGGTGGAAGCTAGCAGCATCGCTTTGGGCCAGCGCGTGGTGCGGTCTACTACTGTCAGGAGGTGCGTAAAGCCCTACGATGGCGAGAGGGGCCCCACCAGGTCCATGTGAATGTAGTCGAACCTCTTAGCCGGGACGTGGGATGGTTTGAGGGGGGCCGTTGTGTACCTATGCACCTTGGCCCGTTGGCGCGCGATGCAGGCTGCAGCCCACTCTTTCACCTATTTATGCAGACGCAGCCAGACGAACTTCGCTCCCACCATTTTGACTGATGCACGCTCTCCAGGGTGCACCAGGGAGTGAACCGGCTCGAAAACCCGACGGCGCCAAGCTCGTGGAACCACGGGGTGCAGGCGGCCTGTGGAAACATCACAGAGTGGGGGAGGGGGCCCATCTTGCAGTACTCTGTTCTCCAGCCTTAACCCTGTTGGTCCAGACTGGAGCGCGCAAATGTCTGCATCGTCGGCTTGCTCGGCGGCCATGGCAGTGTAATCTATTCCTACGTAGTCCGGGGCCACCAATGCGCGCGAGAGGCAGTCTTCCACCACGTTGAGTTTACCGGGCACATGCTGAATGTCGGTCATAAACTCTGAGATTGCGGCCAGCTTTCTTTGCTGCCAGGCTGACCACAGTTCCGAAACCTTGGCCATAGCGTACGTTAGCGGCTTGTGGTCCACAAATGCAGTGAAGCTGCGCCCTTCCAGCCAGAACTGGAAATGGCATATGGCTAGGTGGAGAGGCAGCAACTCTCCATCAAACGTGCTGTATTTACGCTCATTGTTGCGCAACGACCTGCTGAAAAAGGTGAGTGGCTGCCAAGAACCTACAATGCATTGCTCCATGACGGCCCCTATAGCCACGTCTGATGCGTCGTAGTGAGTGCTATCCGAGCAGATGGGTCTGGGTGCGTCAGTAATGCGGCCTTCGCCAGCGCTGTTTTGGCATCCAAAAACACCTGCTCCTGCTCAGGGGTCCAGTCGATGCTGTCTGCCGGTTTCCGTTTTTTAAGTGCGGTGTACAACGGCTACATGAGCTGGGCTGCGTGGGGGAGAAAGCGGTTGTAAAAGCTAACCATTCCTAAAATCTCTTGAAGCTCCCTTACCATCTGAGAACGTGGAAAATCTGCCACCGCGCGCATCTTGTCCGGTAATGGGATCGTGCCCTACGGTGAGATGCGGTGGCCCAAAAAGTCGATCACTGTAGCCCCGAACTGGCACTTCACTGGGTTGATTATTAACTCGTGCTCTTCCAACCTCTGGAAAACTGTCCTGAGGTGGGCGACGTGTTCGTCCTTGGACGCGCTGGCCACCGGGATGTCGTCCAGGTAGACAAAGACAAAACGCAGATCGCGCAGCATGGCGTCCATCATGCGTTGGAAGGTCTGCGCCTTGCCTTTTAACCCGAATGGCATGCACAGAAACTCAAAATGACCGAACGGGGTTATCACTGTGGTTTTGGGTATGTCTTCTGCGCACACCGGGACCTGGTGGTACCCGCGGACCAGGTTCACCTTGGGAAAAATGTGTGCCCCGGTCAGGGGGATGGCAAAATCTTGAATATGGGGGGATGGGGTAGCGATCATGTGCTGTAGCGTTGTTTAATCTGTGGAAATTGCCGCATTGTTGCCATGACCCCTCAACTTTAGGCACTATGTGCAGCGGGGATGCCCATGGGCTGTTGGAGCGCCTAATGATGCCCAACCTCTCCAAATTGGCGAACTCCTTGTGTGCACTGGCCAGTTTAGTTGTGTCCAGGTGCTGAGGTCGTGCGAAAACTGGCGGCCTCGTGGTGGTAATGAAGTGTTCTACCCTGTGCTTAGTGACCGCCGCCGAAAACGTCTGAACCGTGAGTGCTGGGAACTGGGTGAGTAGTTGTTGGAACTTAACCCCTGGAGCTGTGACATTGGCAAGTGTTGCGGACCTGGCTTCTCGAGCTGTACAGGGCAGAGAATCAAAGCAAAGAGTATTAATCAGGCGTCTATTAACAACGTCAACTAATAGTATGTGCACACACAGAAAATCTGCACCCAAAATGGGGGAGTTACATGCCGCTATGACGAAAGACCATTGGAAGTTACGGCCGTGCAAACATACAGTCAGTGTCCTCTCACCAAATGTCTTAATGTCTGAGCCGTTGGTGGCCGCCAGCTCGGGACTGCTACTTCCAGCCAGCTGGTCTGCGATGGACGGCAGGATGAGGCTCTTTTGGGAACCGGAGTCCATGAGGAACCGTCTCCCCGAACGTGAGTTCGTCATGTAGAGCAGCTTGTCTGTGTCACCGGCGGTCGCAGCCGCTACCGACTGCCGGCCCTGGCGTTTCCCAAATGCTTGAATTGGCACGGTGGCACGCATCGCCGTGCGTCTTCTCCGAAACGGCGGTAGTAAAAGCAGAGCGTGCCCTTCCGGTGCTTCTTGGCATCCGCGTCAGCGACCATCAATGGCTTCTTGCCCTCGCTGGTCATCTCACTGGGCTCCGGCGCTGCTGCGCTCACTGCAAAGATTCTGGTCGCCAGGATGATCCGGTCCACTTCCTGCGCCAGCGCATGGTAGTTTTGCATAGCCAGTAGGGGTGAGTTGGCAAGGATCGCTCTTGCCGCTTTCAGGAGGCTTCTGAGGAAGAGATGGGCAAACAGGAATGGCTTGCCATCTCTGCCCATCAACGCCAACATATTCTCCATTAACTCGACCGCCAACCTGTCTCCCAACTCGGAGCGCGTCAGGAGTCTTTCCTCTCTCTCGCAGTCCGAGAGTGTGTAGCACTGGGTCAGCATGGTCTTGAGTGCGTCGTATTTACCGTGGGCTGGGGGCTGTTGGAGCAGGCTTGCCACCTGCTGTGTTGTGCGGGCGTCTAGCGTGGCAATCACGTAGTAATATTTGGTGTCATCCGCCGTCACCCCATGGAGCACGAACTAGGCCTCTGTGTGGAGGAACCAAGCCGTCAGGTCATGAAGCCAAAAGTCCGGGAGCTTGACCGAAACAGCCCACGCGGTGCTGGCGCTTCCAATCTGGGCTGTCTCCGGGGTGTTTGCCTCGTATTCCATTGTACGTCAAAGGGTCACCAGTGTAGAGAGAAATGAGCAGGCGAGACGATGAGCTGGATCAGCACAGACTTTATTTTCTCTCTATCAGTCGAGTTGACAAGAATAGCTCCCAGACCGCAGGGCATCTCTCTTTTATACCTTTAATGCCTTGCCTAGTGGCCTGGGGGCTCACACCTCAATACACATAATAGACAAAGCCTGCACAGCGCATTAACATAACAGTTCGCTGGCTATAGACAAAGCCTGCATGGCGCATTAACATAACAGTCAGCCGGCATCTCCATCTCCGCTGTCCTGTTTGGACCCCCGTCGGCTTCTCTTTTCCTGGGCCATCACCTCTGGGTGGAGAATGTAACACCTAAGTCCCCCACAATGGGATCGATTCCACCCCTGACCATCGTGGGTTCTTTCCCACCCCCTGACCATCAGTGACACTTCTGTGTGGAGTCTGCATGTTCTCCCCTTGTCTGCGTGGCTTTACTCCAGGTACTCCGGTTTCCTCCCACAGGCCAAAAACATGCAGGTTAGGTTAATTGGAGACTCTAAAGTGGCCCTAGGTATGAATGTGTGTGTGAATGGTGAAGGGATTGGCGCCGCATTTTGGCTGCCTCATCCATCCAGGCAGATGCCTTGTAATTTCCCTCTGGGATTAATAAAGTATACTAAAATGAAATTTAAAAAAATCCTCTGTAGCCTTCAGGTCTTCAGGAAGGCTGTTCCACAGATGTGGACCATAATGACAGAAAGCCGTCTCACCGTGGGTTTTAGATCTGACTTTAGGAACGATTCAAAAACCTTGACCTGAAGACCTGAGGGTTCTTGAAGGCTCATAATGTAAAAGCAGTTTTGATAAATAATCAGTGCTAAGACCATTAAGAGCCCTAAAAACCAATAAAAGAACCTTAAAATCTATTCTGAAGCTGACAGGATGCCAATTCAGAGACTTTAAAATGGGTGTTATGTGTGCTCTCTTTCTAGTCTTGATCAGAACCCGGGCGGCTGAGTTCTGCAGTAGTTGTAAGGGGATATAGTCTTTCTAGGAACAGCAGAAAGAAGAGCACTACAATAATCTATTCTAGAAGAAATAAAAGCGTGTAGAAGTAAAAGCCAAAGTGGCTAGTGGGAGTGGCTGTCTTACCAGTCACAGCTGATGATGTCATCTGGATGTGAAAAAAAATGAACAAAATGTCACACATGGACAAAATTGTTGGTACCCCTCTGTTAATGAAAGAAAAACCCACAATAGTCACAGAAATAATTTGAATCTGACAAAAGTGGTAATAAATAAAAATTCTATGAAAATTAACCAATGAAAATCAGACAATGCTTTTGAATTGTGGTTCAACAGAATTATTCTAAAAAACAAATTCATGAAACAGGCCTGGGCAAAAATGATGGTACCCTTAACCTGTTGAACTCTGTGAATTCCGCGGGTGGTTACGTCTCTGCGTCTTAGTGTGTCTCAGTGCGCACTGAAAAAAAAAGCTGTATTTCCAGTCTTCCAGTACAGACACAGCCTTGTTACAACCTGAGAAAAAAGCTGTGTAATATAGTCATTTTTTGTGGTATTTTTACAAAATTTTGACCTGAGCATTTCTGCTGTGTTTTCCAGCCAGTATCTGACAGCTGTATGTTATTTGCAAGCATTTGTTTCTAAAAAAAAACACCCAGGTGAACTTTCTTGTTACTCAGTGGCAGGAGCACTTAGAGAGATTATGACTGTTTTGCCAAAAAATTCAGAGTGTTTTCTTTTAAATGAGACCAACCCTATGAAGATGCTGCAAAGGGTTGAAGAACAGCTTTTGATTTACTTTGGGCATGTTATTTTTAGGCGTTTTTAGGGAAGTTGAACAGAGTTCAACTTAATTTAATATTTTGTTGCACAACCTTTTGAGGCAATCACTGCAATCAAACGATTTCTGTAACTGTCAGTGAGACTTTTGCACCACTCAGCAGGTATTTTCGCCCACTCCTCATGAGCAAACTGCTCCAGTTGTCTCAGGTTTGAAGGGTGCCTTCTCCAGACGGCATGTTTCAGCTCCTTCCACAGATGTTCAATAGGGTTTAGATCAGGGCTCATAGAAGGCCACTTTTGAATAGTCCAATGTTTGGCTCTTAGCCATTCTTGGGTGTTTTTAGCTGTGTGTTTTGGGTCATTATCCTGTTGCAAGACCCATGACCTGCGACTGAGACCAAGCTGTGTGACACTGGGCAGCACATTTCTCTCTAGAATACCTTGATAGTCTTGAGATTTCACTGTACCCTGCACAGATTCAAGACACCCTGTGCCAGATGCAGCAAAGCAGCCCCAGAACATAACAGAACCTCCTCCATGTTTCACAGTAGGGACGGTGTTCTTTTCTTGGTATGCTTCATTTTTGCATCTGTAAACATAGAGCTGATGTGCCTTGCCAGAAAGTTCCAGTTTTGTCTTGTTTGTCCATAGGACATTCTCCCAGAAGCTTTGTGGCTTGTCAACATGCAGTTTGGCAAATTCCAGTCTGGCTTTTTTATGATTTGTTTTCAACAGTGGTGTCCTCCTTGGTCGCCTCCCATGAAGTCCACTTTGGCTCTGATGTACCTTGACCTTGGAGTTCACCATGAATGTGTTTAGAGGTTGTTCTGGGCTCTTTTGTTACCATTTGTATTATCCGTCTCCTCCTGCAGCCACGTCCAGGGAGGTTGGCTACAGTCCCGTGGATCTTAAATTTCTGAATAATATGTGCAGCTGTAGTCACAGGAACATCAAGCTGCTTGGAGATGGTCTTATAGCCTTTACCGTTAACATGCTTGTCTATAATTTTCTTTCTAATCTCCTGAGACAACTCTCTCCTTTGCTTCCTCTGGTCCATGTTTAGTGTGGTACACACCATGTCACCAAACAGCACAGTGACTACTTGTCACCCTTTAAATAGGCCAATTGACTGATTACAAGTTTGTAGACACCTGTGATGTTAATTAGAGGACACATCTTGGTTGAACATGTGCCTATGGTCACATTATTTTCAATCTTTTCTAAGGGTACCATCATTTTTGTCCAGGCCTGTTTCATGAGTTTGTTTTTTAAAGTAATTCTGTTGAACCACAATTCAAAAGCACTGTCTAATTTTCATTAGTTAACTTTCATAGAATTTTTATTTGTTACCACTTTTGTCAGATTCAAGTTATTTCTGTGACCATTGTGGGTTTTTTTCTTTCATTAACAGAGGGGTACCAACAATTTTGTCCACGGCTGTATGAAGTGTGGCTCTTGGGAATCACTATTTTGACAAAAATGCAGTTTTCAGCTTTTTGTCTGGAATGTTTTTATTTATTTATTTAAGAGAATGACAGATTTAAGTGTTGATGAAGAAAGACAGAATGGAGTTAGAAGTTTTTTGTGTGTGAAAATATAGGGCCCTATTAGGACAATCAATCATGCACTTTTTTGCCAGACTTTTATCATACGCCATTGTTTTTGTTCCTGTCAGTGTTAGTTTCCGTCAGCGGGTAGACTACCGCATGGCCCAGCACGGCTGAGTGGTTTATTATGCTGCTATTCACTGACAGCTGCGCCCATAGCTAAACAGTCCTTTTATTGAGGAAGGCAGTTCAGTTGGAGGGGCCTTGTAGCAAGCCCACCATGGTGGGTGCGCTCCTGGAGGTGCGGAAGCCTGCGGATCAGGATAGTCTTCTTCAAAACCCCAGTCCGGGTCCCACACTGTGCAAGTCGACTAGCGCGTAGTCGTGTCATCTGGAGCAGCTGCTCGAACTCAGCAAAGGTGGTTGCCGTGCTACACCGAAACATCTGCCAGCTGGAAAGTCGCTGGTCGCAGCTGTGCAGTGATCTTAATGGGCGCCTGCAGTGGATGGAGATGGCATTGAGGCTGACTGCGGGTCTGACCGTTCGGTTCTGCAGACCCAAACCCAGTCCATCACTGCAAGCGGCGCTCTGTTTGGTTGCATTCAGCGTTGTGATTGTGATGGTGTGACTCTCACATCTGCTGTGGGGCATCCACCAGGTTGTGGTGGTTCTTGCGGCATCCTGTTGGGTCAAGGACTCTTCATCCTGCGGCTCAGCAGTGGCTCCTGGAGGCTGATGCCAGTCATGGTTTCTTCTCCCCCTCTCCTGGGAAGTCTGGTCGTGGTGATGTGTTGTCGCCATTGGTAGAACCTGCGCTGGGTTGTTGTGTCCCGGGGTTCCCGGTAGATGCAGGCTTCCTCTCCTGCAGCTCTGCAGCAGCTCCCTGAGGCTTATGCTGGGCGAGGATCTGAGGCGCGTCTGGTCGCTGCTCCTCCTCTGGGCAGTGCTCTTCCGGTTAGCATGGGACAACTGTAACCTCGTCATCGTCGTCTGGGTGTGTTGCGTCCCATTCATCATCGTTGGTCAAAGATAGTCCATTACTGTCACCGATGGAGAAGCCCAGTTGATAAAACAGGTCACATCCTAGTATGTTGTCTCCATTTATAACCACTTGGAAAACAAAATCAGTAAGGACCCTTGACGCGTAGCAGACCGTTAGTGTGATGGTCCCTAGATTGCTGACCTGGAAGCTACCATACCCATACAGCTCTGCTGGGTTTTTCCCGATCAGGTTGTTAGGAAAAAGCTTTTTCACAGTGACCCAGTTCAACATTGATCTCATTGCAGCAGTGTTGAGCAGGAGCGGTAAGCTGACGTCGTCCAGCCCTACCATGCAGAATGCATACGCCACACCTCTAGAACTTACCGTGTGGATGGTAGTCACGGGTGAGTGACTTGAACTGACCAGCGGGCCTGGGGGTGGTACTGACTTGCAAACCTTGGTGAAGTGGTTAAATTTGCCACATCGCTTACATCGTTGTCCCCTTGCAGGGCACGAATGTGCTCTCACTGTGTGTTGGGGAGCCACAGTTGCCACATGAGAAACGCCTCATAGTGTTCTTCTGATCCACAGTGTTTACTTCAGCCTCTTCTGCCGTGTCACCGGACCCTTCTGTGGTTACCACATATGCTAGCGGTGTGTGGTTTGGCTGTTGTTGTTGCACACCTAGCTCCGATGCTATCCTGTCGGCAGACTCCAGCTGAAATGCTAGCTTGATGGTCCTGGCTAGTGTCATGTCATTTGGCGCTGTTAGTATCATCATCCACAGCTGCGCGTTGCTAGTGTGCTCGGCCAACTGGTCCTGAATCATCTAATCCTTTAACAAACCGAATCTGCACATTGGTTTGTTGAAGGTGGCGAAGGTCCGCGATGAATTGTTGTGTTGTCTGTCCAGCCTTCTGTTGCCGTTGACAAAACCTAATGCGCCAGGCCAACACGTTGTCAGGTGTGGCGAAGTACACTACCGTTCAAAAGTTTGAGGTCATTTAGAAATTTCCTTATTTTTGAAAGAAAAGCACTTTTTTTCAATGAAGATAACTTTAAACTAATCAGAAATACACTCTATACATTGCTAATGTGGTAAATGACTATTATAGCTGCAAATGTCTGGTTTTTGGTGCAATATCTACATAGGTGTATAGAGGCCCATTTCCAGCAACTATCACTCCAGTGTTCTAATGGTACAATGTGTTTGCTCATTGCGTCAGAAGGCTAATGGATGATTAGAAAACCCTTGTGCAATCATGTTAGGTCTGCAATGCTGTAATTGCTGCAAATGGAGGATTCTTTGACGAAAGCAAAGTTTGAAGGAAAAAATTATTATTTCAAATACATATCATTATTTCTAACCTTGTCAATGTCTTGACTATATTTTCTATTCATTTTACAACTCATGGTGGTAAATAAGTGTGACTTTTCATGGAAAACACAAAATAATTGTCTGGGTGACCCCAAACTTTTGAACGGTAGTGTAACTAGCCAGCAGCTTGACTGACTCAGCAAATGATTCTGTTGGTCCTAGCATGTAGAAAATGCGTTGGCCTTCTATGCCCAGATTGTGAACCAGTAGAGCTCACTTCCGTACCTTGTCCAGCTTGCCTAGGTCCAACGCCGATACATAGGTCTCAAAAGCATCGAGTCAGCGTGGCCACAGTATGGGTGGCTCACGGTGGTCTCCAGAAATGGTCGTAGTGGCCTCAAACACACTTCCAAGGTTTACTCTTGTTGCCAGATGTTATGTTTGGAAAACTGGAAGGCCCGACAGAGAGTGGCATTTGCTGAGAACACCAACTTTATTACAAAACAGCACAGTGATGTGGTACAGGTCTGTTGTCGGGAGGCAGAGCGCTCCAACAGCGAGCATCAAGAGACTGTCAGAATGGCCATCCCTTATGTTTATGAGCTCGGCGTGATGATGTCACCAAGCGGCCGCGTCACCACGCCGACAGCCAAACTTGTGGTTTTCTTACACCACAGTATTGTCTGTTTTTTACACGTTGTGTCATGCTATCAAATCACCAGTAGACAGTGCACCCACTATGCACTGGGAGGAGGCGCCCATTTCAAAAAAGTTGTGGGGTGCACAATCTAATGTGCATTACTATTATAGTGCATTCCATGAGAATCTGCTTTTGATCAGGAAGGAGTTCTGTCATCAGAAGTGCATTGTTTAATGATATTTCAGTGGTGTCTTTTGAAATTGCACAGCTCCGGAGCTCATGAGGAAATGGCATCCGTTGGGTTTTTCTGTTATTTTTTTTTTTTTTAATTTAAGTTTTTGTAAAGGGTATACAGGTCATTACAGCATTGCATTGTTTACATTTTCATCACATGTTCCCTTATTTTTTGCTATTTGACAACATTGGTAGGATAGTTATGACAACAACCCCCCCTTTTTTTTAAGTGAAAGAAAAAGTGAAGTTAAGGAGAATTAAATAAAAAACAAACAAACAAACGAATAAACAAACAAACAGAACAGCAAAAAACAAACAAACAGAAAATTAAGTAATTAAAAGTAAAAGAGCAACTGAGTAGCGTTGGAACAAAGAGCGGGACCATTATTGAAATGGTATTTGTCAAAGATTATAGACTATACCACTATATTATTAGACTATACCTCTCGGCGCCACACGAGTAGGCTGCCTTTTGCAACAGCGGCTCGATTCCGAGTTTTTTTTCCCTTCCTCTCTCTTTTGATCAGTCTTTTTTTTTCACCCCACTTATATCACGGACACACAGATCGTCCCAAATGTCTCCTGAGCCGGTGGACGGAGCCACTGTTTATAGCAGGATACGATACAACAGGGAAGAGCTGCTAGCATTTAACCGCCACCCGGTCCCATTGGAAAAACTCGACATACCGAGAGAATTGAGGCGAAAGCGTCGCGGCTGCCGGGCTGGAGTAAGGCGGAGGACAAAAAATATAAGGTACAGACCCTCCCTTCCATCTGTTGTCATGGGAAATGTACGGTCGATACTGGGAAAGTTAGATGAGCTAGCGGCTATCTCCCGTTATGATAGCACTTACCGGGAGTGCTCTCTCCTTTTGTTTACTGAGACGTGGCTAACTGAACTAGCAGCAGATGCTAACATTGAGCTGGAGGGTTTTCACATGATACGAGCTGACCGAACACCAGACAGTGGCAAAGCAAGGGGCGGTGGAGTGATAATGTATGTTAACAACAACTGGTGCAGACCGGGACATATCACTGTTAAACAACGACACTGCAGCAAAGACATTGAGTTGCTAGCTGTTAGCATGAGGCCTACATATCTCCCGAGAGAACACTCACACGTGATCTGCGTTGTTGTTTATGCAAATCCGACGGCGAACGCTGGGACAGCGCGTGACGTCATCCATTCAGTAACCAGCAGGCTGCAGACAGAACACCCAGATGCTCTTCTCCTCATCTCAGGCGATTTCAACCACGTTTCACTGTCTCCCATTCTACCCACGTTCACCCAGTATGTCACATGCCACACTAGAGACAATAAAACACTGGACTTATTCTACGCAAACACTAAGGAGGCGTACACCTCATCACAACTCCCCCCACTCGGGAGATCGGATCACAACTTGGTTCATCTCCGGCCGGTGTACAAACCCCTAGTGCACAGACAACCTCCGGCCATGCACACTGTGGAGTTATGGTCTGAGGAGACAATGGACACTCTAAAGGACTGTTTTGAAGCCACCGCCTGGAAGCAGCTCTGCGATCCACATGGTGAGGACATCGATGGCCTCATTCACACCTTCACGGGCTACCTCAGCTTCTGTGTGGACAAATCCGTTCCCACCAAGACCATACGGCGTCACTCAAACAACAAACCCTGCATCAACCCTGAGATAAAAACACTTCTGAGAGAGAAGAAGAGGATCTTCAGGTCAGGGAACAGGGAGATGCTGAAGTCCGTACAGAGGGAGCTGAGGAGAAAGATCAGAGAAGGCAAGGACAGCTTCAGGAAGAAGATGGAGGACAAGCTGCAACAGAGCGACATCAGCGGGGTCTGGAGAAACCTCAAAACCATCTCGGGGCTCCAGAATACCTCCCCCCAGGCCACGGGGGGCAGGGAGTGGGCGAACAACCTGAATCTGTTTTTCAATAGATTTGACCAACCGCCCTCCCCCCTGTCTGCACAACAACCACTGCTGCCTCTAAGAAATCAAGTTCTGCTGCCCACTCCCCACTCCACCGACACCCCCCCCACTCCCAACACACAGCCCCCCATCCTGACCCTGACCAAGACCCAGGTGAGGACGGAGCTGAGGAAGATCAAGGCGAGGAAGGCGTCGGGACCGGACGGCATCAGCGCAAAGCTCCTCAAGTCCTGTGCAGACCAGCTGTGTGGGATTGTGACGTATATCTTCAACATGAGCCTGAAACTGGGGAGGGTACCACAGCTGTGGAAAACATCTTGTGTGGTACCTGTACCAAAAACTTCCCACCCCAAAGACCTGAACAGCTACAGACCGGTGGCCTTGACGTCCCACTTGATGAAGACCCTGGAGAGACTGCTCCTTGCTCATCTCCGCCCCCTGGTGGAACCAGCGATGGATCCACTCCAGTTCGCCTACCAGCATGGCATTGGGGTGGAGGATGCGGTGATCTTCCTCCTTCACCATTCTCTGTCCCACCTGGAGAAGCCCGGGAATATGGTGAGGATCATGTTCTTTGACTTCTCCAGTGCTTTCAACACCATCCAACCGATGATCCTGAAGGACAAGCTGCTGCGCGCAGGGGTGGACCAGCACCTGTCATCATGGATCCTGGACTACCTCACGAACCGGCCTCAGTTTGTGAGAACCCGGGACTGTGTTTCCGACACGATCATCAGTAGCACGGGGGCCCCCCAGGGAACGGTGCTGGCTCCCTTCCTGTTCACTCTTTATACTGCGGACTTCTCACACAACACAACACATTGCCATCTACAGAAGTTCTCTGATGACTCTGCGATCGTTGGTCTCATCTCCAACGGAGATGAAGCTGAGTACAGAGGGCTTATCCAGGACTTCGTGGACTGGTGCCATCGGAACTGCCTCCAGATCAACGCGAGGAAAACTAAGGAGCTGGTGGTGGACTGCCGCAGGCATGGGAAACCCCTCACAGCACCAGTAAATATACAGGGAACAGACATCGAGATGGTGACATCCTATAAGTACCTGGGTGTTCATCTGAACAATAAACTAGACTGGTCACACAATACTGACGCACTCTACAAGAAGGGACAGCGCAGGCTGTTCCTGCTGAGGAGACTCAGGTCTTTTGGTGTACAAGGGGCGCTGCTGAAGTCATTCTATGACACGTTGGTGGCATCAGCCATCACTTTTGGAGTGGTCTGCTGGGGCAGTGGCATTACTGCAGCCGATAGGAAGAGACTGAACAAACTGATTAAGAAAGCTAGCTCTGTCCTGGGGCAGCGCCTTGATCCGATGGAGGAGATAGGAGAGAGAAGGACGGTGGCTAAACTGTCATCTCTGCTGGAGTCCGAGTTCCACCCTATGCAGGACATACTGGATGCACTGAGGAGCTCATTTAGCAGCAGACTACATCATCCCAGGTGCACAACCGAGAGGTTTCGTAGGTCCTTCCTACCAACGGCTGTCAGACTGTACAACCTAAGCAGGGCTGCTCGCAGAGATAGCAAAAAGACGTAACAAACTAATAGTTTTTTGAATGCAAAAGATGCAATAGACTTACACAATGGTCCCCTCCGGCATACAACTAGGAACATACCGGTCGCTATGGAGGGTGAGAATATGTATGGGCACATAATCATACCATGTAGGATAACTAAGTAGACGGTTATGCTGTTTCATCCCATCTAGCAACAATGCTCTGCACTGTGTGTGTTTATATATTTACATATTTATTCCATCTAGCTACAATGCTCAGCACTGGGTGTGTTTATATTTATATATCTATATATTTATTCCATCTAGCTACAATGCTCCGCACTGTGTTTTTATATATCTACATATTATTCCATCTAGCTACATTGCTCCGCACTGTGTGTGTTTATATACTTGCATATTTATTCCACCTAGCTGCAATGCTCCATACTGTGGGTGTTTATATATTTACATATTTATTCCATCTAGCTACAATGCTCTGCACTGTGTGTCTGTGTGTATATATATATTTTATAGTAATATGTACATATGTATATTAGCTGCTCTTGCTTGCTTGTTTTTTTTCTTGCCTTCTGATTGTTGCTCTGAGTGTTGCTATCCCTGTGCTGTTGCAATCCTGGAATTTCCCCGTTGTGGGACTAATAAAGGCTTATCTTATTAGTTCTAATGGAAGACACATATGCAATCCAGGGTTGCCAAAAGTTCATGAACCCATCCATGTCCTGTCTCAGTGCGAATGTCAACTTTTCCATCGAGTAAATGTCTTGAATCACGTTAATCCAATCTTCAGGTGTAGGACAGTCCTTCAGCATCCATTTTTTAGTTAGGGCTTTTTTACTTGCCAATATTAAAACATTGAATAAGTATTTATCTCCTCGTCTTTCCAGTGAGTCCGGTAATAAACCCAAATACAAAGTTACAAAAGAAAAGGGAACTGTTATTTTGAATATTTTCCCCAATATTGTCTGTACGTTGGACCAATATTGGTGGATAACTGGGCATGACCAAAACACATGAAAATGATTTGCAGTCTTTTCACCACACAAGCGCCAACAGTTCAATCCTTTATGGGTAAATTTGTTTTGTGCAGGTGTTCTGAAAAATCTTACCAAGTTTTTCCATCCAAATTCTCTCCACTGCAGGGATGAGGTACTTTTCCATTGCTGTTTATTTAGCTTTTCCCATATTTCCAATTGTAAAGTGAAATTCCCCTCTTTTTCCCATCTCTCTTTTATATACGATGTGTTGTCTCCTTTTAAGTCTTGAAGACCTTGGTATATTTTAGAAATGTATCTGATCCCTGGGATCCCTTTATATGCCATTAAGAAGACCTTCAGAACACCTGACTGGGCCCTTTCCAAATCCTCCTTTTTAAGTATATTGTTTATGTGGTGTCTAAGCTGAAAGAACCTGTATAGATCTTGATTTATTAGACCTTGTTTTTTCAAATCTTCAAAACTTCTTAAAGTTTGCCCCTTAAAAAAATCGTAATATTTTATCAGCCCTTTCTCTTTCCACTCTTTAAATCTAGTGTCTGTTTTATTGGGGGTAAAGTCTTGATCATAGGCAATCCATTGCAGAAGTCGATAGGGCTCTTTAGCTTGATTCTTTCTGACTATCTTAAACCAAATTTTTAGCGGGGTCTCTATCCACGGGTTAGTGTTATTCAGGAGTTTAGTTGAGGCATTGTTCCCTATTATCGCCTGTAGGGGGATGTCACTTGTTATTTGGCATTCCATCTCCTTCCATTGTGCAGTGTAGACTGGGTTACATATCTCTACTAAAGTTTTAATTTGTGCAGCTTTAAAATAGTCCCTGATATTTGGCAGTGCGAGCCCACCTTTGTCTTTGTTTAGCTGTAGGGTTCTATATCTGATTCTAGGTCTCTTACCCTGCCATATGAATCTTGAGATCCTTCTGTCCAGTTCCTGCCATGTTTTTTTGGGAGGTTCTACCGGTATTGTTTGGAAAAGGTATAGAAGACGTGGAAGTATATTCATTTTGACTGCTTCAATTCTTTGTGCGGTACCTAAGAATGGTATCATATTCCATCTTGCTAGGTCAGATTTTATTTTTGTCACCAGTGGATCATAGTTTAGTGTTATAATTTTGTCGAGTTGTTTCGGGATATTGACCCCCAGATATTTCATAGAATCCAACTCACAGTTAGTTTTGAGTTCATTTAGTGAAAAATGATTTGGGTCATAGTTGAATGTTAAAACTTGGGTTTTATGCATGTTTAATTTGTACCCTGATAAATCTCCATAGTCTGAAAAAACTGAGATTAGTTCTGGTAGAGAAGTGTCTGGCTTCCCTAGGTATATTAAAATGTCATCAGCAAAGAGTGCTATTTTATGTTCTTTCTGACCAAGTGTAATACCTTGAATTTCTTGATTTTGTCTTATCCATTGGCTCAGAGGTTCTATGAAGATTGCAAAGAGCAGTGGAGACAGGGGGCAGCCTTGACGACATCCTCTTTCCAGCTCAAAAGATGATGATAAATTACCGTTAATCCTTATTTTAGCTGTTGGTTTTTTATATAATGCCTGTATAGTTCTAATGAAGTTGTTATGAAAATTGAAACTGGATAAGATTTTATAGAAGAAAGACCAGTCAACCGAATCGAATGCTTTTTCAGCATCTAATCCCAATATGACTGCATTTAAGTTATATTTTTTTATATGATGAATTATGTGTAAAGTGCGTCGAATGCTGTCTTGTGTCTGTCTTTGTCTTATAAAACCTGTTTGGTCTAAGTGAATTAAGTCTGTCAGTATGTTTTCTAACCTTTTGGCAAGGATAGTGGTAAAAAGCTTATAGTCCTGATTTAATACACTGATTGGTCTGTAGTTGGAGCAATCTAGTTTATCCTTTTCAGGTTTAGGTATGACTGCAATGACCCCCTCTCTCCAGGAGGGGGGGATTTCCCCTGTGTGGAGGACATAGTTAAATGTTTTCAGGAGGAGAGGAGATAGTTGCTGTTTAAAGGTTTTGTACCATTCTGCTGTATAGCCATCTGCTCCTGGGGATTTGTTAGCTTTAAGTTTCATAATTGCTTTTTCCAATTCTTTAGGTTGTATTTCTGTCAGTAGGGTTTTATTTTGTGATTCCGTAAGTTGGGGAAGGTTTAATGTGTTTAGGAATGTCTCGGATGCGTTTTTATGTTTTTTGTGGGAGTATAAGTTCTTGTAGTAATTCTCGAAGCTTTTAAGAATATCCTGAATTCTGAATTTTATTTCCTTTGATACTGGGTCTCTGATTTTGTAGATTGCTCTTTCCGTTTGTTGTTTCCTCAGTTTATAGGCTAGTAATTTTGCCGATTTACTGCCTGCTTCATAGTGTTTTTGTTTCAGAAATGTAAGTTTCTTCTGGATTTCTATTGTGTAGATCTCATTTATTTGATTTTTAATTTCTTTGATCTTGAGCGAGCCATTAGAATGAGTGTTATCTTTGTGTTCTTTTTCTAGGTTCTTGAGCTCTGACTCTAGTGTGGTTAGTTTTTCTTGTCTCAGTTTCTTTTGGGTTGCCAGTTTTGCAATAATTTTTCCCCTTATTACAGCTTTGCACGCATCCCACAGTATTAAAGGGGATACTTCTCCATTATCGTTTTCTTCCAAATATCTGAGAATATCTGATTCCAATTCATCTTTCAGTGGCCCTTTGAGGACACTTGAAATCAACCTCCAGGAAAATGTATTATTTGTGTATTTTTGGATGTTTAAATCCATATAGATCGGACTGTGGTCGGAGAGATCCATCAGTCCTATTTTACATGTTTTTACTCTTCCAATGTCTCTACTAAACATAAAAAAGTAATCAATCCTTGAGTAAGATGAATGTGGCGTTGAATAAAAAGTATAATCTTTTACATTGGGGTTGAATTCCCTCCATACGTCACAGATTCCCATTTCTTTTAGTAGCATCCGAGTATTCCTATTTTGGGTATTATTTTGATGTGAAGAATTACCTGTTGCATCCCAGTATGGATTCAGTCTTAGATTGAAGTCTCCACCACATATCACTAAACCTTGGGCTTTAGTTATCATTAGGTCGACTACATTTTTATAAAATTTCCATTTAGCCCCTGGTGGTGCATATATATTCAGCAGGGTGATATCTTCTCCCTCTAGCCGCCCAGTTACCAAACTGTACCTCCCTTCTTTATCTTTGTGTTCTGATTTTTTTTTCAAATGTAATTTTGGTTGATATCAATGTCGCTACTCCCCTCCTCCTCCCTGATTTATATGAAGATGAAGAGATCATTTTAAACCCTTGTCTACTGAGTTTAGTGTGTTCCATGTCTGTTAGGTGGGTTTCTTGTAAAAATACTATTTCTGCTTTGTCTTTTTTCATTTTGCGTAGAATCTTGGATCTTTTAACTGGATTCAGGATCCCTTTCACATTATATGAGGCTATTTTGGTTACACCCTGTTTCTCCATTGTATTTTCTTATTTAGTATAACAGTGTGGTGGCCCTCTTTTTTGCTACTCAGAAACTGAAAGATCATTAAGAACATAAAAAACATTAAGTACATAATGAACGAAACTTTAAAACAAAAAACTGTCAAAAAAACTTCCTGAGCTGGGGTCTCTTTAAAGACCCTGTAAGAGCCCTGATGGAGTATGGGCTCTGAGGGAAATTCCTCAAACTCTGTTACGTGCTGAGGGCCCTCTCTTACCCCTGTAAGTTGTCCCATGTTTTTAACGTGAATTTCAGATCCCAATCCGAATTTGTAATGATTTTTTTTTTTTTTTTTTTTTTATGCCTATACTCTATGAGCTTGTGTGCACCCTCCCACCCCCATCACAGCAAACATTCACTCTAATACAGTATTTGTTAGTGTGGGGAGAACATGTGGGTCATTGTTACATTTTTTTTCCCCTTTAAATTAAGAAGACATTTGTTTCTAATGCTAAAACTGCTCCATGAAAGGTTTTACCACATGCTGATTCTGCATCTTCTTTAATGTTTGTTACCTTGTAGGAGGGGGGATGGAAGTGCAGAGTGACTGTAGAGAGAAAGAAAAAAAAAAACCCAAAAAGGTCGCTATTCCTTTCTGGTACTGGAAAGCTTATCTTTGTAGCTTTGGGGCTGGGTGTTCCCGCTGCTGGCCCGTGGATTTTGAAGGTCTCTGAGTGGACCACGTTTGAGCTCTGATTTTCACGCTCAGATCCGCTGCGGGTTTAAACACCGTGACCGGGAGTCCTCTTCTTGCCATGTCAGATGTTGCTTCTTCCGCTGAATTGTAGAGACATGACTCTTCCCGTAAAAGACCCTTAGCTTCGCCGGAAATGGCGTCTGAAAGCGTAGATTCTTTTCCCGTAAAACCTTTTTGGCGTCGTTATATTCCCGTTGCTTTTTAAGAACTTCAGGGGCATAATCGTGTTCCACGAAGACTTTTCTTTCTTGATGCATAAATCCTTTCTTCTGCCAAGCCCGTCTTACAACTTCTTGTTTTATTTTGAAGTCGGAGAATCTTACCAACACTGAACGTGGGGGCGCTTCCGGGGCTGGCTTTGCGGCTAATGTGCGATGTGCCTTTTCTATCTTCAAATCGGTGGATTGTGGAATATCCAACTTCTCTCTCAATAAGGATTCCACGCATTCTGCCACTGTGTTGAAACCATCTTCAGCTCCTTCTTTCAGACCGTGAATTCTGATGTTGTCCCGTCTCTGTCTTCCTTCTTGGTCGGCTAGCTTAGCCTCCAGCCTTGATTGTTTTCTGTGTAAATCCAGTACAGAATCTTCAAGCACTTTTATTCTGTCTTCAGCTTCCAAGATTCGGTTTTCGGCCTGGTCCAATCTGCTGTTCGCCTTTTTTAGATCCTCTCTGAATTCAAGAAATTCGGCCCGAAATCGCCGTAATTCGTCAAATAGCGATTTCAAGCTAATCCTTTTGTTAGCTAGGCCCAGGCACTCGTCTTCTGAACGGAGGTCTTCTGGTTCCGATTCTGCGGCTGCTGTGCGTCCTGATCTGGGGAATGTCAGTTTCCTCTGCTTTTGGTTAGGCATGGTGTTATTGTCTTTTGAATTTTAATCTTCCAAAAATCCGTTAGGTCTGATTTTGAGGAGGTTTTCCTTGGATTGAGTCTGGGAGTTTCACTGTTAGGTTGCTATCACCATGGCGTCCAGACCGGAAGTCGGGTTTTTCTGTTATTTTAATGTAGGGTTGTAATAATCGCCTGTCATTTTAATTATATGATGATCACACACTAGTTTTTGTATTCCATCCACACTCTCATTTTAATTGTGGACTTACCATTGGAGTCTATAGATTAGGATTAGGATTTTTTTTGTTTAGGGGAATGAATGAGTAAACAGAGCATGTGTGCACATGGGGGGAGGTGTGTCAGTCTGAAGATTTTTATTCCTTTCACATTTTTTTTTCATCATGGATTAATTAGGCATTAATGTGTTTATTTTTAGGGGGATAAATGAATGAACAAGGAGTGTGCAGTGTTTTACTTTTCACTGTTAACTCCCCACAGAGAAGGAGACACATCCACACATCTGTCTCGGCTACGCACCCCAAGGTGTCCAGCTGGGCCGAAGTTGTGGTTCTCCTCCAGCAACACTGCCACCCGTCAGGGGTCGGCAGAAGCCACCAAACACAGGCTTGCATCGTGGCCAGGGTTGGCTGCAGACAGGAAGCTGCGCCAGATGTCCTCCTTCTGGAACAGAGAGCTGCAGACCCCCGCACGAGACGGAGGAGACCCTCAGTTAGCGAAAGCAACAGGAAAGGGAGCACTCCATCTCCCCACGGCCGGGAGCGACTTCCACGCTATTGTTAATGAAAGTTTGTGAAAGTTTGCACAGGCATCATCCTCTTTCCTTAAGTTTCAAACCTATTCATGTCTCTGTGTGTCACGGCTGGCCCTCACGAGCCAGCATAAGACGCCACAGTTCAGTAAGTTGCAATTCAGTTCTTTATTTATATTGCACAGGGCTTGGGTGTACAACACAACTTGCCACGCAGGCTTCGTTACACAACACAATATGGATTCACAACAGAGGTTAGCAGCTAGGACGAGGGGCACTCGTACGCCGCAAAGGCAAGGAATATTAAACGTGGAACAGGGAGAGAGTTATGGCAGAGACGAGGAGCTCTCGTCCGCCGCAATTAGGAAGGAATGTCAGCGAGGGAGAAGTACAATTCCAAATAGCAGACAACTTACATGCAGCGGGATACGTCGGGGAACCCAGGGAGCATGTGGTAAGGAGACAGGGGAAAGTCATAAGACTTTTTGACGAGACAGCCGCAGAGTCCAATTCACTCGCACTGACATTTAAAGCCAGCTGCTCATGATTGGCCATGCGGCGCAGCTGCTCAGGCTCTGACAGCTGAGAGCCCCCGAGCGTCTGGCCAATCAGAGCCCGGGAAGCCCGAGTGACGACACCTGCTGTCAAAACCTGAAAGGGATGAGGAATAACCCGAGCGCGGACAAAAGCGCTTGGGATATGACACTGTGTTGCAACCATTCAGCTGATTTTTCAGCCCATTCTTATCCGTTGTTCTTTCAAACATAACTAACGGCATCAACTGTGATTGATGTCTTCCTTATTACCAAGCAGCATTACGATCACGTGCATTTAGGCTCACACACACTGGCTTTGGTCAGTGCAAAACCCGTCTTAAAACTGTCATGATCACAGTTCACTTTAGGTAATGTGCCTCTGTGCATTAAAGGGATGGGAAGGAGCGCTTTGGATTGGATTATCCAGAACGCACCACTGACTGGCCTCTGTGCTTCAGATGCTGGTGGAAAGTTTGTTTTTACGTTTGTTTTTAGGAAATGAATTTGGAAATGTCCATAAATGCATTGTGTCAGTGACAACTGACTACTAACCAACCCCGTCGTTGTAATACGGCCATAATGTCTGAAATCTCTGTCAGTTTGTGTGTGTGTCTGTCTGTAACGTTCATAGGACATCATAGGACAGCCTATGACGTTCCTATGAACATCATAGGACGTCATGCCTGCCTTGATGTCTTTATGATGTCATATACAGTGATGGCTGCCTTGATGTCTACATGAAGTCATATAGACCATGATTTATTTTTTTTTTGATTTGTATACTTTATTGATCCCCAGAGGGGAAATTGAGGGCATCCACCTGGATGGATGAAGCAGCCACGGTACGGCGCTATCCCTTTACCATTCACACCTAGGGCCAATTTAGAGTCTCCAATTAACCTAACCTGCATGTTTTTGGCTTGTGGGAGGAAATCGGAGAAATCCCGGCGTAAAGCCATGCAGACACGGGGAGAA
This sequence comes from Pholidichthys leucotaenia, assembly GCA_020510985.1. NCBI lineage: Eukaryota > Metazoa > Chordata > Actinopteri > Cichliformes > Pholidichthyidae > Pholidichthys > Pholidichthys leucotaenia. Next base: position 268,609,425 of record CM035836.1, read on the forward strand.
CATGCAAACTCCACACAGATCACTGTTGGTCAGGGGGTGGGATCGAACCAGGGATCCCATGGCCAAGGGTGAGTTGCTGAGCTGCCGCAGTGCTAACCACTGCGCTACCCCTGTGCCCATGCCCGTGAGGTCCTGTGCCTGCCTTGGATGTCTTTATGATCACCACCAGGACTCCCGATGCCGTCATACACACAGTAGGACTGGCTACCAATGATGGAGACATGCTGTCCTATGACGTCCTAGAATGCCTGCCTTGCAAATGGTCATCATGCTACTGCGAAACTTTGACCAACAAAACAGACATTGCAATGCCTCAAGATACATCATCATAATCATCACTCTATAAATTGAAGAAATCTCTGTGTGTGTGTCTGTCACGATCATAGGACATCATAGGACAGCCTATGATGTCCTATGATGATCCTATGATCTCAGGCATCAGAGGACTTGCAATGCCATCATAAAGATATGATGTCTATATGACATCATATAGACATAAAGACAGGTGACTTTGTCTATATGACGTCAAAAAGACATATAGACAGGTGTCTTTGACTATGTGATCAACAGCAGGCATCACTCACGATGATCCTATGATCTCAGACATCATAGGACTCACGATGCTGTCATATAACTATGATGTCTACATGACGTCATAGAGACATATAGACAAGTGTCTTTGACTATGTGATCAACGGCGGGCATCACTCACGATCATAGGACTTGCTATGACCTATGTAGGATGGCCTATGATGTCTGCCTGATGTCCTATAATGATCCTGTGATCTCAGTTATCATAGGACTCGTGATGCTGTCATAAAGATATGATGTCTATATGATGTCAGATAGACATATAGACAGGTGATGTCATGTAGAGTATATGACGTCATATCGACATATAGACAGGTGTCTTTGTCTCTATGACGTTATATAGACAGGCGTCTTTGACTATGTGATCAACGGCAGGCATCACTCACGATGATCCTATGATCTCAGACACCATAGGACTCGCGAAGCCGTCATATACAGTGGGGCAAAAAAGTATTTAGTCAGCCACCAATTGTGCAAGTTCTCCATCTTAAAAGATGAGAGAGGTCTCCAATTTTCGTCATAGGTATACCTCAACTATGAGAGACAAAATGAGAAAAAGAAAATCACATTGAATGATTTTTAATGAATTAATTGGTAAATTCCTCGGTAAAATAAGTATTTGGTCAATAACAAAAGTTTATCTCAATACTTTGTTATATACCTTCACTGGCAATGACAGAGGTCAAACGTTTTCTGTAAGTCTTCACAAGGTTTTCACACACTGTTGCTGGTATTTTGGCCCATTCCTCCATGCAGATCTCCTCTAGAGCAGTGATGTTTTGGGGCTGTCGCTGGGCAACACGGACTTTCAACTCTCTCCAAAGATTTTCTATGGGGTTGAGATCTGGAGACCGGCTAGGCCACTCCAGGACCTTGAAATGCTTCTTACGAAGCCACTCCTTTGTTACCCGGGTGGTGTGTTTGGGATCATTGTCATGCTGAAAGATCCAGCCACGTTTTATCTTCAATGCCCTTGCTGATGGAAGGAGGTTTTCACTCAAAATCTCACGATACATGGCCCCATTCATTCTTTCCTTTACACGGATCAGTCGTCCTGGTCCCTTTGCAGAAAAACAGCCCCAAAGCATGATGTTTCCTCCCCCATGCTTCACAGTAGGTATGGTGTTCTTTCTCCTCCAAACACGACAAGTTGAGTTTTTACCAAAAAGTTCTATTTTGGTTTCATCTGACCATATGACATTCTCCCAGTCCTCTTCTGGATCATCCAACTGCTCTCTAGCAAACTTCAGACGGGCCTGGACATGTACTGGCTTAAGCAGGGGGACACATCTGGCACTGCAGGATTTGAGTCCCTGGCGACGTAGTGTGTTACTGATGGTAGCCTTTGTTACTTTGGTCCCAGCTCTCTGCAGGTCATTCACTAGGTCCCCCCATGTGGTTCTGGGATTTTTACTCACCGTTCTCGTGATAATTTTGACCCCACGGGGTGAGATCTTGCGTGGAGCCCCAGATCGAGGGAGATTATCAGTGGTCTTGTATATCTTCCATTTTCTAATAATTGCTCCCACAGTTGATTTCTTCACACCAAGCTGCTTACCTATTGCAGATTCAGTCTTCCCAGCCTGGTGCAGGTCTACAATTTTGTTTCTGGTGTCCTTTGACAGCTCTTTGGTCTTGGCCATAGTGGAGTTTGGAGTCTGACTGTTTGAGGTTGCGGACAGGTGTCTTTTATTCTGATAACAAGTTCAAACAGGTGCCATTAATACAGGTAACGAGTGGAGGACAGAGGAGCCTCTTAAAGAAGAAGTTACAGGTCTGTGAGAGCCAGAAATCTTGCTTGTTTTGTAGGTGACCAAATACTTATTTTACCGAGGAATTTACCAATTAATTCATTAAAAATCCTTCAGTGTGATTTTACTGGATTTTTTTTTCTCATTTTGTCTCTCATAGTTGAGGTATACCTATGATGAAAATTGGAGACCTCTCTCATCCTTTAAGTGGGAGAACTTGCACAATTGGTGGCTGACTAAACACTTTTTTGCCCCACTGTAGATATGATGTCTGCATGACATCATAAAGACATATAGACAGGTGTCTTGGAGTATGTGATCAACGGCAGGGCTCACTCACGATCATAGGATTTGCTATGACCTATGATGTTCCGATGATCTATAGATAGGATGAAGCCGTCATATAGATAGGATGGCTATATGATGTCATATAGACATATAGACAGGTGTCTTTGACTATGTGATCAACAGCAGACATCACTCACGATCATAGTACTTGCTATGACCTATGATGATCCTATGATCTCAGGCATTCAGATGACGGCCTGTGATGTCTGCATGATGTCCTATGATGACCCTATGAACTCAAGCATCGTAGGACTCGCGATGCCGTCATATCACCCTATAAATTCAAGAAAAGCCTATGATGTGCCCATGATGTCCCTATGACGTCTGCATCATAGCAGGGATGATGATGTCCCAATGATGTCTGCATCATAGGACATCAAGCCTGCCTACATGTCTTTATGATGTCATATACAGTGATGCCTGCCTGACAGCATATGATATGATGCTGTTCTTGATGTTTTTATGATGTCATATACAGTGAACATCAGGACTCATGATGCCGTCATATACACAATAGGACACAGCACTTTAAACCACACCCATTCGAAGCAGTAAATCTGGAAATCTTAAAAAAATATCAAAATGAACATCAGGACTCGCGATGCCGTCATGTAGACAAAAGGACCATTCCGTCATATACACAGTAGGACACAGCACTTTAAACCACACCTATTCAAAGCAGTAAATCTGGAAATCTTAAAAAATATCAGTCGATAAATTCAAGAAATCTGTCAGTTTGTATGTAAATCTGGAAATCTTACACCCATTCGAAGAAGTACATCATCGCTATGCCATCATCAAAGATCCATAGGACCTAGGACATCTTCAAAGATCAAACGCAGGCACGACTCACAATCATAGCACTCACTATGACATCATCACAGATCGTAGGACTCACTAAGACACCATCAAAGATCAATGGCAGCTATCACTGAATGAGTGCTGACGTGCTTGTTTACGCCCTTGCTTACACCTGCTTTCTACGGGCATGCAGAAATACTTGCTTATACTTGGTTTCTATGGGCATGCATGGATATGTACTAGTTGAACAAATACAGCCTCACCTGTTGGTTGCAACATCTGTGTAAGTGCCCAGTATCCCAGCAACAGCTTGTCACTCTCAGCTCAGCACTTCCGGTTTTCCTATGGTCAGACTTTCTACTGATTTTTTTTTAAATAGCAGTCTCTAAATAACAATGGACAGGAAACGTGTTTTAGCAGCTCTGGATGTAAAATATGACACGGAAAACAGGAGTCTGAGTAGAGACTGTACCGGCATCCTATGTTCCACCCTTCCTTAATTCTGATTGGCTGCTTAGAAAGGTCTGACATTGACGAGCTCAGCGGCAGTCTGAAAAGTTGAACTTTTTCAACACTGAGCGCCTTGAGCACCGTGACAAAAAATGGCCACCGCTCAAAGCGCTTCAGCACCATAAATGGTGAACTACATAGAGAATGAATAGAAAATAGTCGTCCAGAGTGAAAAAAAAACGCGTTTGGTGGACACCCAGCCTTACTCTGGTGATGGCACAATCTTAAGGCCATTACATGCTAGTGCTATCCCTCGGACATGAACGTACAAATGCACGAGATTTGCGTGTGCTCGCCTCTTTATATTGACTTTGTATGTAGTCGTGCCACATGAAAAATTTGCTTTGTGTTTGGTGTGAATGCACCTCTAGAAATATTAAAGTTATTAACACCAATAGTTAACAGTATGATCAATGATTAGCAATCATTCACTCAAAAATGTACACAGTATTTTTTCTTTCCTCATTTAAACTATTTTACCACAAGGCACAGTTTTGGGAGGCGTAATACTTTCTCATCTGTGCTCCTTTTTGACAGAATAATAAGGGATAAGGACCTGTACTTGTATAGTGCTTCTCTAGCCTCAAAGACCGCTTAAAGTGCTTCACTAGTACTAACTCTCAATACTAAAGGCCTGTAGGACACAGGTACCTAGGGACAATTTAGAATCAGCAATTAACCAAACATGCATGTCTTTGGATTGTGGGAGGAAGCCCGACGAAACCCATGCAGCACAGGGAGAACATGCAAACTCCGCAGCCAGTGTGGGGATTTCAACCTGGAGCCTTGTAGCCATTAGGCCACAGTGCTAACCACTGTACCATCATGCTGCCCATGGTGGATAGCGACTTGTTTGCACAGTAGACTGCTCCTGCTTTTGGAATGTGTGAAACACAGATGCAGAAACAGTCAGTGCAATTGCTTGCTGCTTTGAAAAAAATCACATTTCGGTGCTCCCAGAATGTCCTTGCATCGTCTCCACCCAGTGTTTTGCGTGCACCGGAAAAAAACTCCCCATCTTTGCACATTCACTAGTACATCAGGCCCTACATGTACTATCCAAAGAGTTGCATTTCAGTTTTAAAGAGAAACATTGTTGATCCTCCCAGACGTTGTTTGTGTATTTCAGAATGGACTGACACCTCTGCATCTTGTGGCCCAGGAGGGTCATGTGGGCATTGCTGACACGCTGGTTAAACAGGGGGCCTCTGTTTATGCTGCTTCACGGGTACGTCACTTTACATTCCAGTCACTTCACTTCCCCTCTGCTGTATCGAATAATGACACAACCTAATTTTGTATCATTTTGCTGAAATTTCTTTTCTTTTTTTTGACTGCAAGAAAGCCAGAATTAGCTGCCCAGTCTGCTTTAACAATTGCTGGGTTTCCATTCTTCTTCTTCTTCTTCTTCCTCTTCCAGCTGGTCTCCACAGTGGATCATCTGCCTTCATCTCACCCTATCCCTTCATCTTCCTCTCCATGTCCCCCTTCACTACATCCATCAATCTTCTCTGTGGTCTTCCTCTTTTCCTCCTGCCTGGCAGCTCCATCTTCAACATCCTTTGTCCAATATCTCCACTATCCCTCCTCTGCACATGTCCAAACCATCTCAGCCTTGCCTCTCTTACTTTGTCTCCAAACCGCTCAACCTGAGCTGTCCCTCTGATATACTCATTTCTAATCTTGTCCCTCCTAGTCACTTCCCCGTGAAAATCTTAGCATGTTTAACTCTGCCACCTCCAACTCTGCCTCCTGTCTTTTTGTCAACACCACCGTCTCTAAACCATACATCATAGCAGGTCTCACTACTGTCTTGTAAATCTTCCTTTTCACTCTTGCTGCTCCCCTTCTGTCACGAATCACCCCTGACACTTGTCTCCACCCACTCTACCCTGCCTGCACTCTTCTTCACCTCTCGTGCATTTTCCGTTGCTTTGGATGGTTAACCCCAGGTATTTAAACTCATCTACCTTCACTACCTCTACTCCTTCCATCTTCACCGTTGCACCTGCCTCCCTCTCATTCACACTCATGTATTCTGTCTTGCTTCTACTGACTTTCATTCCTCTTCTCTCCAGAGCATACCTCCACCTCTCCAGGTTCTCTTCTACCTGCTCCCTTTCTCTTCAGTAGCTGTGTTTCTGTGTTCTCACGGTAACTCAGGTAACCTTTCAGGTTCAGCTGTGATGTCATCATTAGCTGTTTCCATCCGCTTTATTTACTTTGGTTTGAAGCCTTTCAGGAGTTAATCAGCTGCTTCTGAGTGCAAAAGTTTTTAATGTGCATTTAGGGGTTTAACTGATCATCACACATTTCTTTCCAGGATGTCTTCTGCGCATCTGTGGGATGGGATGGAAGCACAGTAAATAATGGATGATTTCAGAATTATGGTTTTGTGAGAATTATAGCTTTGGGCCTTTCAAGGGGTCTGAATCTTACACGAGAATGCAAGTACTGATCAGGAGACATGGGTAACGTCTCTTTCTGTCCTTGTCTCAGATGGGCTACACACCCCTTCATGTTGCTTGCCACTATGGCAACATCAAGATGGTGAAGTTTCTCTTGCAGCAGCAAGCCCATGTGAATGCCAAGACGAGGGTAAAAGTCCTTTTGTCAGTCATCTTTTTTCTAGTTATTTTCTCCTTTTGTGTCATTATACTTCCTCTTTTTTCCTCCAGATGGGCTACACCCCTCTGCACCAGGCAGCTCAGCAGGGCCATACTGATATTGTCACCCTGCTTCTGAAACATGGAGCCCAGCCCAATGAGATTACTTCGGTGAGACACCTTATTTTAACCTCCTTCTGTGTATGTAGCGGTTGGAAGGGTACATGTGTGAGGCACATTTCCAAGATAGATTTTATAATGCCCCAATTATGCAATTTTTTCCACATTTTGACACAGTTACAAGAGATGTTATTGAAATTTCTGTGCCATACTTGGGTCAAAACACCCCAGGGTTTAAATATTGCAGTACCATTGTCCTCCCTGCTGAAGTAACCTTCCTTAAAATGGGCAACTTTGGTGCATGGTGCTTTGAATGTTAGTGAGTACCGATTCACCCCACCCTCCCTCTTTCATTCGTGAGTTCTGTTATTAAGGCGGCCAGCGTTATTTTGAAGCTAACTTAACGCAGCTTGAGCTAAATCATTGTAAAATTAGCTGAAGGTAAGAGTACAGAAGGCCAAATAAAGCACTGTTGGAGTCAGGAGTTTGTAGTTTAAGTAGTCAATAGTATATGACCGGTCTCTGGTATAATAAGCACAAATGGTCCTGACTGAGTTAGTTGCTGCAACAGCAGTTAGTTGCTAGTGGCAGGAGAGTCCTTGCAAGAGTATAATAAACTACAGTAAAATAAGCTAAAATAATGTTAAAGTGTTGACAGGGGATATGACTAAGAACATGGATGGGTAGACAATATGGTGAAATCCATCCATCCATCCATCTTCTTCTGCTTAATCCTTTTTGGGTCGCAGGGGGGCTGGAGCCTATCCCAGCATCTTTGGGCTAGAGGCAGGGTCCACCCTGGACAGATTGCCAGTCCATCGCAGGGCCAACACAGAGAGACATACAACCATTCACTCTCACAGTCATACCTAAGGACAATTTAGAATCCCCAGTTTGATGCCAATTTACCTAACTTGCATGTTTTTGGCATGTGGGAGGAAACTGGAGAAATCCCGGAGTAAACCCACGCAGACACGGGGAGAACATGCAAACTCCACACAGATCACTGTTGGTCGGGGGCTGGGATCGAACCCAGGATCCCCCGGCCAAGGGTGAGTTGCTGTGCTGCCGCAGTGCTAATCACTCCGCCAAATGAAAACCCAAAATTCACTTTCTCAAAAAATTAGATTAGTCCATAAGATCAATTTTAAAAAGTGGATTTTTAATAGAAATGTTAGCTGACTGAAAAGTAGGTCCATGTACATGCCTAATACTTGGTTGGGGCTCCTTTTGCATGAATTACTGCCTCAGTGCAGCGTGTCATGGACGTAATCAGCCTGTGGTTCTGCTGAGGTGTTATGGAGGCCCGGGCTGCTTTGATAGTAGTCTTCAGCATGTCTGCATTGTTGGGTCTGGTGTCTCATCTTCCTCCACTGGGGTCCGCTGTGTTGATCAAGTCCAAAGTCAGCGCAGTCATCTACCAGGAAATTTTAGAGCACTTCATGTTTCCCTCTGCTGACAAGCTTTGTGGAGAAGCTGATTTCATTTTCCAGCAGGACTTGGCACCTGCCCACACTGCCAAAGTACCAACACCTGGTTTAATGACCATGGTCTCACCGTAATTGACTGGCCAGCAAACTCTCCTGACCTAAACCCCACAGAGAATCTGTGGAGTATTGTCAAGAGGAGATAAGAGACACCAGACCCAACAATGCAGATGAGCTGAAGGCTGCTATCAAAGCAACCTGGGCCTCCATAACACCTCAGCAGTAACACAGGCTGATCACCTCCGTGACACGCTGCACTGATGCAGTAATTCATGCAAAAGGAGCCCTGACCAAGTATTGAGTGGTACATGGATATACTTTTGAGTTGGCCAACATTTCTAACTACTAACTAACTAACCTGCACTTAATATAGCGCTTTTCTAGTCTCAAAGACCACTCAAAGCACTTTCACTAGTACTAACCCTCTATTCTAAGGGCCTATAGGAAACAGATATCTAGGGACAATTTAGAACAGCCAGTTAACCTAACATGCATGTCTTTGGATTGTGGGACGAAACCGGAGCCCCCAGAGTAAACCCACGCAGCACAGGGAAAACATGCAAACTCCACACAGAAAGGTTCCAACCCCTGCCAGCCTGGGGATTCGAACCAGGAACCTTCTATTAAAAATCCATTTTAAAAAACATAATTTTATGTAATATTCTAATTTTTGAGAAGCAGAATTTGGGGTTTTCATGAGCTGCAAGCCACAATCATCAAACTTCAAACAAATAAACACTTGAAATATAGCACTATGTGTAATGAACCTATATAATATACAGTATATGTTTCATTTTTTTTAAACTGAATTACTGAAATACATCAACTTTTCCATGACATTCTAATGCATGATCAGTTGTGGCTGAATGAGCCAGCTGGTCTCGTACTTTGACAAGAATTCATATCAAACTGTTCTAGGATTTCTGGTTGGGCTGCTGAGCTAGCCATGCTGACGGTCCAATTATGTCATGCCACCTAAAAAAGAAGAACAAAATAGGCCACAGTGATGTTCAGTAAATTATCCACTTTGGATTAATGAACGAGCTGAGAACATGAATGTCTAGCTGGGTAGCTAGAATTTAGCAAGAAGAGCTATAAAGATTCCGGTTGCCACTAAGCTAAGTGAGGAGTTAGCTGTATTTTAATTGTTGCACCTGTCGCTGGGATTGTCCGTCGCTCTTCTCCTCCAGTGGTTTATTGAGGCCATGCCAGACTAGTGAGGGAGACAGGTCTGTATCAGGACTGCATAACTGTGGCCGTAGCCATATAGTATGATAGTTGCGACACGCTTTGAACTTGCTGCTGCTTGGTCACATGGTTCATGGAGCTGCAAATGGTTCCAAACAACGGATGACAGCTGTGACGATCTGCAGCAGAAAAAACATTGTTTAGCCATATTGGGCAAATATTCAAAATACCTATTGGTAGGTATATTGTTAAACTTATAATCAACAGATGTAACTGTATTATAATACAAACAAGCAACATTAACATTTTTCTGACAGAATTGTGCATTTTTTCCTTCTTTATTCTAAATTTTACTTTTTTGCATAAATTTGCTACTTTTTCCTCATAATATTGTATTTCTCTGTCTCATAACTCTGATTTTTTATTGTGCATTTGAGACTAGGTCACCATCATGCCCAAAGACTTCCAGCTGGCCCGCCGCATCCGCGGAGAGAGAGCTTAGACTTTCTGCTGCACATTCACCAACCATAATGCTCCGCACTGTGTCTATATACAGTATATACGTATATATATATATATATATATATATATATATATATATATATATATATATATATATATATATACAGTATATATATACAGTATATAGTAATATGTACATATGTTTACTAGCTGTTCTTGTTTTTTTTCTTGCCTTCTGATTGTTGCTCTGTGTGTTGCTATCCCTGTGCTGTTGCAATCCTGGAATTTCCCCATTGTGGGACTAATAAAGGCTTATCTTATTTTCAGATTGAAATGTGGCTGTTTTTTTTTTTCCACAATATCTTTATTGAACCTTTTTTTTTTTTTTAACAAACATGATACAAACAATCAAACACTAACGCTAAAGTACTACAAAAAAAAAAAATTGCACTAAAAACACCAACAACCACCAACAAAATCAAGTCTTCAACAATGCTCCTCTGTTTAGTCTAGACAATCCAATACATAAGTATACATATTATGTTCACCAGTTTGGAATTTACAAGGTCCACACACATCATTCACCTTCTTCTTCAAGAGTTATGTTTAAATTTTTTACATAATCAATAAAAGGTCTCCATATATTCTCAAACACAATTTCCTTTGATTTCAGTATATATGTTATTCTTTCTAATGGAAGGTTTGTTAACATCTGTCTTAACCACTGAGTCACATCTGGTCTATGAGTCTTTTTCCATAATAGTGCAATACATTTTTTGGCATTAAGCAAACTGAGGTCTATGAATGTTCTTTCACTTTTATTAAAATTATGCTTTTCTGGGTACAGACCCAACAAAAACAGTTTAGGATTCAGTATGATTTGTTTTGAGATTATTTTTTCAATTGTTACCCTCACCTCTTCCCAAAACATTCTTATTAATCTACATTCCCATAAACAATGAAATAGGGTTCCTTTACTTTCCATGCATTTTGTGCACGTATCTGGTATATTTTTGTTATATCTATTCAACTCCTCTGGTGTAACATACATCCGCATTAACCATTTGAAATGTATCAATTTAAGGCGTGCATTTATTGATTTGGTTTGAGCTTCTGTACAAGCCAATTCCCATTGTTCCTCCGAAATTTCAATTTGCAGATCTTCTTTCCAGTAGTTTAATCTTTTCAGTGAATTTTCACTTGAAGATAGTGTCAATGAGTTATAAAACTCTGAAATAATACCCTTTCTTTTACTATCTTTCATCATCATTTTTTCCAAGGATGAATAAATAGGTCGAGTGAGAGCTTTATTTTGATTTGATCGAATAAAGTTTCTAAGTTGAAGATATTTAAAAAAATGTGTTCTATTGAGATTAAATTTGATCCTCAGCTCTTCAAAAGACATTATGTTGTCTGCACATGGCAAATATAAATCCTGAATCTTTTGTATCCCTTTTAAATTCCATACTTTAAATACAGCGTCCGCTCTCCCTGGTTTAAAATATTGATTACCCCATATTGGACTAAATTGTGACAATAACTGTGGTTCTTTTAAATAGTTTTTAGCTTCACACCATATTTTGATCATATGCTTTACAAATGGATTTTTAACTTGTTTTTGTATTTTTTTTGCCGAATCTGAGTATATGAATATGGGAAGAGGTAAAGGTAAATTGTATGATTCCATTTCAGTCCAGTGAGGGAGATCATTTGATGAAAAATAATATGTCATAGACCTCAGTTGTGCCGACCAATAATACAACATAAAATTTGGACATTTCAGACCTCCACGATCAAATGGTAAATATAATAAAGACAGACGTAATCTAGCCCTCCTGTTGTTCCATATAAATTCCACTAACTTTTTTTTTATTCTTGAGAATAGATCTAAAGGTGGTGATAAGGGAATGTATTGAAATAAATAAAGTATTTTAGGTAAAATATTACTTTTAAGTATATTGATTCCCCCGATCATCGACATTGGTAGTGACATCCATCTCTGAGTTAACTCATTGATATCTGACATTAAGGCTTCATAGTTGACGCTGGCGACTGATTCTAGCTTAGGCATAATTTGGATTCCTAAATATTTAAACTGATTTACAACATTGAATTGATTTGCCTCAGGGGCTGGGTAATTTCTCTGGGTCTCATTTAGCATTAATATTGAAGATTTAGTTTTATTTATTTTATATCCTGATATTTCCCCAAAATTCTTTATTAAATTCAACAAGGTTGGAATTGATTTTTTTAGATTCGACATAAACAAAATTATATCATCGGCGTACAGGGAGATTTTATGTTCTGTTGGTCCAACTTTAATTCCATATATTTGTGAATGTAAACGTATCGCTATCGCTAAAGGTTCAATTGCCATAGTAAACAGTAAAGGTGAAAGTGGACAGCCTTGTCGACATCCTCTATTGATTTTTATTGGTTTTGAAATATTGTTATTTGTTAGGATTTCTGCTGTACCATTATTGTATATTATTTGAACCCATTTTATGAAATTATTTCCAAGTCCAAACCTTTGTAGGACTTCAAAAAGAAAGGGCCATTCAACTCTATCAAAGGCCTTTTCGGCGTCCAATGATAGGAGAGCTGTATCCGGTGCTTCTTTATTAAAATAAATAATATTAAATAGTCTTCTTACATTATGGAAGCCTTGTCTACCCTTTATAAAGCCATTCTGATCTCGATTAATAATATTTGGTAAAATTTCTTGTATTCGTCTTGCTAAAATTTTACAGATTATCTTAAGGTCGGCGTTTAATAGGCTTATTGGTCTCATATTTTCACATTTATTAGAGGGCTTACCTGGTTTTGGCAGCAGTATAATTAAGGCATTATTTATGTATGATGGTAAATTATTATTTTGAAATGCTTCTAAAACCATTTCCAAAAAAGGTTTTATTAATTTATTCTTAAATTTTTTATAAAGGTCAACTGGAAGACCATCTGGTCCTGCACTTTTTCCTGATTTCATATTATCAATGGCTAGCCCAACTTCTTCTTGACTAATTTTAGACTCCAATATCTCCCTGTTTTCATTTGGTATACACGGTATAGATAGTTCGTTCAAAAACCCATTTAGTTTTGTTAAATCAGGTTCATTTTTGGTATCATATAATTTTTCATAGTAATCTCTAAAGGCTCTATTAATTTCTAAAGGATCTATAACTACCTGTCCATTACTTATAATACTGGTAATTGGTGTTTTAATTTCCAATTGTTTAATCTGCCATGCTAATAATTTTCCTGATTTTTCACCTTGTTCATAAAAAGATTGTTTCAATCTTAGAAGACTCGAGGCAGCTCTATTCGCTGATTTTTTGTCGTATTCAGCTCTCAAAATCAGTAATTCATTCTCCAACCTTGGGTCACTTCCTGCATACACTTTTTCCTGAAGACTTTTTATTTTATGTTCCAATTTAGCTCTCTCCTCTTGAGTCTTCTTAGATTTTGATCCTGTATAACTAATAATATGTCCCCTAATAAAAGCTTTGAAAGCCTCCCACTTTACACATGCTGATGTTTGTGTAGTATTGATGTCAAAGAACTCGTCTATCTGTTTTTCTATATACTTGACAAATTCCTCATCCTGAAGCCATTTATGCTGAAATTGCCATCTACCTGATTCCTTTGTCAATTTTTTATCTACATATATTAGACAACAGGGTGCATGATCAGAGATCACGATGTTATCATAAAAGCAGTTTTGAATCTTGGACCTTAATTCTGTGGAAATCAAAAAATAATCAATACGTGAGAATGTCTTGTAGGTACTGGAGTAACAAGAATAGGCTTTAACTTGTGGTTTCATTTCTCTCCATATATCTAACAATCTCAATTCTTTCATAAAATGATTAATAGTCATCCTACATCCAATGTGCGTACAATCCAGTCCTGTTGATCTATCCACACCTGGATTCAATGTACAATTAAAATCCCCTGCTATTATATGTTGCCCTGTAAGTGATGATAAGATGAGAAATAAATTAGCAAAGAACTTCTGATCATCTATATTGGGACCATATAAGTTCCACAAGATTTATATTTTCTAATAGCAAAGAACCTTGAATGATTACATATCTTCCAAATTTGTCTCCAATTACATTTTTCACTTGAAAAGGAACTGATTTATGTATGAGAGTCATAACTCCCCTGGCTCGGGATGAAAATGAAGAGGTGAATACACTTCCCTGCCATCTACTCCTAATTCTTTTAACATCCTCCTCTATCAGATGAGTTTCTTGTAAAAACACAATTCTTGAACCCATGTCCTTTATTTTATTCATAACTTGTTTAAGTTTTTTTAAATTTTGTAGACCTCTGCAATTCCATGAAGTTAAATTAAGATTAACACTTTGGTCCATGATCAATAGAGAGTTTGGGATTACCTTGCAGTGTAAACATGCTCATACAGAGAAGCAAAAACATGAGTGGTTGAACATTCATCCTACAAACTACACACAAACAAATTTCCCCTTCCCACACTTGTGGCAAACCCCCCAAAATCAAAAGAAAAATTCTGTCTCCCGATATAGCCATCGACCGTTCCACACCCACGGGGAACAGCCTAAGCCACTCCTTCTTCATCCTCCCAATCACCCTAACTCTACTGCTTTTAATGACGTAACATTAACTCTCCTCTGTAGTTTTCCAACTTAACTCCAAAATTTTTAACAACTTTGTACATCATAGTTTTTTTTGTTTGTTTGTTTTGTTTTTGTTTTGTTTTTTTAATATATAATACAATCTATATTTTGTAAACTTACTATTTACTTCAAGTCAGTCAGCTGCCTGTGCAAATGCTTAATTATTCTACCTTATATTTTGTTCATGCTTAGCTCCCACCAGTCTCTTCTTCTTCTTTGATCTTCTTGATGAACTCCTGCGCCTCCTCTGGGGTCTTGAAGATGTGGGTTCTGCCCTCATACGTGGTCAGCAGTCTCGCAGGATAGATTACACCATGACGAATCCCAAGGTTGCGCAGCTCCTTACGTACGGGATCAAACTGCTTCCTCAATTGCTGGATTCCTGTGGCCAAATCTGGGTAGAACCGCACCTGCTGGTCCTGGTGTTTAATCTCTTCTTTTTTAGCTCGTGCAGCGTTGAAGATCTTCATCCTGTCTCTGTTGCTAAGAAACTTCATAATTAAGGTCCTCGGCGGTCCCTTATCTCTCCGTGGGCCAATACGATGTGCTTTTTCCAGAACCACTGCTGATTGCAACTCCTCGCTGCCCAGCACCTCCGGAATCCACTTTTCCAGAAAGGAACATACGTCCCGACCTTCTGATTCCTCTGGAAGACCCACCAGCCTCAAATTATTCTGTCTCGACCGAGATTCCAAATCCAAAATATTATCTTCCAGAGATTTATTTTTTTTTTCCAAAGTGCGCACCTTTAATTGAAGACGGGTGACGTCATCTTCAGCACTAGCGAGACGGAGCTCCATCTGCGCCGTTCGTTCTACACAGTCACCCAATTCCTTTCTTATTCCTTCCAACGCTGTCATAATCCCATCAAATCTAGAGGAAAAGTCCGCTCTCATTGAACTCATGGCAGCCATCAGCGCATCTGCGCCTCCCCCCGCAGATATCGCAGCGTTGCCAGCCTCCTCCGCCATATATGGAGTTTTGTTTACTGCGTCACAGACCTGAAAGTCCGTTAATTTGGACTGTTTCGGCGGCTCGCTTTTTCCTTTTCCTGGTTTTCCAGCCTTAGGCTTCGCCGACATATCTTCGCCCAAATGCTGGGATACGTTCTGTCCCAAATGAGAGAGTTATTTGCCGATTTTTTTTTTTTCCAGGAGCAGAGCAGAGCGAGACACGTCCGTCCTACGTGGCAGCCATAACCGGAAGTCGAAATGTGGCTGTTTTTTAGTTTTAAAAAAAAATCATTACTTTTTTCTTACAGATTTATGTATTTTTATACTAAATTTGAAAGTTTTTTTTTCATTCTAGCTTTTTATGCACACATTTGTGAACTATTTTGGAAGTGTTACATTTTTCTCTTAAAAGTTTAAACGAGGAAAAAATACAAACTATACATGTGTACTCTGTAAAGCAATCAAATTCATATACAGTCATAAATAAAATGAATTTCCTGAACCACAATAGAATTACAAAGGATAGAAAATATATTCTTTTAATAGTTCTGGTAATTTTTAAAATTAATTTCAAGTGAGCCATTTTATAAAACTGAGTATTTCACATTTGTAAATATGACAACTGTTTTTAGAATGTTTGTTTTTAACATTCGAGTCTTCGTTTACCAACTTAAAATAATCACTTGTTTTCAAATGTATTAAAAAAAATAAACCAACCAGCCTATATCCCGTGTCTTTCACCCCATGTTTCTCCAACAATTTCTTCAAATAAGTACGGAATATTTTCAACACAACAGAATGATAAAATATTAAAATTGCTAATTTATGAATGTTAAATAACACAATAACCAGGTTATCAAGTTGAGCTAGCTGCTGTTCACCTGAATTTAGTGTGGAGCAAGCTAATGAGCAAGTTTGTAAGCTTCTATCGGACATAAACACGAAAAAGCTGACGAAATAAAACATCACAGACTGCATAATCTACATGTTAACCTAAGTGGTGAAATGAACAAAGCAACGACCATTCATTAACTTACCAGGGATTATTAAGCAGACACTCCAGGAAATGAATGTTGGTCTATGGGGAAAAGTACATTTTTTGGAACTAATCGCTGCTCCATGACCCCCGTGACTTCCGCAATCCAAAGTTTCTGTTGAAGTCTATTGGAGTGTCACAACTATCATACTACTGTATATGGCTGTGGCTATGACGTTGTAAGCTAAGCTAATCCAGAAGAGCCATCCATCCATCCATCTTCTTCCACTTAATCCTTTTCAGGCCTCGGGGTGGCTGGTGCCTATCCCAGCATCTTTGAGCGAGAGGCAGGGTACACCCTGGACAGATCGCCAGTCCATCGCAGGGCCAACGCTGAGAGACAGACAACCATTCACTCTCACAGTCATGCCTAAGGACAATTTAGAATCCCCAGTTTGATGCCAATTAACCTAACTTGCATGTTTTTGATATGTGGGAGGAAACCGGAGAAATCCCGGAGTAAACCCACGCAGACACGGGGAGAACATGCAAACTCCACACAGATCACTGTTGGTCGGGGGCTGGGATCGAACCCAGGATCCCCCGGCCAAAGGTGAGTTGCTGTCCATAACTTTGCGCACCATATAATGTGCATGGAGCCACAAATGTGCATGGAGCCACAAAAATCTCTGAGCCTAAAAACTAAGGTATAACAGCAAAACTACAACTACAATCTGGCCTGACAACATCAGGATTAAGAGTTCTTTCTTTTAAATTTGCAGCTGTTTTATTGGAAATTTGTTACCTTTTTCTCACAAAATTGCGACTTTTACTGGTAATTTTTTTATAATTTGGAAAAAATTTTGGGAAAAAGCCTATTTGTGTATTATTAGCTGAATTTTTGCTGTCTCAGACCATAACCTCGTTGCGATGAAAACCAGTTGGCCCCTACGGGGTGAAGGAGTAGGATCCACTCGCCAGGTGTAAAGGAAACATAATTTATTATGGAAAACACAAAATGCTGCATGAGTCTGGGAAAAAATAACATAAAGCTGCATGGCAGGATAACAGGGACAAAATCCTAAACCGTGAACAACTTGGAAAAATAATAAAGGCTGTGCCAAACAAAGTGGAAATGCAGCAAATAATAATTCCAGCAGTCAACTAACCATCACCTAAACAGTAGATCGCACACTGAAAGTGAGGTGAGACCAGAATATAAAGGGCAGGAGGTGATTTGTGAGAATAGATGCAGCTATGAATAATTAGCTCTTTGAGTATGTCTGTCGCCGAATTGCGACATAACCCCTAGTGGTCAAGAGTGGTAAATATTTTTTGTCAGTAAAATAGTTCAGATTTCCAAGGCTATAACTTGAAAGTGGTAAGAGATAATGGCTTACTGTCAGTTAGAAAGATGTAAAATATGATCCAAAGTTTCAGATAGGAATAAATTTACACATCTAATTTGCATAATGTTTATGTTGGCACCTCTTTAAATTCCATAACTCAGTCAAAACTGGACTTTGGACGTATTTACACAAAGAACGGTTCAGTCTTTTTTGTACAGAGGTGCCTCACCATCTTATCTTCAAAGTATATGAACAAGAAATCAGTACAATATTTAAAAAAAACAGAAATTCTTCACTTACCGGCGGCTAAGGGGACTCGCTCGCTGCCATGGTCGCTGCGTTTTCACCCATCGTGGTCGTTGTTTTGCGTTCTGTCAGTCATTTACACTCTCTATCACATCTACAAAGTCTTACGATTATCCCACATAAATTTCGCTTGTATCCCACAGCTATTTTCCGCATACAAAGCCAACTAAGTGACGGTGCACGATGACAGACGGCAGCCATATTAGATTTGTGGGCTAAAATGCTAAAAACAGGAAAAGGAAATGAGTTCTTCTTCTTTGGTGTATTACGTGTCATCCATTGAGTCCTCCAACTGATGTCTGCCACCTTCTGAAACTGGCAGATCAGTACAAATCAGTACAAATCCTCAGTGGAGCCAATCATGTCAGAATGAGATGACAGGTGCAGCACTGTGCTCTGCCACTAGGGGCACGCAAAATCTCACACTCAAAAGGTTAACACTACACAGAACTAATCGTGGGAAATTAAGGCACTGTCACAAGGAAATATAAGATGACAAGATGACAGGATGATGGCCATAATCATAATACAAAAGATAACATGACTGAGAGTGAATAAAAGTGAGGGAGAATAGAACCTAAACGATGGCAGGAGAGTGCAGATAATGATAATAAATATGGCAATGAGTCTAAAAGAAACACAAAGTGTGGACAGGGAACTGCAGCCCTGTCCACACCACTACAGACCCCCCCTCCTTTAAGGGGCGGAACCCAGATGACCCAAGAGTAACACCAACAAGAGGGAAAAAAAGAAAACCCAAAACCCCTGCCAGGGTGGGTAGTGGGGGAAAAGGCCAGGCGGCTGGAACAAACTGTAACCCCCCAGAGCAAAGTTCAAAACCAGCACTGTTCACATGCCAAGTAAAGTTCAAGGCCCAAAACAAAGACCCAAAACAAAGCCGGTCAAGCGGCCAAGTCCATGGGCCACTGAACCGGAACAAACAATGGGTCAGGGGGTCTACCAAAGTTCCATTGACAACGTGGGTCGGGGGTCCTGCCCCAGTCCATGGGCCCCCTGACCGAGGAGCAAGATTGATCTGGTGCCCTCCCAAAGTCCCTAGGCCACCTGACCATGGGATAAAGTGGTTCAGGCAGTCTACCCGAGTCCAGGGGCCCCCAAATCAGGAAACAGGATTGTAATGTAGTTATTTATCGTTCATATATTGTATTTATATGGAGCTCTTATTTGTGTGGCACGGGGTGGTGGCTCTGTCTTCCGGTCCCGCCAACCCCGTGGGTATAAGAAGGGCTGCAGGCAGGGGGGCGGTCTCTTCTGCCTTTTCCTCTGCAATGGCTATGGGTGTAGTTGGGTGCACAGCGACCGTGTTTTCAGCTCTGCTGCTGGTCTCCTCCTTGGCTCTGAGTTCAGGCATAACATTTGGCAACGAGAATAAAAGTGGGAAGCCATGGAAGCATGTGGGACACCAATTCGGCCATTTTTGGAGCTCCCAGGTGATCCGCCTGTACCGTGGCCTCGGTGGTACAATGCCTTTAGAATGTATGTGGTGGCGTTGGACCTGGGAAGGATGGAGAAGTTTAGGGCATGTGCGTTGCTTGTGCACAACCTGGGAATGGAGGGACAAAGGATTTTGAGCATGCTTGGTGACGCGGACAGCTATGAAAAAATGGTTGAGCTGATGGCGCGCCATTTCAGCGCACTGGACAACATCATCGTCTGAAGGATTAAGTTCTGACAACCTCGACAACAGGTAGGCGAACCTATTCAGCGGTTTGTGTCGGACTTGAGGCAGTTGGCCGCTGAGTGTTGATTTGGACTGTTGGAGGAAGAAATGGTCCGCGACCAGTTGGCGGAACATACCAGCTGTGCTGCGGTTCAGTCTAAGCTGTTCATATTTCCTGGTGAATTGACACTCTGTGGGGCCGTCGAGTTGGCCCTTCAGCTGGAGGCAGCGGATAAGCTGACTCAGGAGTGGAGCAAGCGTCTGTCACTGCGAGAGTTATGATCCCCCATGGCTACACAGGTAGTGGATCCAGACAGCGATGGAAGCGTCGAGGAGGACGCCGAGGGTGCCAATGCTGTACGGATGGGGTCTTCCCCAGGTAAGCCCAGGTGTATGGGCTGCGGGTCCACAAAGCACCGCTACAAGGCCAGAGAGTGTGCAGCAAGAGGGAAGTGCTGCGGCAAGTGTGGCCGTCTTCACCACTATGCGAGAGTATGCCAGTCAGTGGAACAAGAAAGCCCACGCAGAAATTCAACTCCTCCCGCTCCGACAGTAATACATACTGTGTCCCCGAGTACCAGTAGGCGCACACATTACACAGTAGTGTTGGATGGAGTACCGGTACTGATGCTGATCGACACAGATGTGGAGAGTTCTCTGCTGAACTGGGCTACAGTTAGGCGATGTTTTCCCCACTACAGAATTGTAGGTGACTCAGCACAGCTTTGCAGCTATGGAGAAGGATGGTTGGCCATGGTGGGTACCGTTAGACTGACGGCTCGGTACAGGTTGGTGGAGATGGCCGATATGGAGTTCCTCGTGATGGCCTGCAGCACGAACATCATGGGCTGCAACCTGTTCTATGGCCTCGGGTTTTCCATCAGGAGCAGCGCTGGGGAAGAGTGGTCCGGCTGCGGACTGTGGGACCGAACAGTTCTGAGGATTCAGGTTGATGCTGTGTGAGATGAACAATTGCTGGGCACTCCGGAAAGTGGACAGACCTTGTTGCGCTCAGGGTCGCCGCGCAAGGGTCCCGGTGCCAGTGTCTGAGTCCCCCTGGGCGAGGGTACCGGGCGGCATGGGGGAGACTCTGTGGTGGTGAGTGATGCCCAGGAGGTGGTCCCAGGTGTTCCCTGAGCTTGGCTTGGGCGGACGCGAGGTCACAGCAGGTGCGAGGCAAGCGAAAGATGGCGAAGTACCAGGGCCGGCTGCAGGTGACGGATGAGCGGCAGGATGGTTATCTTCAACTGTTGGACGGCTCGGGGTGGCACACTAACAAGTTACAGCGTGCCCCGGGGAAGGCAGCAGGACTTGGGCCCAGACGAATGGAGCCTCCGGCGGTGTGGAGGAGAAGGCGCACCAGGATTGAGGCGACCAGCTGTGGCCCGGGAAGCGAACCACCTCCAGGGGCGAACTGAATGGTGAATGGTCTGGGGGGACCCATGGGGTCTTTTTTCTTGAGCTGTACATGTATATATATGTTATTCGTTCTGAATCTGTATTTATAGTTCAGGGATTATTTTGTGTTCTGTTAATTAGGAGACACAGCAGCAATTTTCTTTAAGTTGGGCTTTTATATATCATAGGCGGCAGAATAACCTGCCTCGCCGTGTGGGGAGTAGGACGGCAGTCTACCCGTCTACCCTAATTTTAGTTATTTTGTGTGATTGCCATAGGCCCCTTTTGTGATTTTAGTTTAGTTATGTTTAGCGGATGATTCGGGTTCCAAATTGGGGTGGGCTAATTGTATGTGTTTTGGATTTTTCTACGGGGGGTGGGGGGATGTAATGTAGTTATTTGTCGCTCATATATTGTATTTAGAAAGCTTGGGATCAGTCCACCAAGGCCTTCGCCTTTGACTGCCACCTAATCCACATAGCACCGGACCCCCATGATCCCTCCTGCAGGTGGTGAGCCCACTGGAGGGCGGACCCATGTAACTCCTTCGGGCTGAGCCCGGCCGGGTCCCATGGGTGGAACCCCGGCCACCAGACGCTAGCCATTGAGCCCCTCCCCCAGGCCTGGCTCCAGGGTGGGGCCCCGGTAACCCATACCGGGCGGGGTACATTGAATCCTTGATATATCATGAGAGTCTGTTGGATCGTTCTTAGTCTGGCCCTTCACCCAGGACCAGAGGCAAATTGCCCCGGACAACATAGCTCCTGGGATCACTGGGGCACGCAAACCCCCCCCACCACCACCACCACGATAAGGTGACGATCCATGAGGGGGGGTTTCCATTGTCCTACTGGGGGACTTCAGTGCGCACGTGGGCAACGACAGTGAAACCTGGAGGGGGGTGATTGGGAGGAACAGCCTGCCCGATCTGAACCCGAGCGGTGTTCAGTTATTGGACATTTGTGCTAACCACAGTTTGTCCATAACGAACACCATGTACAAGCATAATGGTATCCATATGTGCACCTGGCACCAGGACACCCTAGGTCGCAGGTCGATGATCGATTTTGTTATCATGTCATCAGACCTGCGACCGTATGTCTTGGACACCCGGGTAAAGAGTGGTGCAGAGCTGTCAACTGATCACCACCTGGTGGTGAGTTGGATCCGATGGCAGGGGAGGAAGCCATTCAGACCTGGTAGACCCAAACGTATAGTGAGGGTGTGCTGGGAACGTCTGGCTGAGGCCCCTGTCCGGGAGGTCTTCCAACTCCCACCTCCGGAAGAACTTCAACCACATTCCGAGGGAGTCTGGAGACATGGAGTCTGAATGGGCCATGTTCTCCACCTCTGTTGTTGAAGCAGCGGCCCAGAGCTGCGGCCGCAAGGTGGTCGGTGCATCTCGTGGTGGCAACCCCCGAACCAATTGGTGGACACCAGTGGTGAGGGGGGCCATTAAGCTGAAGAAGGAGTCCTATCAAGCTTGGTTGGCTTGTGGGACTCCCGAAGTAGCTGAGGTGTACCGGCAGGCCAAGCGGAGTGCAGCTCGGGTGGTTGCTGAAGCAAAAACCCGGGTATGGGAGGAGTTCGGTGAGGCCATGGAACAAGACTTTCGGTCAGCCTCAAAGAGATTCTGGCAAACTGTCCGGCGGCTCAGGAGGGGAAAGCAGCTCCTTGTCCACACTGTGTATGGTACGGATGGGGCACTGTTGACTTCGACTGGGGATATCGTCGGGCGGTGGAAGGAATACTTTGAGCGTTGTGCGCACTGCTGAGAAGGTGATCGGCTGCAAGCTCCCATCCCTCCAGGACCTGTACATCTCCAGGACCCGGAGGTGAGCAGGCCGGATCATAGCCGATCCTTCACACCCTGGTCATGTACTGTTTGCCCCCCCTCCCCTCAGGTAGAAGACTTCGGTCCATTCAGACTAAAACCTCCCGTCACATGAACAGCTTCTTCCCCTCTGCCATCAGACTGCTGAACACTAAGTGACTTATTAGACTCTCGTGCACTATGTACAGCAGCTCAACTAGACTCATGTCAATTCACTGTTTTCTTTTTGCATTACCAACTGCACTATGTGGTACTCCACAATATCTGCTACTCGCTAATATATTTAAAATTGCTTTGACTAGTATTACTCATTCATATTCTACATTTTATTGCATGTATAGTTTTTATTTCTATCTTTTTTTTCATGTTTAATGTTGCAGCATCGTACCGAGACAAATTCCTAGTTTGTGTACTACATGAACAATGGCAATAAATCTGATTCTGATTCTGAGGATCTCCTCAATCCCACTGATACGGCTTCCACAGAGGAAGCAGGGTTTGGGGACGAAGGGGATGACTCGCCTATCACAGGGGCTGAGGTCGCCAAGGTGGTTAAAATTCTCCCTGGTGGCTGGGCCCCGGGGGTGGACGAGATAAGATAAGATAAGATAAGATAAGATAAGCCTTTATTAGTCCCACAACGGGGAAATTCCAGGATTGCAACAGCACAGGGATAGCAACACTCAGAGCAACAATCAGAAGGCAAGAAAAAAAAAAAAAAAAAAAAAAAAAAAAAAAAAAAAAGCAAGCAAGAGCAGCTAATAAACATATGTACGTATTACTATAAAATATATATATATACACACACACACAGACACACAGTGCAGAGCATTGTAGCTGGATGGAATAAATATATGAATATATGAACACACAGTGCAGAGCATTGTAGCTAGATGGAATAAATATGTAAATATATAAACACCCACAGTACGGAGCATTGCAGCTAGGTGGAATAAATATGCAAGTATATAAACACACACAGTGCGGAGCAATGTAGCTAGATGGAATAATATGTAGATATATAAATATATAAACACCCACAGTACGGAGCATTGTAGCTAGATGGAATAAATATGCAAATATATAAACACACACAGTGCAGAGCATTGTTGCTAGATGGAATGAAACAGCATAACCGTCTACTTAGTTATCCTACATGGTATGATTATGTGCCCATACATATTCTCACCCTCCATAGCGACCGGTATGTTCCTAGTTGTATGCCGGAGAGGACCATTGTGTAAGTCTATTGCATCTTTTGCATTCAAAAAACTATTAGTTTGTTACGTCTTTTTGCTATCTCTGCGAGCAGCCCTGCTTAGGTTGTACAGTCTGACAGCCGTTGGTAGGAAGGACCTACGAAACCTCTCGGTTGTGCACCTGGGATGATGTAGTCTGCTGCTAAATGAGCTCCTCAGTGCATTCAGTATGTCCTGCATAGGGTGGAACTCGGACTCCAGCAGAGATGACAGTTTAGCCACCGTCCTTCTCTCTCCTATCTCCTCCATCGGATCAAGGCGCTGCCCCAGGACAGAGCTAGCTTTCTTAATCAGTTTGTTCAGTCTCTTCCTATCGGCTGCAGTAATGCCACTGCCCCAGCAGACCACTCCAAAAGTGATGGCTGATGCCACCACCGTGTCATAGAATGACTTCAGCAGCGCCCCTTGTACACCAAAAGACCTGAGTCTCCTCAGCAGGAACAGCCTGCGCTGTCCCTTCTTGTAGAGTGCATCAGTATTGTGTGACCAGTCTAGTTTATTGTTCAGATGAATACCCAGGTACTTATAGGATGTCACCATCTCGATGTCTGTTCCCTGTATATTTACTGGTACTGTGAGGGGCTGCCCATGCCTGCGGCAGTCCACCACCAGCTCCTTAGTTTTCCTCGCGTTGATCTGGAGGCAGTTCCGATGGCACCAGTCCACGAAGTCCTGGATAAGCCCTCTGTACTCAGCTTCATCTCCATTGGAGATGAGGCCAACGATCGCAGAGTCATCAGAGAACTTCTGTAGATGGCAGTGTGTTGTGTTGTGTGAGAAGTCCGCAGTATAAAGAGTGAACAGGAAGGGAGCCAGCACCGTTCCCTGGGGGGCCCCCGTGCTACTGATGATCGTGTCGGACACACAGTCCCGGGTTCTCACAAACTGAGGCCGGTTCGTGAGGTAGTCCAGGATCCATGATGACAGGTGCTGGTCCACCCCTGCGCGCAGCAGCTTGTCCTTCAGGATCATCGGTTGGATGGTGTTGAAAGCACTGGAGAAGTCAAAGAACATGATCCTCACCATATTCCCGGGCTTCTCCAGGTGGGACAGAGAACGGTGAAGGAGGAAGATCACCGCATCCTCCACCCCAATGCCATGCTGGTAGGCGAACTGGAGTGGATCCATCGCTGGTTCCACCAGGGGGCGGAGGTGAGCAAGGAGCAGTCTCTCCAGGGTCTTCATCAAGTGGGACGTCAAGGCCACCGGTCTGTAGCTGTTCAGGTCTTTGGGGTGGGAAGTTTTTGGTACAGGTACCACACAAGATGTTTTCCACAGCTGTGGTACCCTCCCCAGTTTCAGGCTCATGTTGAAGATATACGTCACAATCCCACACAGCTGGTCTGCACAGGACTTGAGGAGCTTTGCGCTGATGCCGTCCGGTCCCGGCGCCTTCCTCGCCTTGATCTTCCTCAGCTCCGTCCTCACCTGGGTCCTGGTCAGGGTCAGGATGGGGGGCTGTGTGTTGGGAGTGGGGGGGTGTTGGTAGAGTGGGGAGTGGGCAGCAGGACTTGATTTCTTTAGAGGCAGCAGTGGTTGTTGTGCAGTCAGGGGGGAGGGCGGTTGGTCAAATCTATTGAAAAACAGATTCAGGTTGTTCGCCCACTCCCTGCCCCCTGTGGCCTGGGGGGAGGTATTCTGGAGCCCCGAGATGGTTTTGAGGTTTCTCCAGACCCCGCTGATGTCGCTCTGTTGCAGCTTGTCCTCCATCTTCTTCCTGAAGCTGTCCTTGCCTTCTCTGATCTTTCTCCTCAGCTCCCTCTGTACGGACTTCAGCATCTCCCTGTTCCCCGACCTGAAGATCCTCTTCTTCTCTCTCAGAAGTGTTTTTATCTCAGGGTTGATCCAGGGTTTGTTGTTTGAGTGACGCCGTATGGTCTTGGTGGGAACGGATTTGTCCACACAGAAGCTGAGGTAGCCCGTGAAGGTGTGAATGAGGCCATCGATGTCCTCACCATGTGGATCGCAGAGCTGCTTCCAGGCGGTGGCTTCAAAACAGCCCTTTAGGGTGTCCATTGTCTCCTCAGACCATAACTCCACAGTGTGCATGGCCGGAGGTTGTCTGTGCACTAGGGGTTTGTACACCGGCCGGAGATGAACCAAGTTGTGATCCGATCTCCCGAGTGGGGGTAGTTGTGATGAGGTGTACGCCTCCTTAGTGTTTGCGTAGAATAAATCCAGTGTTTTATTGTCTCTAGTGTGGCATGTGACATACTGGGTGAACGTGGGTAGAATGGGAGACAGTGAAACATGGTTGAAATCGCCTGAGATGAGGAGAAGAGCATCTGGGTGTTCTGTCTGCAGCCTGCTGGTTACTGAATGGATGACGTCACGTGCTGTCCCAGCGTTCGCCGTCGGATTTGCATAAACAACAATGCAGATCACGTGTGAGTGTTCTCTCGGGAGATATGTAGGCCTCATGCTAACAGCTAGCAACTCAATGTCTTTGCTGCAGTGTCGTTGTTTAACAGTGATATGTCCCGGTCTGCACCAGTTGTTGTTAACATACATGATCACTCCACCGCCCCTAGCCTTGCCACTCTCTGGTGTTCGGTCAGCTCGTATCATGTGAAAACCCTCCAGCTCAATGTTAGCATCTGCTGCTAGTTCAGTTAGCCACGTCTCAGTAAACAAAAGGAGAGAGCACTCCCGGTATGTGCTATCATAACGGGAGATAGCCGCTAGCTCATCTAACTTTCCCAGTATCGACCGTACATTTCCCATGACAACAGATGGAAGGGAGGGTCTGTACCTTATATTTTTTGTCCTCCGCCTTACTCCAGCCCGGCAGCCGCGGCGTTTTCGCCTCAGTTCACTCGGTATGTCGAGTTTTTCCAATGGGACCGGGTGGCGGTTGAATGCTAGCAGCTGTTCTCTGCTGTATCGTATCCTGCTATAGACAGTGGCTCCGTCCACCGGCTCAGGAGACATTTAGGACGATCTGTGTGTCCGTGATATAAGTGGGGTGAAAAAAAAAGACGGATCAAAAGAGAGAGGAAGGGAAAAAGACTCGGAATCGAGCCGCTGTTGCAAAAGGCAGCCGACTCGTGTGGCGCCGAGAGAAAAAAAAAAAAAAAAAAAAAAAAAAAAAAAAAAGATTCGCCCTGAGTACCTCCCGGCCCTGGATGTTGTAGGGCTGTCATGGTTGACACGCCTCTGCAACATTGCGTGGAGGTCGGGGGCAGTGCCTTTGGCATGGCAAACCAGGGTGGTGGTTCCTCTCTTCAAAAAAGGGGACCAGAGGGTGTGCTCCAACTTTAGAGGGATCACACTCCTCAGCCTCCCTGGGAAGGTCTATGCCAAGGTACTGGAGAGGAGAGTCCGGCCGTTGGTCAAACCTCGGATTCAGGAGGAGCAGTGTGGTTTTCGTCCTGGCTGTGGCACATTGGACCAACTCTTTACCTTCTCAAGAATTCTCGAGGGTTCGTGGGAGTTTGCCCAACCAGTTTACATGTGTTTTGTGGACTTGGAGAAGGCATTTGACTGCGTCCCTTGTGGTTTTTTGTGGGGGGTGCTTTGGGAGTATGGGGTATCGGGCTTGGTGTTACGAGCTATTCAGTCTCTGTACGACTGTTGTGAGAGTTTGGTTCGTATTGTCAGCACTCGGTCGGAGTCATTCCCAGTGAGAGTTGGACTCAGCCAGGGCTGCCCTTTGTCACCGATTCTGTTCATAATTTTTATAGACAGGATTTCTAGGCGCAGCCAGGGAATGGAGGGTGTCATGCTTGGTGACCACAGGATCTCATCTCTGTTGTTTGCAGATGATGTTGTCCTGTTGGCTTCATCCAGCAATGACCTACAGCTCTTGCTGGGACGGTTTGCCACTGAGTGTGAAGCGGCTGGGATGAGAATCAGCCTCCAAGTCCGAGTCCATGGTCCTCAGCTGGAAAAAGGTGGATTGGCCTTTCTGGGTTGGGGACAGGCTCCTGCCCCAAGTGGAGGAGTTTAAGTATCTTGGGGTCTTATTCACGAGTGAGGGGAAAATGGAACAAGAGATTGACAGATGGATTGGAGCAGCATCTGCAGTGATGCGGACATTGTACCGGTCTGTTGTAGTGAAGAGGGAGCTGAGTTCTAAGGCAAAGCTGTCGATTTACCAGTCAGTCTACGTTCCTACTCTCACCTATGGTCACGAGCTTTGGGTAATGACCGAAAGAACAAGATTGTGGATACAAGCGGCTGAAATGAGCTTTCTCCGTAGGATTGCTGGACTCACCCTCAGAGATAGGGTGAGGAGCTCAGTCATCCGGGAGAGGCTCAGAGTAGAACCGCTGCTCCTCCACATTGAAAGGAGTCAGTTGAGGTGGTATGGGCATCTGATTAGGATGCCTCCTGGACGCCTCCCACTTGAGGTGTTTCAGGCACGTCCCACTGGGAGGAGACCCCGGGGCAGACCCAGGACTCGGTGGAGAGACTATGTCTCCCAGCTGGTCTGGGAACGCCTTGGTGTCCTCTCTGAAGAGTTGGGTGCAGGTGGCTGGGGAGAGGGAAGTCTGGGCTTCTCTGCTTGAACTGCTGCCTCCGCGACCCGGACCTCCAGAAAAGCGGTAGAAGATGGATGGATGGATATATGGATATTGTATTTATATGGAGCTCTTATTTGTGTGGCACAGGATTGTGGCTCCGTCTTCCAGTCCCGCCAACCAACTTACAGGTGCATTACCACCATGTACTTCACTCTATATCATCACTTTATCTGGTCAGGAGTTGCAGTCCTTCTATCATCATTGCTGTGTCCAATCGAACCTCAACTCTATCTTCAGACATCACTCTTCTTCGTCTCCTTGTATTTCACTCTATATTATCACTTCACTCTATATCATCACTCTATACATCTTGTGCCACGGCCAAGGTCAACTCTCATTTTCCCAGCTGAGGTATTGATGTCATCACTCTCTCATCACTCATGCTCACTCATGATCATAGGACATCAAAGATCAAAGGCAGGCATCACTCACAATCATAGGACTCGCTATATGACATCATCAAAGATTATAGGACTTGCTATGACATCATCAAAGATCAAATGTAGGCATCATAGGACTTGCTATGCCATCATCAAAGATCATAGGACTCATTATGATATCACCAAAGATCAAAGGCAGGCATCGCTCACGATCATAGGACTCGCTATGACATCATCAAAGCTTAAAGGCACGCATCACTCATGCTCATTCACGATCATAGGACATCAAAGATCAAAGGCAGGCATCACTCAGAATCATAGGACTCGCTATGCCATCATCAAAGATCATAGAACTTGTTATGACACCATCAAAGATCAAAGGCAGGCATCACTGAATGAGTGTTGACATCCTTGCTTAC
Source organism: Pholidichthys leucotaenia (assembly GCA_020510985.1). NCBI lineage: Eukaryota > Metazoa > Chordata > Actinopteri > Cichliformes > Pholidichthyidae > Pholidichthys > Pholidichthys leucotaenia. The sequence continues at coordinate 268,639,028 of CM035836.1, forward strand.
ACCAGCTTTCTATAGGCATGCAGAAACACTTGCTTATACTTGGTTTCTACGGGCATGCATGGGTATGCACAGGTGTGCAGTAGTTACTGTATATATAGAGTGATACTAATTTTTTCCAAGGCTTCAGGGAGCCACTATCTATGGGCAAAAGTGCCACATGTGGCCCCAGAGCCACAGGTCAGACACTCAAATATTGCCCCTGCAGATTTTAACGTTGTCCCACTGTCAGAGATGCATAAAGGATTTCTGCCTTCTGACATTGGCACCACGCTGCAGTTGGGTTCAGCTTACCCAGGCAGCTGTGAAGCTGCTAAGGAACCTCTGAAAACCAACTTGACCCAGACAGAACGACCCAATCACGTGTTCAAAACATCACAATTAACCCAGAATTTTGATGCAACATAAATACCGTCAGCAGTCTGTTTAAAGCACAGTAAGCCAGCATAATTTTGTGGCCATGTGTTTGCAGAATGGAACCTCTCCTCTGGGCATTGCCAAGCGTCTGGGTTACATCTCCGTCATCGACGTGCTGAAGCTGGTCACAGAGGAGTCTGTCTCTTCGGTAAGCTCCCGTCACCCCATCAAACATGGGACACGTGACGATTCAGAGGCTTCACCAAACAGCACAGTCCATGTGGGCCCCACCAGAGGTTAAATTTGACTGTTTTATGGGTCCATGTGGGGTTGTCCGCAGGTTCCATGTTGGCCCCATCTGTATTTGCCCACATGGACTTTAACTGTTTACCTCTTTCCTACTTCTTTTCTCATAAACTTGTGATTTTCTTGTAAAGTTGTGACTTTTTTCCACTTTGATAAATTTTTCTTTAAAATTTGATACTTTTGCAAAAATTTACAACTTTTTCCTCTTAAATTTGTGATTTTTTTTTCTTCTAAATTGGCAACTTTTCCCCTCATAAATGCCTTGGTTTTTCTTGTAAAATTGTGACTTTTTTCCTGCAGATATGTTAATTTTTTCTTGTAATTTTGCAACGTTCTCATAAATTTGCTACCTTTTTAAACTGTAATCTTGCAACTTTTTCTCAGAAATTTGTTACTTCTTTCCCTGTAAATTTGTGTTTCCCGTAAATTTGTGACGTTTTTCTTGTAAATTTGCAACTTTCTTAGAAATTTTCACCACTTTTTTTACTCTGACTTTTTCTCATAAATTTGTGATGCTTTTCTTGTAAATGTGAAAATTTTTCTTTTATTTGTAGCTCTTTTCAAGTAATTTTACTATTTTTTTCTTGTAAATATGCAACTTTTTTTCTCCTAAATTTGTAATTTTTTTCTTCTAAATTTGCAACTTTTTTCTGCTACATTTTCACTCTTTGCAGTGGTGTGAACAGGGCTGCAGTTCCCTGTCCACACTTTGTGTTTCTTTTGGACACATTGCCATATTTATTATCATTATCTGCACTCTCCTGCCATTGTTTAGGTTCTGTTCTCCCTCACTTTTATTCACTCTCAGTCATGTTATCTTTTGTTTATGATTATGGCCATCATACTGTCATCTTGTCATCTTATGTTTCCTTGTTGTGACAGTGCCTTAATTTCCCACGATTAGTACTGTGTAGTGTTAGTTATTCATAGCTGCATCTGTTCTCACGAATCACCTCCTGCCCTTTATATTCTGGACTCACCTCACTTTTATTGTGGCGATCTACTGTTCAGGCAATGGTTAGTTGACTGCTAGAATTATTATTTGCTGCAACTCCACTTTGTTTGGCACAGCCTTTATTATTTTTCCAAGTTGCTCACGGTTTAGGTTTTTGTTCCTGTTATCCTGCCGTGCAGCTTTGTTATTTTTTCCAGCCTCGTGCAGCATTTTATGTTTTCTATAATAAATTATGTTTCCTTTCTGCCTGGCGAGTGGGTCCTCTCCTTCACTCTGAAGGGGCCATTATGACACTTTTCTCATAGATTTATGGTATTTTCCAGTAAATTTGTGACTTTTTCTCATAAGTTTGCTATTTTTTAAAAATTTGTTAGTTTTTTCTTATACATTTTTTTCATAACTGTATCACTTTTTTGCATAATTTTGCCTATGGCACAAGTGTTACTGAAACCTTCTCACCACTTTAAGCCCATGTGGGGCCAGATGGGGTTAAATGGGCTCACCTGTACCACAGGTAAAGTCCAAGTGGGCACACACAGATGGGGCCCACATGCACGTACTGGCTGTGAACTGCCTAATTTTATTCCCTCTCCTTTCTCCAGATCACTGCAGAGAAACACCGGATGAGTTTTCCTGAGACTGTAGATGAGATTCTCGATGTGTCGGAGGATGAAGGTATGATGAAGGCTGGATTCGTGTCAGCTCTACATTCACTTTCAGCTCTGATTCTGATAGAAGATTGCATGGGATACTCCAAAGTGCCAACCGTGTATTTGAGTGCATGTATCAGGCTGTTGATAACACCGTTTTCCATTTGTTTCATAGGGGTTGCCCAGCTAACGTTAGGTAGGACTGCGTGTGTGTATCTGCCGTGTCCAGTCCGGTACCTCATGAACATGTGCTTTCATTGCAGTTGCACTTTTTTCCATTTTCTTTGTGTGTCACTAGCTGTCTTTCTGATCAGATTTACTTGTGACTCCAGCCCTGTCTGCTGGTTTCTGTCTTTGCTGCCCTCCTGTTCTCTTTTTTCTGAAATTAATTTACCAAATGTGTGTTGTTCATCAGCATGTAATCACAGCATTTTCCTTGAACAGCATTTAGTGCATATCTATTTGGTGGCTTTTCATTGCCAGCGCTGTAATGTTTCTGCATTTAAAAGACAAATGAGTTCCATCAAATGCACTGTTGCCGTTTATTCTGCCTTTACATAAGCAGGTTCAGTACATGCGAAGCTGCAACTGTGATGCTCTTTGCTGTTTACAGTCTTTGTGCCTTAAAAATATCAGAAATAAGTTCAGTAGTTTACATTTTTTGGTGTTCTCTTTTTATTATATTTAAAGTGCCCTTGTTATGCTTTGTTGGCATTTTTCCCTTTATTTTATTGCACTATATAGGATTTTTGTGAGCGTATAAAATGCTGAGCATGACGGAAAGTTGAAAAAACAAGAGAAGAACCAACTGCGAGCAAATGATTTTTTCAACACTCACTGCCTGAGTGATGAGCATATGTGCAGCGAACATAGATCTGCTTTTTAAGCTGCACACAAGGTCTGTTCATCATGAGATAAGAATCACATGATGTGTTTATCCATTGCTGTATGACTTCACGTTTCTAAAACATTCTACTCACAGTACATTCATACTGGCCGTCTTCTTGGTGCCCCTGAAGGCCTAAGCATGATTAAGCATATTACTTCACATTCTTATATAACAAATGCAAAGATCATGCAAAATAAGAATAAAGATGAAATAGAAGAACTAAAAAACACAATTATTCTTTCAGTCTGTTAAGTCACACAGCTCAAAGTCCACCTCCACAGGAGGCTCTCTTACACAGAATCTACGACGACAGAGCTGTCTGAAATACCTCATTTGGATTTGACGTTTTGCTGTTTTCGCCCCATGGATCATCACCTTATCGTGGTGGGGGGTTTGTATGCCCTAGTGATCACAGGAGCTATGTTGTCCAAGACAATTTGCCTCTGGTAGGGTCTCCCAAGACAAACTGGTCCTGGGGGAAGGGCCAGACTAAGAGCGATCCAATAGACTCCCATGATGAATAAAAAGTTAAGGATTCAGTGTACCCTGAATGAAAGGGTAGTTTCCCTGCGCCTTCAGGTTGGGAAACAGATCCTGACCATCATTTGTGCCGATGCACCAAATGATGGTTCAGAGTACCCAACCTTTTTGGAGTCTGCACGACTCCAAAAAGGAGTGGGAATGGGAATGGGCCGTGGGGGCTGCACGGTGGCGCAGTGGTTAGCACTGCGGCAGCACAGTTTACCCTTGGCCGGGGGATTGTGGGGATCGTGGGATCGTGGGTTCGATCCCAGCCCCCGACCAACAGTGATCTGTGTGGAGTTTGCATGTTCTCCCCGTGTTGCGTGGGTTTACTCCGGGATTTCTCCGGTTTCCTCCCACATGCCAAAAACATGCATGTTAGGTTAATTGGCTGTTCTAAATTGTCCCTAGATATCTGTTTCCTATAGGCCCTTAGAATAGAGGGTTAGTATTAATGAAAGCGCTTTGAGTGGTCTTTGTGACTAGAAAAGCGCTATATAAGTGCAGGTTAGTTAGTTAGTTAGTAGTTAGTCTCTGACTGGGGTGCTGGAGGTTGCTCCTCTTGGATACTCCATTGTCCTACTGGGGGACTTCAATGTGCACGTGGGCAATGGCGATGAAACCTGGAGGGGGGTGATTGGGAGGAATGGCCTGCCCGATCTGAACCCGAGTGGTGTTCAGTTATTGGACTTCTGTGCTAACCACAGTTTGTCCATAACAAACACCATGTTCAAGCATAAGGGTGTCCATAAGTCCACCTGGCACCAGGACACCCTAGGTCGCAGGTTGATGATTGATTTTGTTATGGTGTCATCAGACCTGCGACTGTATGTCTTGGACACTTGGATAAAGAGAGGTGCAGAGCTGTCACCTGGTCACCAGCTGGTGGTGAGTTGGATCCGATGGCAGGGGAGGAAGCCATTCAGACCTGGTAGACCTAAATGTATAGTGAGGGTGTGCTGGGAATATCTGGCTGAGGCCTTTGTCTGGGAGGTCTTGAACTCCCACCTCTGGAAAAACTCTGACCACATTCCAAGGGAGTCTGGAGACATGGAGTCTGAATGGGCCATGTTCTCCACCTCTATTGTTGAAGCAGCTGTCCAGAGCTGCGGCCACAAGGTTGTTGGTGCAACTTGTGGTGGCAACCCCCGAACCAAGTGGTGGACACCAGTGGTGAGTAGGGCTGTGCAATATGACCATAATTTCATATCACAATATAAGTAATCTTATTTGATCATAATGATATATATCACGATATACATTTCTGGTAAATTCTATAGTTTATATACAATAACCAATAAAAGGACCATCTCTTTTTCTACATTTTAAATTACATACTGAAAAAAATCAATTGTACAAATGCATCTGTCATTAGTTTTATGCACTTTTTCCCCGCTTAATTTTGCAGTGTTATAAAATAGTTTTTCAATGTGCATTTGAGATGACTTCAACTTTATTCATTATCGCTACTTGACTAATTAAAAATTATTAGAAATCAAGTTACATTAAGAGCCAGTTTGTTACTCAGACACGTTTTAATCTATTATTTATTTATTTGGTGTGTATGCAGCCACTGTCATGGACTTTTGAGATGAGATGAGATGAGATTCAACTTTATTGTCATTACAACTCGGTAACGAAACGTGACTTGGCACTTGGGCACGCTCTGCAGAGCGCATCCAAGGCCGGGGCAGCCGCTAGGCCAGTTTTGCAGCTTTAGTAATATTTTTTCAGACAAAATTAAGAAACTCGGCAGTGATTTAAACAAGAATGATGATCTGATACACTATAATGTTTCCTATTAGCAACAAGTTAGCATCGTCACTTAGCATTTGCCGTTTTATAATTAGCGGGAGATGGTGTTAACGTTACTTACCTCCAATTAAAACAAGGTTAGAGAGCTATTGTCTCTGATGCAGCACAGTGGGGAAAAAGTCCCACATCCCTGGCACAGAAGTAGTGGCAAAACATTAGCTTGCTGTTTTAGCTGCAGTGGCACTAACCATCGGAACCCACCTGGCACACTGCGGGGGAGAGGCAAGGCGGTGACAAGTAGCAATGGGGTATGTGTTCTGATATAAACGATAAAGTTTCATATGAAACGGTAGACATTTTTTATCATGTCACCGATAGATATTATCGTATCGCACAGCCCTAGTGGTGAGGGGGGCCATCAAACTGAAGAAAGAGTCCTATCGAGCTTGGTTGGCTTGTGGGGCTCCCGAAGCAGCTGAGGTGTACCGGCAGGCCAAGCAGAGTGCCGCTCGCATGGTTGCTGAAGCAAAAATTCGAGTGTGGGAGGAGTTTGGTGAGATCATGGAACAAGACTTTCGGTCAGCCTCGAATAAATTCTGGCAAACTGTCTGGCAACTCAAGAGGGGGAAGCAGCTCCCTGTTCATACTGTGTATGGTGCGGATGGGGCGCTGCTGACTTTGGGGATTTCGTTGGGTGGTGGAAGGAATACTTCAAGGATCTCCTCAATCCCACTGAGACGCCTTCCACAGGGGAAGCAGAACTTGAGGACAGGTGGGTTGACTCACCCACCACAGGTGCTGAGGTCACTGAAGTGGTTACAAAAACTTTTCGGTGGCCGGGCCCCAGGGCTACCTCAAGGTTCTCAATGCTGTAGGGCTGTCATGGTTGACACGCCTCTGCAACATTGCGTGGATGTTGGGGACAGTACCTTTGGCATGGCAAACTTGTGGTTCCTCTCTGTAAGAAGGGGGACTGAAGGGTGTGTTCCAACTTTAGGGGGATCACACTCCTCAGCCTCCCTGGGAAGGTTTATGCTGGAGTACTGGAGAGGAGAGTCCGACCGTTGGTCGAACCTCAGATTCAGGAGGAGCAATGTGGTTTTCGTCCTGGCCGTGGCACATCGGACCAACTCTTTACCCTCTCAAGAATCCTTGAGGGTTTGTGGCAGTTTTCCCAACCAGTCTAGATGTGTTTTGTGGACTTGGAGAAGACGTTTGACTGCATCCCTCGTGGTTTTTTGTGGGGGGTGCTTCGAGAGTATCAGGCTTGTTGTTATGAGCTATCCAGTTTCTATACGGCCGTTGTGAGAGTTTGGTTCATATCGCCAACACTCAGTCGGACTCATTTCCAGTGAGATTTGGACTCCGTCAGGGCTGCTCTTTATCACTGATCCTGTTCATAATTTTGATGGACAGGATTTCTAGGTGCAGCCAGGGAATGGAAGGTGTCATGCCTGGTGACCACAGGATCTCATCTCTACTGTTTGCAGATGATGTCCTGTTGGCTTCATCCAGTAAGGTCTTACTGGGATGGTTTGCTGCTGAGTGTGAAGTGGTTGGGATGAGAATCAGCACCTCCAAGTCTGAATCCATGGTCCTCAGCCGGAAAACGGTGGATTTTTCTCTTTGGGTTGGGGACAAGGTTCTGCCCCAAATGGAGGAGTTTAAGTATCTTGGGGTCTCATTCACGAGTGAGGGGAGAATGGAGCAAGAGATTGACAGACGGATCGGCGCAGCATCTGCAGTGATGCGGATGTTGTACCGGTCTTTTATGGTGAAGGGGGAGCTAAGCTCTAAGGCAAAACTGTCGATTTACCGGTCAGTTATGTTCCTACCTTCACCTATGTTTATGAGCTTTGCGTAATGACTGAAAGAATGAGATTGCGGATAGAAGCAGCTGAAATGAGCTTCCTCCATAGGATTGCTGGGCTCACCCTTACCCTGGATTTACACTGATTACGAATGCAAGACGTTACGAATGCAAGACGTTACGGCTGCGATCCAGCCTCCGCAGCAAATCGTTTTCATTATCATCAGTTTTCTAATCACCACTTGGTCTGGACCACTGCGGAATGAATCCGGCTCGTCAGATTCGGTTCGCTAATGAAATGCAACAAGTGTATTTTTGATGGACGCCGGATACAATCCGCAAGGAAATCCTGCGATATCGCACGGTATTAATAGCCGTTTGGTCATTAAAAACGATTTAAGGATTGTCTGTCAATTTCTGAGGTCTACTTCTCCACCACTGTGTCAAAGAAAGTAAAAACTTGACTTAAATACAAAGGTTTCATAGAGTTAAAATTAATGGGCTACTTACGTTTTATTTTAGAGCCCAAAAATCCAGGTGGGGAGCCGCTACATCATACTTCCTTGTCATCACGTGATCGCGATCGGGTCATCTCGGTCACTCTTGGCACTCTTGGGTCTTTCTCGAGATCTTGCGCTATTTTGTATAATTCTTGTGTGGTCTTACATTTCAAACTCTGTTCTCACCCATGCTGCTGCAAAACACAAACAGATTTGGTAGGGAAAAACGCAAGGGGCATCTGCACTGCATCTGTAACATACTGCATCCGGAGTGTAAATCCTGGCTTAGAGATAGGGTGAGGAGCTCAGTCAACCAGGAGAGGCTCAGAGTAGAACCACTGCTCCTCCACATTGAAAGGAGCCAGTTGAGGTGGTTTGGGCATCTGATCAGGATGCCTCCTGGATGCCTCCCACTTGAGGTGTTCCTTGCATGTCCCACTGGGAAGAGACCCTGGAGCAGACCCAGGACTTGCTGGAGAGATTACATGTCCCACTTGGTCTGGGAACGCCTTGGTATCCTCTCTGAAGAGCTGGAGCAGGTGGCCGGGGAGAGGAAAGTCTGGGTTTCTCTACTTAAACTGCTACCTCCACGACCCGGACCTCCGGAAAAGCTGTACAAGATGGATGGATGGATGTCCTGTTTTCTCCTGTAAGGTTAAAGGAGCTAGTTCTTTTTCTTTCTCTCTCTCTTTTCTTTGTTTTCCATTTTTCTTTGTTTTTTCCCTTTTTCCTATTTCAAAACTTATGTAATAAAGATGAAAATAACCATAAGGTGTAACCATGGATCAATTAAACATTCAAGCTATAAAACTGATTTTTCCAGCATGGATATTCCCATCTTTAAAGTTCATAATTGGCCCACAAAAGTTTGTTTTTGTTTTGATTCTCTTTGACTACTTCTAAGAGCCAAAGCCAATCATGTTCTGACTGCCTGTGATGTCAGATAAGGGGAGAAAACATAGTGTGCTGCAGTCATGGAGACCAAAGATCATTTCTATTAGCACCATGTTATCGGCACGGTGCTATCAGTATCTGTGGATAAAGCACTGAAAATTATTTATCTGCATTGTCAAAAATGAATATTTACAGCCGATACAATAATATTACAGCAGAGAGTCAGGAGTGACGCTCGGCTGTGACATTACACTTTTCCTGTGGCGCGAGGGAATGACGTCATCATGGCAGCCAACGTGGATAAACAAGCATGTCTTCGCCTACAGACCTGCGATGAATAGACAACACAAAGAAATGAATCAGTGAAGCCCAACAAGAGAAAGACACAATGGCAAAGAAAAAAATAAGTTTCAAATTCAGACTTACATGAGTAGCAGTTTTTATTACCTGACATGTGGAGGTGGATCTGAGTTCCTGTTTGAAGAAGATGCTGCTTAGTCGGCTCCTGGTGTGAAGCGGTTTATTTGATACAGGTTGTATAATGCGGAGTTTAAGTACGTCTGTCAAGCACATGCAGTCTTATGAGTGCTTCTTTATTCAGTAGTGTACAAATATTACACTGACTATTTATGTTGGTAAAAATTGTTTTACGAACCCCAATTCTGATGAAATTAGGATGTAAAATGTAAATAAAAACTGAACACAGTGATTTGCCAATCCTTTTCAGCTGATATTCAATTGAATATACTACAAAGACAAGATATTTAAAGTTAAAATTGGTAAACTTTATTGCAGTTTTTTTGCCAGTATCCACTCATTTTGAATTTGATTCCTGCAACACGTTCCAAAAAGTCTGGGACAGGGTCATGTTTTCTACTGTGTTACATCACCTTTCCTTTTAACACTCAGTGAGCATTTAGGGACTGAGGACACTGATTGTTGAAGCTTTGTAAGTGGAATTCTTTCTCATTCTTGCTTGATGTACAACTTCAGTTGCTCAACAATCCAGGATCTCTGTTGTCATGTTTATGCTTCATCATACTTCACACATTTTCAATGAGAGACAGGTCAGGACTGCAGGCAGGCAGGCACACTCGTTTTACCATGAATCCACGCTGTTGTTTGGGCAGTATGGTGGTACAGTGGTTAGCACTGTTGCCTAACATCTAAAAGGCTCCAGGTTCGAATCCCCACACTGACAGGAGTAGGAACCTTTCTTTATGGAGTTTGCATGTTCTCCCTGTGCTGCGTGGGTTTACTCCGGGAGTTCCAGTTTCCTCCCACAATCCAAAGACATGCATGTTAGGTTAATTAGTAATTCTAAATTGTCACTAGGTATCTGTTTCCTATAGGCCCTTAGAATAGAGGGTTAGTACTAGTAAAGTGCTTTGAGTGGTCTTTGAGACTAGAAAAAGCACTATATACTGTACGTACAGGTCCTTATTCCTTGTAACACAGGCAGAATGTGGCCTGACATTGTCTTGCTGAAATAAGCAGTGATGTCCCTGAAAAAGACGTTGCCTGGATGGCAGCATATGTTGCTCCAAATCCTGTGTGTACCATTCAGCATTAATGGTTCCTTCACAGATGTGCAAGTTACCCATGCCATGGGCACTAACACCCCCCTACCATCACAGATGCTGCCTTTTGAACTTTGCACTGATAACAATCTGGATGGTCCTTTTCCTCTTCAGCCCAGAGGACACGATGTCCATGATTTTCAAGAACAATTTGAAATGTGGACTCATCAGACCACAGCACACTTTTCCACTTTGTGCCAGTCCATCTCAGAGGAATGCGGGCCCAGAGCAACCAGCGGTGTTTCTGGGTGTTGTTGATATATGGTTTTGGCTTTGATGGTAGAGTTTTAACTTGCACCTGTAAATGTAGCAACGAACTGTTTACTGACAATGGTTTTCTGAAGTGTTTCTGAGCCTACGTGGTAATATCCTTAACAGAATGATGTCTGTTTTTAATGCAGTGCCACCTGAGGGATTGAAGGTCATGGACATTCATTGTTAGTTTTTGGCCTTGCTGCTTACATGCAGAAGTGTCTCCAGATTACCTGAATCTTTTGATGGTATTATGGATTGTACAGTGGATATAAAGTCTCCACAGCCCTGTTCAAATGCCAGATTTTTGTGATGTAAAAAAATGAGACCAAGATAAATGATTTCAAAGGTTTTTCCACCATTAATGTGACCTATAATCTGTACAACCCAATTGAAAAACAAACTGAAATCTTTTAAGGGGAAAAATAAAAAAATAAAAACTTACAATAACCTGGTTGCATAAATATGCACACTCTGTTATAACTGGGGATGTGGCTGTGTTCAGAATTAACCAATCACATTCAAACTCATGTTAAGTGGGAATCAGCACACACCTGCCATCATTTAAAGTGCCTCTGATTAATCCCAAATAAAGTTCAGCTGTTCTAGTAGGCTTTTCCTGACAATTTTGTAGTCACATCTTACAGCACAAGCCATGGGATGCAGAGAGCTTCCAAAGCATCAGAGGGCTCACATTGTTCAAAGGTATCAGTCAGGAGAAGGGTACAAAAGAATTTCCAAGACATTAAATGTAACGCGGAACACAGTGAAGACAGTCATGATCAAGTGGAGGAAATATGGCACAACAGTGACATTACCAAGAACTGGACGTCCCTCCAAAATTGATGAAAAGACGAGAAGGAAACTGGTCAGGGAGGCTGCCAAGAGTCCGACAGCAACATTGAAGGAGCTGCAGGAATTTCTGGCAAGTACTGGCTGTTCAGTACATGTGACAACAATCTCCCGTCTAGGGTGGCAAGACGGAAGCCTTATCTTACGAAGAAAAACATCCAAGCCCAGCTACATTTTGCAAAAACACATTTGAAATCTCCCAAACGCATGTGAGAAGATGTGTTATGGTCCGATGAAACCAAGGTTGACCTTTTTGCCCGTAATTCCAAAAGGTATATTTGGCACAAACACAACACTGCTTATCAGCAAAAGAACACCATACCTCCAATCGCCAGTAGTGGAATCTCTACCGACCTTCAGGACAGGACGAAAAAGTTCCAGAACAAAAGAAAAAACCAGATCACAGACTCTGCTCAGCTGAAGGAGTTCCCCTGCAAGAGGTTCAGACCTACAGTGAAGCATGGTGGTGGCATCATTATGCTTCGGGGCTGTTTTTCCTTCAGCTGGAACTGGGGCCTTAGTCAAGGTGGAGGGAATTATGAACAGTTCCAAATACCAGTCAGTGTTGGAACAAAACCTTCAGGCTTCTGCTAGAAAGCTGAAGATGAAGAGGAACTTTATCTTTCAGCACGATAATGACCCAAAGCACACATCCAAATCAACAAAAGAATGGCTTCACCAGAAGAAGATTAATGTTTTTGAATGGCCCAGCCAGAGTCCAGACCTGAATCCAATCGAACATCAGTGGGGTGATCTGAAGAGGGCTGTGCACAGGCAATGCCCTCGCAATCTGACAGATTTGGAGCGCTTTTGTAAAGAAGAGTGGGCAAATATTGCCACATCAAGATGTGCCGTGCTGATAGACTCCTACCCAAAAAGACTGAGTTCTGTAATAAAAGCCAAAGTGCTGTAACAAAGTATTAGGTTGGGGGGGGGGGGGGCATATTTATGCAAACAGGTTATTCTAAGTTTTTTATTTTTTATTTTTCTCCTTAAAAGATTTCAGTTTGTTTTTCAATTGGGTTGTACAGGTAATATTGAATAGGGGTGTGGAGACTTTTTCTATCAACTGTAGATGATGAAATCCCTAAACACCTTGCAGCTGTACATTGAGAAACATTCTTAAACCGCTGGATTATTTGCCCACACAGTTGTTCACAAAGTGGTGAACCTCGCCCCATCCTCGCTTGTGAATGACTGAACCTTTCAGGGATGCTCCTTTTATACCTAATCATGACACTCACCTGTTTCCACTTACTGGTAGAATGTTCCAGAAAGGTGTTTTTAGCATTCCTCAACTTCCTCTGGCTTTTCTTGCCCTGTCCCAGCTTTTTTGGAATGTGTTGCAGACATCAAATTCAAAATGAGTGACCCCCCCCCCCCCCAAAAAAAAAAAGTTTGAACATTAAATATCTTGTCTCTGTGGTGTATTCAATTGAATACATGTTGAAAGGGATTTTTTAAATAACTGTATTTTGTTCGTATTTGTGGTCTATGTTAAGCATATATTCCATAACCTACATATGTTGAAGCATGTGGAAATGTTTAGTAATTACATATGTAAAGGACTTCACACCTCTGAAAGGACAAAGGCTCTCAGCCGCCGAGTGAAGAACAAAGACGTTCCCAGACACGGCGGAGGAGACCGGAGGAGCCACCCTCACCCCCTAAGGCGAGGAGAGGAAATACCAAGACAATGGGGGGATTAAGATAATGAGGGATGTCAGCCTTTGTTATGCATGTCATTTGTTGTGTGCAAGTATAAAGCCAGTGAGCCGGAGACATTCTGCCTCTTATTTCCTTCTGCCACTCTGCACCAGATGAGACTTGTTAGGAGAGCTGATTATTAAACTTTGTTTAAAAATCAAATCGCCTCTTCATTTCCAAGCTCTTCTACACTGGTGACCCCTGACGCGAGTATGGTCCTGAGGCATACCCCCGCAATCGACTCATCCGTGGCGACCCAGGCAGACGCCAGCGACCACGCAGACGAGGGAACAGATGGACAACTGTTCCCCCCGGCAGAAGAGATTGAGAGGGCTCAACCAAGCACCAGCACCACCGTGAGAGCCGAGGCAAGGCACTCTCACCCGGCGGGCACAGCAGTGATGGTATGCACGAATGCCGTCGCTGTCAAGCTGCCAGACTTCTGGCAAGAAGACCCCGCCTCTTGGTTTCAGCAGGCTGAAGCCCAGTTTACACTGGCGGGCATCACGGCTGACGATACCAAATTTTACCATATCGTCTCCAAACTCGACGCCGCCACTTCAAAGTGTGTGCGGAGCATGATCCGGCGGCCACCGGCCCGGGACAAATATGGGACACTCAAAGCAACCATCGTGGCGAACTACGTCCCATCAGCGGAAGAGAGAGCCGAGAAGATCCTGGCGGTCTACGGCCACAGAGGGTGCAAACCGAAGGCCCTCATGGAGGATTTGCTACAGCTCAAAGAAGAGGACAATGACAACTTCCTCTTCCAGTTTATATTCCTCAGCACGCTGCCGCCACACATGAGAGGGACACTCGCCAGCATGAAATGCAACAACCACCAAGACTTCCGCGCACTGGCCAACGAAGCTCATCGGCTCGTCAACGCCTGCAAGGAGCTGACACCCACAGCAGCATCCGCAGACCTCAAAGCTGACGCCCCGAGCCACGAGGAGCCACAACCCACTGAGCAGACCCAGCCCACGGTGACAGCGACACGTCCAAAACGTAACAGACAGAGCGACGTCTGTTATTATCACCACCGCTTCGCCGAGAAGGCCCGCAAATGCATTCCCCCCTGCAAATTTGCGATTTCGGGAAACGCCAAAGCCGAGAGCCGTTAACGGCAGCGGTTCTCGGCGAGAAGAATAAGCTGCTGTACGTGACGGATGGACACACAGGCAAGCAGTACCTCATCGACACAGGAGCTCAGCTAAGTTTCGTCATGCCCTCCCACGCAGATCGAGCCACGGGCACCCGGGGCAACGGAGCCGTGGCAGCCAACGGCTCTAGCATCGACACGTTCGGCGAAAAGAGCCTGCACCTCCTCATCCACGGCCGCAGCTACAGATGGACATTTGTTGTAGCGGCGCCCGAGTTTCTCCACCACCTGTGCAGGCCAACGTCACCACGGCAGGAGGTAAGTTTGAGCAACTCCTCACCCAATTTCCAGCACTCACAATTCCCAAATTCTCAGCCACTGTGGCTAAACACGGGGTTGAACACTTTATTCCCACAACGGGACCACCCGTTTTTGCCAAAGCTCGCCGCTTAGACGCGGCCAAGCTCAACACAGCACAGGGACTGATACAAACCACTCCACAATTGTTCACTAATTGTGCTGCAACAGTTTAGGACTGACTTATGATTTTACTATGCTGTTATGATTACCACTGAACTCTCTTAGGAGCATGGCTGCTGGAAAGTTTCTTCCGTGACAAGAAATGTAACACTTAGTATGTCATAGTAACTATCTTAGACTGTGAACCTTTCTATTGTCCTTTCTTAGTTGTTTGGGGGGCCTGTGGTCTATATTAAGCATATATTCCATAACCTACATATGTTGAAGCATGTGGAAATGTTTAGTAATTACATATGTAAAGGACTTCACACCTCTGAAAGGACAAAGGCTCTCAGCCGCCGAGTGAAGAACAAAGACGTTCCCAGACACGGCGGAGGAGACCGGAGGAGCCACCCTCACCCCCTAAGGCGAGGAGAGGAAATACCAAGACAATGGGGGGATTAAGATAATGAGGGATGTCAGCCTTTGTTATGCATGTCATTTGTTGTGTGCAAGTATAAAGCCAGTGAGCCGGAGACATTCTGCCTCTTATTTCCTTCTGCCACTCTGCACCAGATGAGACTTGTTAGGAGAGCTGATTATTAAACTTTGTTTAAAAATCAAATCGCCTCTTCATTTCCAAGCTCTTCTACTGTATTTACATTGTACACAATGTCCCAACTTCATAGGAATTGGGGTTTGTAAATTCTATACAGTTGTACAGTGAATACATTTTTACCTGATTTCTGTAGGCAGGTTGCATTTATGTAATTTCCTCTTGCCCTGGTTGTGGCTGTTATAATGAAAGTCATGGAAACGGTATGCTTCAAGCCTATTAAAAGGAGCAGGGAGCACATGGTCCAGTTCATCCTCTGCTACCAAACTATGCTGGATTTTTAGTTTTTACCATTAAATGTCTTTGATCTGGTGAATAAAAAGCTGTAGTCCCAGAGATGCATTTTTAATGTTTTGTTTTAGTCAAAGGAAAGAACCATGTAACGCTGCTTTGCAGACAGTGTGATGGAAAAGTCTTATGACTTGTGTGAACAAAGTGTTTTAATACAGACAGATAAATGTACAATGCTGAGTGAGTTTCTGTCAGTTTAGCCTTGATAGGCTGGAACCATAGTATCACAGGAACAAACATGATATGTATTGTCTTGGGATATCAGGAACCAAGCAAAAAACAAGAATCTTTCACAATTTCCAACTTCTGATCACCATCTGGCTTAAATAACTGCAAAGCACCAATGCCACCCTTTTATGGCTTGCTTCCACATATGAGAGTGGTTCATGTTTCATCAATAGCTATGCTAACAGGGAAAAATTCTCCCATGGCTTTGGGTCAAGACAACTGGACTAGCTTGTCTTGTCTTCTCTGTCACCCCTTTAGACATCTGTGTTCCCAACCTGTTCATGAATCTATCATCAAAAATGTATCTTGCATCACTCTTGGCTTTTTTGTGAAAAAAATGTGAAAATGGAACTCCAGTATTTAAACCATGAGGTGTTTTGACCACAGCATGTCACAAACTTCATTACGGCCTCTCGAAAGGTCAACATGTGGAAAAAGTACATAACAGGGGCACTTTAAGTTTTTTTCCTCCTTTGACATCGTTTGTTTTCCTTACAGCTCATACTAGTGGATGTAAACTTGTATTCATCTTGTAAAGTGGTTTGTTGTTTAGTTGTTGAAGATTATTATTTTGCTTCCATCCCTCTGTAATAATTGAGATGTTTTCTCCTACACAGAATCAACCATCACCACATGTGATTTCATCGTTAAATGGGCATGCTCACTTTAAAAAAGGCTGTCAACAGGTGCCTTGCAATTTGGTGTCATGCAGTGTCCCTAACTGTCTGAATACTTAAGTCTTCCTCTTCTTTCACTCCTTTGATTTTCATCATTGGTCTGCCTCCATTGCTTGGACTAAAATGTTTTACTGCTTTGTGATCGTGTTTTTTGTGTGCTTTCATGATTGGATGGGAAGGGTGGTGGTGCTCAACCTCTTGTTTTTTAATCTCTGGAATAATTAAAGTCAAGTTATTATGAAAACTAAATGTCGAGACAAATCAAAATCTGCTGAGGAAAATTGATCGCATTGGCAAATTTTTTCCTTGTAAGTGGAAGAACCATTCCTTTTCTCTCTAAGTTCCCTGTATGCTCTTTGCAACATGTTCCTGGTTAGTTTTACAACCCTGATTGCGGTGAATTTGGGACGTGCTGTAAAACTAATAAGAACAAAATATAATGGTTTAAAATCCTTTTCAACCTATAATCAATTGAATACACTACAAAGACAAGATACTTAATGTTCAAAATGATAAACTTTACTGTTTTGTTGCAAATATTCACTCACTTTGAATGTGAGAGTGAATGGTTGTCTGTCTCTCTGTGTCGGCCCTGCGATGGACTGGCGATCTGTCCAGGGTGGACCCTGCCTCGCACCCACAGATGCTGGGATAGGCTCCAGCCTCCCTACGATCTGAAAAGGATTAACTGGTAGAAGATGGATGGATGGATGCCTGCAACACATTCCAAAAAAGCTGGGGCAGGGACAACAAAAGACTGGGAAAGTTGAGGAATGCTCAGCAAACACCTTTTGTGAACAGGTTAAATGGAAACAGATGGTGTAGAAGGAGCATCTCCAAAAGGCTCAGTCATTAACAAGGAAGGATGGGGTGAGGGTCACCACTTTGTCAACAACTGTGTGGGCAAATAATCCAGTAGTTTAAGAACAACATTTATCAATGTGCAATTGCAAGGAATTTAGGGATTTCATCATCTACAGTCGGCAGTGCGGTGGCGGAGTGGTTAGCACTGCAGCAGCACAGCAGCTCACCCTTGGCCAGGGGATCCTGGGTTCGATCCCAGCCCCCAACACACAGTGATCTGTGTGGAGTTTGCATGTTCTCACCGTGTCTGCGTGGGTTTACTCTGGGATTCCTCCGGTTTCCTCCCACGTGCCAAAAACATGCAAGTTAGGTTAATTGGCATCAAAAACTGGGGATTCTAAATTGTCCTTAGGTATGACTGTGAGAGTGAATGGTTGTCTGTCTCTCTGTGTTGGCCCTGCGATGGACTGGCGATCTGTCCAGGGTGTACCCTGCCTCTCGCCCACAGATGCTGGGATAGGCTCCAGCACCCCCCCCCCATGCGACCCGAAAAGGATTTAGCAGAAGAAGATGGATGGATCATCTGCCGTACATAACATCATCAGAAGATAAAGAGAATCTGGAAAATTTCTGCATGTAAGCAGCAAGTTTGAAAACCAACACTGAATGCCCATGACCTTTGATCCCTCAAGCAGCACCCTTTTAAAAACGAACATCATTCTGTAAAGGATATTACCATGTGGGCTCAAAAACACTTGGGGAAATCATTGTCAGTTAACACAGTTCGTCGATACATCTACAAGTTCAAGTTAAAACTCTACCATTCAAAGCCAAAGCCATCAACAACACCCAGAAAAACTGCTGGTTGCGCTGGGCCTGAGCTCAACTGAGATGGACTGATGCAAAGTGGAAAAGTGTTTCATGGTCTGATGAGTCTACATTTCAAATTGTTTTTGGAAATCATTGACATTGTGTCCTCCAAGATAAAGAGGAAAACAACCATCCAGATTGTTATCAGCGTTAAGTTCAAAGGCCCATGGCTTGGGTAACTTGTACATCTGTAAAGGCACCATTAATGCTGAACGGAACATACAGTTTTTGGAGCATCAGGCGCTGCCATCCAAGCAACGTCAAGGGCGTCCCTGCTTGTTTCAGCAAAACATTGCCAAGTCACATTCTGCATGTGTTAGAACAGCGTGACTAGGTAATAAAAGAGTGCAGGTTCTAAACTGGCCTGCCTGCAGTCCAGACTAGTCAGTCAGATATGAAAATGGAGATGCCAGACTGTTGAGCAACTGAAGTCGTACATCAAGAAAGAAAGGGAAAGAATTTCACCTACAGAGCTTCAGCAATTAGTGTCCTCAGTTGTTAAACGATTATTGAGTGTTGTTAAAAGGAAAGGTGATGTAACACAGTGGTAAACAAGACCCATCCATCCATCCATCTTCTACCACTTAATCCTTTTCGGGTCGGGGGAAACATGACCCTGTTCCAGCTTTTTTGGAATGTGTTGCAGGAATCAAATTCAAAGTGAGGGAATATTTGCAACAAAACAATAAAGTTTATCAGTTTGAACATTAAATATCTTGTCTTTGTACAGTATTCAACTGAATAAGGGTTGAAAAGTATTTTTAAATCATTGTATTTTGTTTTTATTTGTTTTACACAACGCCCCAACTACAGCAGAATTGGGGTTGTAGTTTCTTGCTGCTTCTTCTTCACCAGCATTCTTATCTTTTCAATTTGTCCACAGGAGACGAATTGCTTGGGCTGGATGGAGCACGCTATCTGAAGCTAGATGACTTTAAGGACCAGGATGATGACTTCCTGTCGCCAAAGAAGACCCTCAGAGACTTTGAGGGTGGCATGGGTACCACGTAAGTCAGTCTTTTACAAATTTCTAACTTGTGTATGAGCTAGCGATGGTCATTTCAGCTCATTTGAACATAATGAATTACTAGAATCAATTCACTAGAAGAGATTCATTGAGAATATCTGTTCACTGAATGATTCAGTGGTTTACTGGAGCTCCAACTGCTTCCTACTGACTGAACTGAAACATGCGTGAATGATATGTGATTTGGCTCATGATCT
The DNA here is from genome assembly GCA_020510985.1 of Pholidichthys leucotaenia. Classification (NCBI taxonomy): domain Eukaryota; kingdom Metazoa; phylum Chordata; class Actinopteri; order Cichliformes; family Pholidichthyidae; genus Pholidichthys; species Pholidichthys leucotaenia. The sequence continues at coordinate 268,658,325 of CM035836.1, forward strand.
GATGATGCTGTCAATGCCACCCTTATTTGTTGATGCAGTCATCTTTAAGATTTGCTTCTGTCCCTTTTGTTCACTTTTTTTTTTCACTCTAAGAACTCCAAAGCTTTGTCTCTCAGTGCGGGGTGCTTGGTCTCCATGTACCAAGACAATTTTGAAGGCTTCATGGGCTCATTTGATAGCTTCTTGCCACATAAAAGTGTTTGCCCCCTTCCTGATTTGAAGAGTTTGTTTGCAAAAACAGTTCAATTGTTTTAATAATGAGAAAACAACTTTTCATCTGTTGGTTTATATGTGTTAGTATTTCCAATTCAGCTTCTAAGACACGGTCACTTGAAATATGAACATCTCAGACATAATAAAGCCAAAAATTGAACATCAACTCATTGTTATTTATTTTTGGCAATTTTTGAGTACTTCTTGCCAAAAAAACAGGTAAGTCCACAACACATACTTTTGCAAAAACAGACATGCCCCGAAAACCATGCTAGTTTGTCTGGTGAACGCATCACTGGTTCATCTTGCTTCATCAAAATTATCCATATTTAGCATAAAAAGCAACAAAATTGTAAAAAAAAAACAAAAAAAACTGGCAGGGAAATCACACAAAGCAAGAAGACCCAAGTAAGGGTCTCTGCAGAACGCTGCTGCAGCAGATAGACACATGATTGGCTGGTCTCAGCATCTAGACACGTGATTGGTTGATCCTCGCTGCACCATTGAGTCACGTCACCCAAATACCAAACGCTGATTTGCCGTGTGTGGAGTTATCTGGTTTTGTAAAAACAGGGTCCTGGCGTTTATCAGCTTTTGAAAAAAAACATGAACTCCGTAGTGTATATAACAGCGGATATAGCGGATTTTTAGAAAAAAACAATTTGAACTTCTATAAGTAGATAATGTGAAGAGTTGTCTGTTGTACAGAGGGAAATTTTCTTGGAAGTGGCATTTATTGGTTTTTGCAAACAACCTCTTCATTTCTCTTTTTCTTTTGTATGTTTGTCTCACTTAAATGTTTCAGATCATCAAACAAATTTAAATATTAGACAAAGAGAACATAATTTTTTATTTACTATAGCCTAAAGGATGAAATTATGACACGAGGTTGCTTTGTAAACTAAAATAAACTCTTGTACTGCAGTGGTGTGAAAAAATGTTTGCCCCCTTCCTGATTTCTCATTTTTTTGTATGTTTGATGATCTGATACATTTAAGTGTCCATCCATCCATCCATCTTCTACCGCTTTTCCGGAGGTCCGGGTCGCGGAGGCAGCAGTTCAAGCAGAGAAGCCCAGACTTCCCTCTCCCCAGCCACCTGCTCCAGCTCTTCAGAGGGGATACCAAGGCGTTCCCAGACTAGCTGGGAGACATAGTCTCTCCACCGAGTCCTGGGTCTGCCCCGGGGTCTCCTCCCAGTGGGACGTGCCTGAAACACCTCAAGTGGGAGGCGTCCAGGAGGCATCCTAATCAGATGCCCATACCACCTCAACTGACTCCTTTCAATGTGGAGGAGCAGCGGTTCTACTCTGAGCCTCTCCCGGATGACTGAGCTCCTCACCCTATCTCTGAGGGTGAGTCCAGCAATCCTACGGAGAAAGCTCATTTCAGCCGCTTGTATCCGCGATCTCGTTCTTTCGGTCATTACCCAAAGCTCGTGACCATAGGTGAGAGTAGGAACGTAGATTGACTGGTAAATCGACAGCTTTGCCTTAGAACTAAGCTCCCTCTTCACCACAACAGACCGGTACAACGTCCGCATCACTGCAGATGCTGCTCCAATCCGTCTGTCGATCTCTCGCTCCATTTTCCCCTCACTCGTGAACAAGACCCCAAGATACTTAAACTCCTCCACTTGGGGCAGGAGCCTGTCCCCAACCCGGAGAGGACAATCCACCTTTTTCCGGCTGAGGACCATGGACTCGGACTTGGAGGTGCTGATTCTCATCCCAGCCGCTTCACACTCAGCGGCAAACCGTCCCAGCAAGAGCTGTAGGTCATTGCTGGATGAAGCCAACAGGACAACATCATCTGCAAACAACAGAGATGAGATCCTGTGGTCACCAAGCATGACACCCTCCATTCCCTGGCTGCGCCTAGAAATCCTGTCCATAAAAATTATGAACAGGACCGGTGACAAAGGGCAGCCCTGGCGGAGTCCAACTCTCACTGGGAATGACTCCGACCGAGTGTTGGCAATGCGAACTAAACTCTCACAACGGTCGTACAGAGACCGAATAGCTCGTAACAACAAGCCCGATACCCCATACTCCCGAAGCACCCCCCACAAAAATCCACGAGGGACGCGGTCAAATGCCTTCTCCAAGTCCACAAAACACATGTAAACTGGTTGGGCAAACTCCCACGAACCCTCAAGAATTCTCGAGAGGGTAAAGAGCTGGTCCGATGTGCCACGGCCAGGACGAAAACCACATTGCTCCTCCTGAATCCGAGGTTCGACCAACGGCCGGACTCTCCTCTCCAGTACCTTGGCATAGACCTTCCCAGGGAGGCTGAGGAGTGTGATCCCTCTAAAGTTGGAGCACACCCTCCGGTCCCCTTTTTTGAAGAGAGGAACCACCACCCCGGTTTGCCATGCCAAAGGCACTGCCCCCGACCTCCACGCAATGTTGCAGAGGCGTGTCAACCATGACAACCCAACAACATCCAGGGCCTTGAGGTACTCGGGGCGAATCTCGTCCACCCCCGGGGCCCGGCCACCAAGGAGATTTTTAACCACCTTGGCGACCTCAGCCCCTGTGATAGGCGAGTCATCCCCCTCGTCCCCAAACCCTGCTTCCTCTGTGGAAGGCGTATCAGTGGGATTGAGGAGATCCTCGAAGTATTCCTTCCACCGCCCGACGATATCCCCAGTTGAAGTCAACAGTGTCCCATCCGCACCATACACAGTGTGGACGGGGAGCTGCTTTCCCCTCCTGAGCCGCCGAACAGTTTGCCAGAATCTCTTTGAAGCCGACCGAAAGTCTTGTTCCATGGCCTCACCGAACTCCTCCCATACCCGGGTTTTTGCTTCAGCAACCACCCGAGCTGCACTCCGCTTGGCCTGCCGGTACACCTCAGCTGCTTCGGGAGTCCCACAAGCCAACCAAGCTTGATAGGACTCCTTCTTCAGCTTAATGGCCCCCCTCACCACTGGTGTCCACCACTTGGTTCGGGGGTTGCCACCACGAGATGCACCGACCACCTTGCGGCCGCAGCTCTGGGCTGCCGCTTCAACAACAGAGGTGGAGAACATGGCCCATTCAGACTCCATGTCTCCAGACTCCCTCGGAATGTGGTTGAAGTTCTTCCGGAGGTGGGAGTTGAAGACCTCCCGGACAGGGGCCTCAGCCAGACGCTCCCAGCACACCCTCACTATACGTTTGGGTCTACCAGGTCTGAATGGCTTCCTCCCCTGCCATCGGATCCAACTCACCACCAGGTGGTGATCAGTTGACAGCTCTGCACCTCTCTTTACTCGGGTGTCCAAGACATACGGTCGCAGGTCTGATGATACGATAACAAAATCGATCATCGACCTGCGGCCTAGGGTGTCCTGGTGCCAGGTGCACATATGGACACCCTTATGCTTGAACATGGTGTTCGTTATAGACAGACTGTGGTTAGCACAGAAGTCCAATAACTGAACACCACTCGGGTTCAGATCGGGCAGGCCGTTCCTCCCAATCACCCCCCTCCAGGTTTCACTGTCGTTGCCCACATGCGCATTGAAGTCCCCCAGTAGGACAATGGAGTCTCCAGGAGGAGCACCCTCCAGCACCCCAGTCACAGACTCCAAAAAGGGTGGGTACTCTGAAACATCATTTGGTGCATAGGCACAAATGATGGTCAGGACCCGTTTCCCAACCTGAAGGCGCAGGGAAGCAACCCTTTCGTCCACCGGGGAAAACTCCAATATAGAGGCAGCAAGGTGGGGCGATACAAGAATACCTACCCCTGCTCGTCGCCTCTCGCCCGGGGCAACTCCAGAAAAGGCCAAGCTCCAGCCCCTCTCCAGGAGACTGGTTCCAGAACCGGAGCTGTGTGTTGAGGTGAGGCCGACTATATCTAGCCGGTATCGCTCAATCTCGTACACCAGCTCAGGCTCCTTCCCCACCAGAGAGGTGACATTCCACGTACCAAAAGCCAGTTTAGAAAGCTTGGGATCAGTCCGCCAAGGTCTCCGCCTTTGACTGCCACCTAATCCACATAGCACCGGACTTCCATGATCCCTCCTGCAGGTGGTGAACCTACTGGAGGGCGGACCCATGTAACTCCTTCGGGCTGAGCCCGGCCGGGTCCCATGGGTGGAAACCCGGCCACCAGACGCTAGCCTTCGAGCCCCTCCCCCAGGCCTGGCTCCAGGGTGGGGCCCCGGTAACCCCATACCGGGCGGGGTACACTGAATCCTTGATATACAATTTATCATGAGAGTCTGTTGGATCGTTCTTCGTCTGGCCCTTCACCCAGGACCAGTTTGTCTTGGGAGACCCTATCAGAGGCAAATTGCCCCGGACAACATAGCTCCTGGGATCACTGGGGCACGCAAACCCCCCCACCACGATAAGGTGACGATCCATGAGGGGGCATGGATCCCATTTAAGTGTGACAAACAAATTTAAATATGAAACAAAGATAACACAATTAAACACAAAATGCAGTTTTTAAATGAAGGTGTTTATTATTAAGGGTAAAAAACAATCCAAACCTGAGGCTTCCGGTGACGCGGAACAGCATGGACGCATAAAAACTGAGCTCTGGCTCTAGCTCTGTTTTTCCCCTAGACTCGAGACTCAAACCTGGGAAAACCGGCAATATTTTGCTGCCATAATGAGTGGGGACAAATTCAAGAAAGGCGGATATGGGCTACGAAACAATCCCGATAACGAAGCAACAAAAGAAATCTCGGCTAATGAAACGGACCTAACATCGGACCAACATGGTGACCGCATGGCTGGTTTGGACCTGATTCGAGTTACCGTGAGCGAGGCCGTGGCAGCCGGAATGGCAACTCTTCGAGCTGAATTAAAAACAGATTTACAAGATTTTCGTTCAGTGATCCATGAGGATATGAAGAAACAAATGGATGAATTCACAGCGGGAGTACAGCAACAGCTCCAGGAAACCGCTAAACAAGTGCATGACGCGGGAGAACGTATAAAACAGACTGAGGAAAATATGGCAGAACTGGAGAATTGGAACATTGGTGTTAAAAACACGCTTATTTAACTGCTACAAAATCAGCGGACACTTGAGGATAAGATATCCGAAATGGAGGGCCGGGCCAGGCGGAATAATATTCGCATATACGGGGTACCTGAGGACTCGGAGCAAGGCACATCTGTGGCTTCCTTTGCCGAAAGTTTCATTAAAAAAGAGCTCGGTGATGCTTTAGGCCAAGACTGTGGCCTCGGCATTGAGCACGCCCATCGTGCCTTGGGCCCAAAGCCGCCAGCGAGTGCCCCGCCACGTTCAATAATAGTCCGCTTTCTCCGGTTCACAGTTAAGGAAGAAATACTCCGTGCTGCATGGAAAAAGGTAATACGCATTCACAACAAGCAAGTGTATTTTGACCATGACTACGCAGTGGAAGTTCAGAAAAGAAGAAAAGAATATATCCCCGTCAAAAGAGCTTTGAAGGAGAAAGGGATTCGCTTTCAAACTCCACTCAACAAGATGCGTATTTTTTACGCCTCAGGAAGTGTCTTCTACAATAGTGCTACAGATGCCGCGGAAGATTTACAAAGAAGAGGCATCGCCACGGTTCAGATCACCGCTGCCAGAAACAGAGCTGCTCAGATGACATCAGAGAAGATGCTGAAGCAACTTTTGCCATGAGAGACGCAGAGGACCCGCCGAGGGGACTTCCACAAACACATCCGGGAGAAGCTGAGTGAGTTTCGGCGGATGTCAGAAGAAACAACGGTGGACTAATGAGTACTCCACAAGAACACACGGCCTTACTATGGTGAGAATAGTTGTTTTGGATTATCCATGACTATGATTTTGTAGCCTTATCCAATCTCATTATTGATGAAAGGGCTGGAGCCTATAGACTCGAGCTGAGGGTCACCAGACTACTTTATTTCTATTTAACCACTGATTTCTTTTTTTTTTCTTTTACTGTATATTATTATTGCTGGGGTTCCCCCCCCTTTTTTTTGTTCTCTTCTTCTTGTTTCCCACGATGGTCATCGTGGAGAGGGGCCCCACCTTGTGGCCAGTCCCCTCTTTTTTCAAGGCTTACATTGTATCCTCCTTGTTGGAAGCCCAGTTCAGTGTTAGGTCGTTTTACTGTTCACCATGTTTACGTTTTACAGTTGTTGTTCTGAGGTCTGGGATGATATTTTGTTCTTACATGTTAAGATATGTCTCTTAAATATTATAATATACTGTCACTAAATGTTAATGGAGTGAATAACCCTGTAAAAAGAAGTAAACTGGTGGTAAAGATGAAAAAAGAGAAAGTAGATATTGCATATTGGCAAGAAACTCATCTATCCAACACAGAGCATAATAAATTTAAAAAAATGGGTTTCAAAAATACATACTATTCCTCTCATAGAAGTGGTAAAAAAAAAGAGGAGTAGCTATCTTGATTTCTAATAGAATTAATTTTGAATTCATATCTGAATTGAGTGACAAAGAAGGCAGATATATTTTAGTGAAAGGTAAAATTGACCATAAAGAGGTCACATTATTGAATGTATATGCTCCCCCCGGGAGTAATATTGGTTTCTATAAAAAAAAGTTTTTGATTTGACTACTAAAGAATCTTATGGACCTTTAATTTTTGCTGGAGACCTTAATCTATTGTTAAACCCTCAATTGGATACAACAAATATTAGAAGGAAACGTCTGCCTATAGAGAAACGTGTAAAAAAAATGCTTTCAGATTTAGGACTTATTGACGTATGGCGCTCTGTACATAGATCTACCCCTGGATTTACATTTTACTCTGCACCCCATTCTTTTCACTCAAGGATAGATTATTGCTTCATGTATAATAAAGACTTAAACAGGATAAAAGAATGTAGAATTGGTCAAAGAGATATCTCTGATCACTCTGGAATTTACCTAAGTTTACATCTTGATGTCAGACAGAGAAAAACACTATGGAGATTAAATACAGGGATGCTAAATGATCTCTTCTTTCTACAGTCCATGACAACCGATTTAAATTCATACCTATAGGATAATAACAATGGCGAGACAAACCCTAGCATCGTGTGGGATGCAGCTAAAGCGGTTCTGAGGGGGAAAATAATAGCAAGGTCGGCTATGCTTAAAAAACAAAAGACTCAAGAATTGCTACGACTACAAGAGAGACTGAAAGATCTAGAGAAAACACAACTGACAAAAAAAAAGTCCCACTGTAACACAACAAATAAGACACGTTAAACAGGACATAGATAGGATACTAGGTGAGGAAGTAGAGAAAAACTTACGGTTTATGAAACAGAGATATTATGAGGCAGGATCTAAAGCATCTAAATTGTTGGCATGGCGACTTAAGAAACAACAAGCAGGAAATTCAGTCTACAAAATAAAAGACCCTATAAGTCGCAACATTTTAACTGATTTGGATGGTATTCAAAAATCATTTGAAACATATTACAAAAATCTATATAGCCAATCTGTGCCGATTAATAAAAATGCAGTAGTTGATTTTTTGGACTCTTTGGATCTTCCCTCACTCGGCACAGATGCAAATAATAAGCTTATGTCACCAATAACACGTGAGGAAATTGACAAGGCTATCTCTAACCTTAAACCTAACAAATCTCCTGGTACTGATGGGTTCCCCCCTGAATGGTACAAGAAAATGAAAGAAAGTCTGATACCTCTACTAGAAACTAGTTTTAACTATATTCTGAAAGGAGGCCCTGTACCTCCGTCGTGGAAGGAAGCCTTTATATCTGTTATACCAAAAGAGGGAAAGGATAAAATAGACTGCAAATCATATAGACCAATAAGTGTATTGAACACGGATTACAAATTATATACAACTATTTTGGTCAAACGAATGGACACTGTGATGCCCTTACTGATTGATGAAGACCAAACAGGCTTCCTTAAAAATAGACAAACTTCGGATAACATAAGGAGAGCTCTACATATAATTGAACAGATTAATAAAAGAAAGATAAACTCAGTTATCCTTAGTCTTGACGCTGAAAAAGCATTTGACTCAGTTCAATGGGACTTCCTCTATTTAGTAATGAGGAGATTTGGATTCTGTACTGACTTTATAAAATGCATTCAAGCCCTTTACTTTTCCCCTACTGCTAGAATAAAAATAAACGGGAGTCTTTCTAATTCTATACAACTACAACGCGGATGTAGATAGGGTTGCCCCGGTAGCCCCAATTTTTTTTTTTCCACAATATCTTTATTGAACCTTTTTTTTTTTTAACAAACATGATACAAACAATCAAACACTAACACTAAAGTACTACAAAAAAAAAATGCACTAAAAACACCAACAACCACCAACAAAATCAAATCTTCAACAATGCTCCTCTGTTTAGTCTAGACAATCCAATACATAAGTATACATATTATGTTCACCAGTTTGGAATTTACAAGGTCCACACACATCATTCACCTTCTTCTTCAAGAGTTATGTTTACATTTTTTACATAATCAATAAAAGGTCTCCATATATTCTCAAACACAATTTCCTTTGATTTCAGTATATATGTTATTCTTTCTAATGGAAGGTTTGTTAACATCTGTCTTAACCACTGAGTCACATCTGGTCTATGAGTCTTTTTCCATAATAGTGCAATACATTTTTTGGCATTAAGCAAACTGAGGTCTATGAATGTTCTTTCACTTTTATTAAAATTATGCTTTTCTGGGTACAGACCCAACAAAAACAGTTTAGGATTCAATATGATTTGTTTTGAGATTATTTTTTCAATTGTTACTCTCACCTCTTCCCAAAACATTCTTATTAATCTACATTCCCATACACAATGAAATAGGGTTCCTTTACTTTCCATGCATTTTGTGCACGTATCTGGTATATTTTTGTTATATCTATTTAACTCCTCCGGTGTAACATACATCCGCATTAACCATTTGAAATGTATCAATTTAAGGCGTACATTTATTGATTTGGTTTGAGCTTCTGTACAGGCCAATTCCCATTGTTCCTCTGAAATTTCAGTTTGCAGATCTTCTTTCCAGTAGTTTAATCTTTTCAGTGAATTTTCACTTGAAGATAGTGTCAATGAGTTATAAAACTCTGAAATAATACCCTTTCTTTTACTATCTTTCATCATCATTTTTTCCAAGGATGAATAAATAGGTCGAGTGAGAGCTTTATTTTGATTTGATCGAATAAAGTTTCTAAGTTGAAGATATTTAAAAAAATGTGTTCTATTGAGATTAAACTTGATCCTCAGCTCTTCAAAAGACATTATGTTATCTGCACATGGCAAATATAAATCCTGAATCTTTTGTATCCCTTTTAAATTCCATACTTTAAATACAGCGTCCGCTCTCCCTGGTTTAAAATATTGATTACCCCATATTGGACTAAATTGTGACAATAACTGTGGTTCTTTTAAATAGTTTTTAGCTTCACACCATATTTTGATCATATGCTTTACAAATGGATTTTTAACTTGTTTTTGTAATTTTTTTGCCGAATCTGAGTATATGAATATGGGAAGAGGTAAAGGTAAATTGTATGATTCCATTTCAGTCCAGTGAGGGAGATCATTTGATGAAAAATAATATGTCATAGACCTCAGTTGTGCCGACCAATAATACAACATAAAATTTGGACATTTCAGACCTCCACGATCAAATGGTAAATATAATAAAGACAGACGTAATCTAGCCCTCCTGTTGTTCCATATAAATTCCACTAACTTTTTTTTTATTCTTGAGAATAAATCTAAAGGTGGTGATAAGGGAATGTATTGAAATAAATAAAGTATTTTAGGTAAAATATTACTTTTAAGTATATTGATTCTCCCGATCATCGACATTGGTAGTGACATCCATCTCTGAGTTAACTCATTGATATCTGACATTAAGGCTTCATAGTTGACACTGGCGACTGATTCTAGCTTAGGCACAATTTGGATTCCTAAATATTTAAACTGATTTACAACATTGAATTGATTTACCTCGGGGGCTGGGTAATTTCTCTGGGTCTCATTTAGCATTAATATTGAAGATTTAGTTTTATTTATTTTATATCCTGATATTTCCCCAAAATTCTTTATTAAATTCAACAAGGCGGTAGCCCCAATTTATTTAATTTATTTATAGAGCCTTTAGCACAAGCAGTACGCAAAGAGACCGCACTAAAGGGTGTTCGGATTGGTGAGGAGGAATATAAATTGAGCCTGTATGCGGATGATGTAATGATCACAATCTCAGATCCGGACTCTGGTTTACCAGTGTTGATGGAAACCTTAGAAATGTATGGTTCATTTTCTGGATACGCTCTTAATATCCATAAAACTCAGGTTATGACCTTCAATTTTCACCCTGGACAAGAATTAATATCTAAATATAATTTTAATTGGCATTCTGACCATATAAAATATTTAGGAGTGTACCTACCCAAAGATTTGTCACAATTGTATGATATGAATTACAACCGACTAAACAAAGAAATAATTGATGATCTTGATAGCTGGAGTCTGCTCCCCCTTGACTTTGGCAGCAGAATACAGGCAATCAAGATGAATATCCTCCCTAAATTGCTATATCTCTTTTCGTCTCTTCCAGTATCAATTCCTGACAAACAATTTAGGAAATGGAATAAATACATTTCAAGGTTTATTTGGCTTAAAAAGAGACCAAGAGTTAAGTATTCTACCTTACAGCTGCCGAAGGATGGGGGGGGGGGGGGCAGGCTCTGCCCTCTTTACGAGACTACTATATATCAGCCCAACTGAGACCACTGGTTTGTCTGTGTGACCCATCTTATTATGCAAAATGGAAAACAATTGAGATGTCTTTATCTGAGGTCCCAATCCAATCTAAACTAGGCACCCTTGAAAGCGAAACTATCCCAACAACTAGTCAGTGGACTAATCTGACATTTAAAATCTGGAAATCAGAGAGAAGAAAACTAAAACTCCAGGAAGAGGTTAAAATGCTCAGATGGCCAGCATATGACCCTGACTTTCTGCCCGCCTCACATGACTTTAGATTTAGACAGTGGACATTCAGGGGCCTTACCGCAGCATGTGCAATGTACGAGAAATCAAACCTAATGTCATTCGATACTCTACGAAGGAAGTACAGTCTGGAGAAGCAAGATTTTTTTAGATACTTGTAGCTTCGCGACTTCATTAATAAAAAGATACAAAGCAGTAATATCAAAGAATCTTCATTATTTCTTGATATCTTTATTAATGCATATAAGTCAACAAGTCTTAAAAACCTTATTAGTAAATTATACCGCAGTTTAATGACACTTAAAACAGACTCAACAACATATATAAAGCAAAAATGGGAAAAGGAAATGAACATTGTAATAACTGATGATATGTGGTCAAGGGTTTGGGAGGTGCAATCCTCATCCACCAACTCCGGCACCTGGAGGGTCTTTTGCTGGAAGACTCTTATTTGTTTTTTCATAACACCCAATCAGAAATCTAAGTACAGTGGAGTTCCTGCTCATTGCTGGAGAGAATGTGAGGAAACAACAGCAGACCATGGGCACGTATTCTGGTCTTGCCCACACATTCAGCCTTTTTGGACAGACGTAGCAAATGTCATTTCTAAGGCACTGGACTTTAATATCAGCTGCTCTTTAATTTTGTTATTCCTTGGATGTTTCCCTGACAAGCTGAACGCAGATGATATTTATCTCCTGAAAATTTTTTCGGCATCGGCCAAAAAGGCTATAACAAAGTGCTGGCTACAAAAACAGCCCCCCACACTGAACCTTTTCACCTCCATAATAGACAATATAAGGTCTATGGAACGCATGACCTATACCCTGCGACTCCAAGAGGAGCTAGGAAAAAGACGTTGGAAAAAATGGAAGATGTGACAGTATTTATTAATGTGTGGATTCGGAATTGTATGTTTTTGCTACATCTGATTTGTACCATATTGATCATCCCATGACCTCTTGTGTTTGTGTTTTTTTTAAATTGAAAAATGTTCATAAATAAAAAGTTTTAAAAAAAAAATAAATCCAAACCTACATGGTCCTGTGTGACAAATTGATTGCCCCCCCCCCATTAAAACATAAATTAACTGTGGTTTATCACATCTTTGGAAAGCTGAGTTCAGTTTCTCTAGTCACACCCGGGCCTGATTACTGCCACACCTCTTCTCAATCAAGAAATCAAAATAGGACCTGCCTGACAAAAGTGAAGTAGACCAAAAGATCCTCAAAGCTAGGCATCATGCTGTGATCCAAAGAAATTCAGGAACAAATGAAAAACAAAGTAATTGAGATCTATCAGTCTGGAAAAGGTTATAAAGCCATTTCTAAAGCTTTGGGACTCAAGCGAACCACAGTGAGAGCCATTATCCACAAATGGCGAAAACATTGAACAGTGGTGAACCTTCCCAGGAGTGGCCGGCAGACCAAAATTACCCCAAGAGCGCAGCAACGACTCATCCAAGAGGTCACAAAAGACCCCACAACAACATCCAAAGAACTGCAGGCCTCACTTGCCTCTGTTAACCCCTTGCACTCCGGTCAATTTTCCTAAAAACGCCAAAAAAAAATGTGCCCAAAGTAAATCGAAAGCTGTTCTTCAACCCTTTGCAGCATCTTCATGGGGTTGGTCTCATTTAAAAGAAAACACTTTGAATTTTTTGGCAAAAAAACATGATCTCTCTAAGTGCTCCGGCCACTGAGTTACAGTCATCTAAACATAGTGAACTTGAAGAAAATAAATTTGGCCTGGGTGTTTTTTTGGATACAAATGCTTGCAAATAACACACAGTGACATAATGCACGGCTCAGGAGACGCACACACACAGGCTTAGAGTAGTTCAAAGAGTTTATTAACAGCAGGAGTGAATGAGTGCGTGTCTGCGGGATGTAAATGTGTTGGTGATGGTGTCTGCTCCAGGCACAGAGGCAGGTGACCGTACAGCCGAGCAACCCTATGGAGAGAGCACAGGGAGAGGGTGACGGGCATACACCAACACAGGAGGGATTTATGGCGAGAGAAGGACTTACTTGGTGGGTCAGGACAGCTGGCACAACAAGGGGGCGAAGCCCGGAAGACAGCCACCTGGAGAGCTCCGTACAGCAGCGAGGATTGGGCGATGGAGTGGAGCTGTCCGCCACTGGGGAATCCACCTGTGCACAGGGGAGAAGACTGAAGAAGAGAGGTAAGCGATCTTCTTACCAAAAAGGTGATGCTGAAGAGAAGTATGCTCACAACGGTGAGGGACGAAGTCTGACGGCTTCAGGCCGAGCCTCCGGGCGAGACGGCCTTTATCCCTCGCCGCTGATGATTGGCAGGTGCGTGAGCAGGTGGCGCCGCTGATGAATGGCGCGGCGTGACAGTACTCCCCCCTCTAGCAGCGCCTCCTGGCGATGGCTTATCTGGGTGCGCTCGGTGGAAGTCCGCGATGAGCGATGGGTCCAACACAAACGACGGGGGCACCCATTGTCGATGCTCGGGCCCATAGCCCTCCCAGTCCACCAAGTATTGCAACCCACGACCTCGGCGCCGGGAGTCCAGGATGGAGGAGACGGACCAGGCCGGATGGCCACCAATCATCCGGGGCGCGGGTTGCGCTGCAGGAGGAGGGCAAAGGGGGTCAGTGACTGCCAGTTTCACCTTCGACACATGGAAAGTGGGATGGATGCGGAGGGAGGGGGGAATAGCCACGCGCACAGCCACCGGGTTGATGATCCGGGTGATGGGAAAGGGACCCATGAATCGCTGTGCCAGCTTCCTCCTCTCGCCTTTTAATGTGACGTCCTGGGTAGACACATACACGAGTTGCCCAACTCTGTACGCCGAGGCAGGTCTTCTGTGCCGGTCCGCCACGGTCCTGTTGCGCTCCGCTGTGCGTAAAAGCGCATGACGCGCGGCAGCCCAGGTGGAGCGGAACTGCCTAAGGTGCGCCCTAACAGAGGGGACAGTTACCTCGTTCTCCTGCGCTGGAAACAGCGGGGGGTCGTAACCCAGGGACGCCTTGAAGGGGGACATCCCCGTTGCAGAAGAGCGGGCGGTGTTGTGGGCATACTCCACCCAGGCGAGATGGTTGCTCCAGGACATCGGCTTGGATCTAGTAACACAGCGGAGCGCAGCCTCCAGCTCCTGATTGGTCCTCTCACACTGCCCGTTAGACTGGGGGTGATGGCCGGAGGAGAGGCTCACCTTGGCTCCGATGGCGTTACAAAAAGATCTCCAAACCTCGGATGAAAATTGGGGGCCCCGGTCCGAGACCACGTCCACCGGAATCCCGTGCAGCCTGACCACGTGTTGGACGAGGAGGCCCACCGTCTCCAGGGCAGAAGGGAGACCTCGCAGGGGGATGAAGTGCGCCGCCTTGGAGAAACGGTCCACGATGGTCAGGACGGTGTCAAAGGAGTTGGAAACGGGGAGTCCGGTGACGAAATCCAGTGCGATGTGCGACCAGGGCCTGCCGGGGACGGGCAGAGGCTGGAGCAGACCCGCTGGGGGGGCATTTCCCGACTTGCTGGTGGCACAGATTGAGCAAGCCGGGGCGTAGCGGGCTGCATCCCTCCGCAGGCCTGGCCACCAAAAGGACCGTTGGAGGAGGCTGATCATCCGAGAGGTGCCGGGATGACAGGTGAGCCGGGAGGTGTGGAGCCAGTGGATGACCTCTCCCCGGACCGCAGATGGGACGAACAGTCTTCCCTCCGGTCCGCCGCCAGGATCAGGTTCCACCTCCTGCGCCTTCCGGATCTTGTCTTCAATGTCCCAAGAGATGGCTCCGAGGACGCACGACCTGGGCAGGATAGTGTGGGGCGTCTCCTCAGCCTCCACGGGGGTGAACTGCCTAGAGAGGGCGTCAGGCAGGCCGTTTTTGGAGCCCGGCCTGAAGGTGATTGAGAAGCGGAACCTGGCGAAGAACAAAGACCAGCGCGCCTGGCGGGCATTCAGGCGCTTGGCAGATCGTAAGTACTCTAAGTTCTTGTGGTCCGTCAGGACCACAAACGGCAGGTCCGCCCCCTCTAGCCAGTGGCGCCACTCCTGTAAGGCGAGTTTAATGGCCAGGAGCTCTCTGTCCCCCACATTGTAGTTTCTCTCCGCCGGGGACAGGCGCCGGGAGAAGAAGGCGCACGGCCGTTTGGCGCCATCGTCAGGTGACCGCTGGGATAACACTGCTCCCACTCCCGTGTCCGATGCGTCCACCTCCACAATGCACTGCAGCGCGGGGTCGACCTGGTGAAGGACCCGGGAGGAGGAGAACTCCGCCTTCAGCGCCCTAAAGGCAGCAGCGACCTCTTCAGTCCACCGGAACGGGACCTTCGGGGACGTGAGGCGGGTCAGCGGTCCGACGATCGAGCTGAAATTTGGGACAAAGCGGCGGTAAAAATTGGCGAAGCCAACAAACTGTTGCACCTGCTTCCGGGATGCGGGAGTAGGCCACTCCACCACCGCCTTCACCTTCTCTGGGTCTGGGAGCACCTGGTCTTGAGCGATGATGAATCCCAGGAAGGATGTGGTCCTAGCGTAGAATTCGCATTTCTCAGCCTTCACGTACAGACGATTCTCCAGCAGTCTTTGGAGGACCCGCCTCACATGGACCTGGTGCTCGTCCCTGGACCTGGAGAAGATAAGAATGTCATCCAGGTAGACGAACACAAAAAGGCCGATGAAATCCCGGAGGACGTCATTAATGAGGCGCTGAAAGACGGCAGGAGCGTTGGTCAGCCCGAACGGCATGACGAGATACTCAAAGTGGCCGTTCGGGGTACGGAAGGCTGTCTTCCATTCATCTCCCTCCCGGATCCGGACGAGGTGGTAAGCGCTGCGTAAATGCAGCTTGGTAAACCAGGTCGCCCCCTGGAGGGAGTGAAAGGCAGTGTCCATGAGGGGCAGGGTGTAACGGTCCCTCTCAGTGATGTCATTTAGCGCTCGGTAGTCTATGCAGGGGCGGAGGGATCCGTCCTTTTTCCCGACAAAGAAAAACCCTGCCCCCACGGGTGACGACAATGGACGAATAATCCCAGCGCTCAGTGATTCCTTCAGGTATGTATTCATGGTCTCCTTCTCCGGCGCCGACAGGCTGTAGAGCCGACCAGATGGCAGGGGAGCCCCCTGGCGGAGATTGATGGCACAGTCATATGGTCGATGCGGGGGAAGAGACATAGCTTTCGATTTACTAAATACCATACCCAGGTCGTGAAATTCTGGAGGCACCAGTGACAGGTCCGGAGGTGCTGTATCCGCCACAGGGGGAGCCGCGGACGGGGAGCAGGCAGCGGACTGAAGGCAGGTGCCCATACAGAAGGTACTCCATGCCGATACCCCAGCGGACCTCCAGTCCAGGACAGGGTTGTGGAGGCGTAGCCAGGGATACCCCAGGATGACGGGCAACACAGAGTTGGGCAGGACGTAAAATACCATCTCCTCCCGGTGGTTCCCTGAGATGATGACTGGGACAGGCATGGTTTGGTGAGAAACTCTCCCAAGGGAGGCACGGGAGAGATGGACCAGGGAGATGGGGTGTTTTAATGCCTGACAGCGGATGCCCAATCGGGTTGCCAGGCCTTGTGAAATGAAGCTGCCCTCTGCGCCCGAATCCACCAGTGCGTGGGTGAGGTGCCCAGTGGGATTGTGGCAAAAACGGATGGGCAGCTTTAATTGAGTGAGAGTGTCTAACCGGTTGGGATCCGCGAGGCTCCCTACAGCGATTCGCGGACCCCGCCGACTGGCTTTCCGCGGGCAACGCTCCACAGTGTGTTGGTCACCTCCGCAATACATGCAGAGGCCCAACTCACGGCGGCGTTGTTTCTCCGCAGGGGAAAGCTTGGTCCAGCCCGTCACCATCGGCTCCGACTCCTCGGGGCACGATGCTGGCGGCGCCGCCAGGGGGCGAGCTTGGAACAGGTGCGGCGAGACTCCACGAGGGCGAGAAGAAGAAGACTTCCGCCCCGAGGAGCGCTCGCGCAGCCTGTTATCCAAACTTATCGCTAAGGATGTCAGCTCCGCTAGCGTCCCAGGGATATCCCGTCCAGCCAGTTCATCCCTCAGATCATTATTGAGGCTGCGGAGGAACAGGCCACAGAGGGAGCGTTCCTCCCAGCCCAATTCCTCCGCCGCTACCCGGAAGTCGACCGAGTAGTCCGCTGCCGACCGGCCTCCCTGCTGGAGAGCGAGAAGCCGATCGACCTGGACGTCTCGGTTTGAGAATGGTCAAAGACCTCCAGAAAGCGCCTCACGAACTGGTCATAGGTGAGGGTGGCATAACTGGGCCTCGCCATTACGGCGTAGGTCCAAGTTAACGCACGCCCCTCCAGAAGATTCCCTATGTAACCAATCCGACTGTGATCCGAGGGAAAATCTCCGGGCACACGGTGGAACACGGACTCACACTGCATAATGAACCCCCGCGCTCCGCCGAGCTTACCGCTAAAGCGGGCGGGGGTCGGAATCGGTGTGAGCCGAACCGGTGCCACTGGAGCCGGCTGGACGGCCGCTGGAACGGCAGGAGCCGCGCCACCCTGACGAGCCGGGGGGAACGGCTGTTGAGGATCTAAGCGGCCCAACCGGTTAGTTAAGTTCAATAATTGATTGAGGATAACCTGCTGTTGATAAGCAATCTGATCCACTCTAGCCTCGAGAGTGGTAAACCGGTGTGCGAGCCCGCCGTCCGCCGAGCCGCTCTGCTGAAGCCGTACTGACATAATGCACGGCTCAGGAGACGCACACACACAGGCTTAGAGTAGTTCAAAGAGTTTATTAACAGCAGGAGTGAATGAGTGCGTGTCTGCGGGATGTAAATGTGTTGGTGATGGTGTCTGCTCCAGGCACAGAGGCAGGTGACCGTACAGCCGAGCAACCCTATGGAGAGAGCACAGGGAGAGGGTGACGGGCATACACCAACACAGGAGGGATTTATGGCGAGAGAAGGACTTACTTGGTGGGTCAGGACAGCTGGCACAACAAGGGGGCGAAGCCCGGAAGACAGCCACCTGGAGAGCTCCGTACAGCAGCGAGGATTGGGCGATGGAGTGGAGCTGTCCGCCGCTGGGGAATCCACCTGTGCACAGGGGAGAAGACTGAAGAAGAGAGGTAAGCGATCTTCTTACCAAAAAGGTGATGCTGAAGAGAAGTATGCTCACAACGGTGAGGGACGAAGTCTGACGGCTTCAGGCCGAGCCTCCGGGCGAGACGGCCTTTATCCCTCGCCGCTGATGATTGGCAGGTGCGTGAGCAGGTGGCGCCGCTGATGAATGGCGCGGCGTGACACACAGCTTCAGATCCGGGCTGGAAAATGCAACAGAAATGTAGAAACAAGTGTTATCCAGCTGAGGTCCAAATTTTGTAACAATACCACAAAAAATGAATATTTTACACAGCTTTGTTCTCAGGCTGTTCCCAGGCGTTTTGGAACTGTAACTTTTGAATGATTCAATGTAGAAGCTTCATTTTGGGCTCTAATGAAAGGTCACATTCAGGACTGTGTCTGTGTGCGTGTGTGTGTGGGGGGGGTGCCCCCCCCCGCTACAGAGGGCGGAGATCCGTCCTCGCTACATGACGGATTACACTCGGATAAGGCATGTTTCCACAGCACCGCTGTCACTGCAGCGCCCCCCACCCCCCCGCTACAGAATCGTAGCGGCGGGGGGCGTTCACGGTCCGGAGGCGGCGAACGAACCGTGTAACGCGGCGCACGCACTTCGGACATCGTGCGCCGCACAGTTGTAATTTACCGATCGGTCAAAAGTCATTTTTTTTTTTCCACAATATCTTTATTGAACCTTTTTTTTTTTTAACAAACATGATACAAACAATCAAACACTAACACTAAAGTACTACAAAAAAAAAAAAAATACCCTAAAAACACCAACAACCACCAACAAAATCAAGTCTTCAACAATGCTCCTCTGTTTAGTCTAGACAATCCAATACATAAGTATACATATTATGTTCACCAGTTTGGAATTTACAAGGTCCACACACATCATTCACCTTCTTCTTCAAGAGTTATGTTTAAATTTTTTACATAATCAATAAAAGGTCTCCATATATTCTCAAACACAATTTCCTTTGATTTCAGTATATATGTTATTCTTTCTAATGGAAGGTTTGTTAACATCTGTCTTAACCACTGAGTCACATCTGGTCTATGAGTCTTTTTCCATAATAGTGCAATACATTTTTTGGCATTAAGCAAACTGAGGTCTATGAATGTTCTTTCACTTTTATTGAAATTATGCTTTTCTGGGTACAGACCCAACAAAAACAGTTTAGGATTCAATATGATTTGTTTTGAGATTATTTTTTCAATTGTTACCCTCACCTCCTCCCAAAACATTCTTATTAATCTACATTCCCGTAAACAATGAAATAGGGTTCCTTTACTTTCCATGCATTTTGTGCATGTATCTGGTATATTTTTGTTATATCTATTTAACTCCTCCGGTGTAACATACATCCGCATTAACCATTTGAAATGTATCAATTTAAGGCGTGCATTTATTGATTTGGTTTGAGCTTCTGTACAAGCCAATTCCCATTGTTCCTCTGAAATTTCAATTTGCAGATCTTCTTTCCAGTAGTTTAATCTTTTCAGTGAATTTTCACTTGAAGATAGTGTCAATGAGTTATAAAACTCTGAAATAATACCCTTTCTTTTACTATCTTTCATCATCATTTTTTCCAAGGATGAATAAATAGGTCGAGTGAGAGCTTTATTTTGATTTGATCGAATAAAGTTTCTAAGTTGAAGATATTTAAAAAAATGTGTTCTATTGAGATTAAATTTGATCCTCAGCTCTTCAAAAGACATTATGTTGTCTGCACATGGCAAATATAAATCCTGAATCTTTTGTATCCCTTTTAAATTCCATACTTTAAATACAGCGTCCGCTCTCCCTGGTTTAAAATATTGATTACCCCATATTGGACTAAATTGTGACAATAACTGTGGTTCTTTTAAATAGTTTTTAGCTTCACACCATATTTTGATCATATGCTTTACAAATGGATTTTTAACTTGTTTTTGTAATTTTTTTGCCGAATCTGAGTATATGAATATGGGAAGAGGTAAAGGTAAATTGTATGATTCCATTTCAGTCCAGTGAGGGAGATCATTTGATGAAAAATAATATGTCATAGACCTCAGTTGTGCCGACCAATAATACAACATAAAATTTGGACATTTCAGACCTCCACGATCAAATGGTAAATATAATAAAGACAAACGTAATCTAGCCCTCCTGTTGTTCCATATAAATTCCACTAACTTTTTTTTTATTCTTGAGAATAGATCTAAAGGTGGTGATAAGGGAATGTATTGAAATAAATAAAGTATTTTAGGTAAAATATTACTTTTAAGTATATTGATTTTCCCGATCATCGACATTGGTAGTGACATCCATCTCTGAGTTAACTCATTGATATCTGACATTAAGGCTTCATAGTTGACACTGGCGACTGATTCTAGCTTAGGCATAATTTGGATTCCTAAATATTTAAACTGATTTACAACATTGAATTGATTTACCTCAGGGGCTGGGTAATTTCTCTGGGTCTCATTTAGCATTAATATTGAAGATTTAGTTTTATTTATTTTATATCCTGATATTTCCCCAAAATTCTTTATTAAATTCAACAAGGTTGGAATTGATTTTTTTAGATTCGACATAAACAAAATTATATCATCGGCGTACAGGGAGATTTTATGTTCTGTTGGTCCAACTTTAATTCCATATATTTGTGAATGTAAACGTATCGCTATCGCTAAAGGTTCAGTTGCCATAGTAAACAGTAAAGGTGAAAGTGGACAGCCTTGTCGACATCCTCTATTGATTTTTATTGGTTTTGAAATATTGTTATTTGTTAGGATTTCTGCTGTAGCATTATTGTATATTATTTGAACCCATTTTATGAAATTATTTCCAAGTCCAAACCTTTGTAGGACTTCAAAAAGAAAGGGCCATTCAACTCTATCAAAGGCCTTTTCGGCGTCCAATGATAGGAGAGCTGTATTCGGTGCTTCTTTATTAAAATAAATAATATTAAATAGTCTTCTTACATTATGGAAGCCTTGTCTACCCTTTATAAAGCCATTCTGATCTCGATTAATAATATTTGGTAAAATTTCTTGTATTCGTCTTGCTAAAATTTTACAGATTATCTTAAGGTCGGCGTTTAATAGGCTTATTGGTCTCATATTTTCACATTTATTAGAGGGCTTACCTGGTTTTGGCAACAGTATAATTAAGGCATTATTTATGTATGATGGTAAATTATTATTTTGAAATGCTTCTAAAACCATTTCCAAAAAAGGTTTTATTAATTTATTCTTAAATTTTTTATAAAGGTCAACTGGAAGACCATCTGGTCCTGCACTTTTTCCTGATTTCATATTATCAATGGCTAGCCCAACTTCTTCTTGACTAATTTTAGACTCCAATATCTCCCTGTTTTCATTTGGAATACACGGTATAGATAGTTCGTTCAAAAACCCATTTAGTTTTGTTAAATCAGGTTCATTTTTGGTATCATATAATTTTTCATAGTAATCTCTAAAGGCTCTATTAATTTCTAAAGGATCTATAACTACCTGTCCATTACTTATAATACTGGTAATTGGTGTTTTAATTTCCAATTGTTTAATCTGCCATGCTAATAATTTTCCTGATTTTTCACCTTGTTCATAAAAAGATTGTTTCAATCTTAGAAGACTCGAGGCAGCTCTATTCGCTGATTTTTTGTCGTATTCAGCTCTCAAAATCAGTAATTCATTCTCCAACCTTGGGTCACTTCCTGCATACACTTTTTCCTGAAGACTTTTTATTTTATGTTCCAATTTAGCTCTCTCCTCTCGAGTCTTCTTAGATTTTGATCCTGTATAACTAATAATATGTCCCCTAATAAAAGCTTTGAAAGCCTCCCACTTTACACATGCTGATGTTTGTGTAGTATTGATGTCAAAGAACTCGTCTATCTGTTTTTCTATATACTTGACAAATTCCTCATCCTGAAGCCATTTATGCTGAAATTGCCATCTACCTGATTCCTTTGTCAATTTTTTATCTACATATATTAGACAACAGGGTGCATGATCAGAAATCACGATGTTATCATAAAAGCAGTTTTGAATCTTGGACCTTAATTCTGTGGAAATCAAAAAATAATCAATACGTGAGAATGTCTTGTAGGAACTGGAATAACAAGAATAGGCTTTAACTTGTGGTTTCATTTCTCTCCATATATCTAACAATCTCAATTCTTTCATAAAATGATTAATAGTCATCCTACATCCAATGTGCGTACAATCCAGTCCTGTTGATCTATCCACACCTGGATTCAATGTACAATTAAAATCCCCTGCTATTATATGTTGCCCTGTAAGTGATGATAAGATGAGAAATAAATTAGCAAAGAACTTCTGATCATCTATATTGGGACCATATAAGTTCACAAGATTTATATTTTCTAATAGCAAAGAACCTTGAATGATTACATATCTTCCAAATTTGTCTCCAATTACATTTTTCACCTGAAAAGGAACTGATTTATGTATGAGAGTCATAACTCCCCTGGCTCGGGATGAAAATGAAGAGGTGAATACACTTCCCTGCCATCTACTCCTAATTCTTTTAACATCCTCCTCTATCAGATGAGTTTCTTGTAAAAACACAATTCTTGAACCCATGTCCTTTATTTTATTCATAACTTGTTTAAGTTTTTTTAAATTTTGTAGACCTCTGCAATTCCATGAAGTTAAATTAAGATTAACACTTTGGTCCATGATCAATAGAGAGTTTGGGATTACCTTGCAGTGTAAACATGCTCATACAGAGAAGCAAAAACATGAGTGGTTGAACATTCATCCTACAAACTACACACAAACAAATTTCCCCTTCCCACACTTGTGGCAAACCCCCCAAAATCAAAAGAAAAATTCTGTCTCCCGATATAGCCATCGACTGTTCCACACCCACGGGGAACAGCCTAAGCCACTCCTTCTTCATCCTCCCAATCACCCTAACTCTACTGCTTTTAATGACGTAACATTAACTCTCCTCTGTAGTTTTCCAACTTAACTCCAAAATTTTTAACAACTTTGTACATCATAGTTTTTTTTTGTTTGTTTTGTTTTTGTTTTGTTTTTTTAATATATAATACAATCTATATTTTGTAAACTTACTATTTACTTCAAGTCAGTCAGATGCCTGTGCAAATGCTTAATTATTCTACCTTATATTTTGTTCATGCTTAGCTCCCACCAGTCTCTTCTTCTTCTTTGATCTTCTTGATGAACTCCTGCGCCTCCTCTGGGGTCTTGAAAATGTGGGTTCTGCCCTCATACGTGGTCAGCAGTCTCGCAGGATAGATTACACCATGACGAATCCCAAGGTTGCGCAGCTCCTTACGTACGGGATCAAACTGCTTCCTCAATTGCTGGATTCCTGTGGCCAAATCTGGGTAGAACCGCACCTGCTGGTCCTGGTGTTTAATCTCTCCTTTAGCACGTGCAGCGTTGAAGATCTTCATCCTGTCTCTGTTGCTAAGAAACTTCATAATTAAGGTCCTCGGCGGTCCCTTATCTCTCCGTGGGCCAATACGATGTGCTTTTTCCAGAACCACTGCTGATTGCAACTCCTCGCTGCCCAGCACCTCCGGAATCCACTTTTCCAGAAAGGAACATACGTCCCGACCTTCTGATTCCTCTGGAAGACCCACCAGCCTCAAATTATTCTGTCTCGACCGAGATTCCAAATCCAAAATATTATCTTCCAGAGATTTTTTTTTTTTTCCAAAGTGCGCACCTTTAATTGAAGACGGGTGACGTCATCTTCAGCACTAGCGAGACGGAGCTCCATCTGCGCCGTTCGTTCTACACAGTCACCCAATTCCTTTCTTATTCCTTCCAACGCTGTCATAATCCCATCAAATCTAGAGGAAAAGTCCGCTCTCATTGAACTCATGGCAGCCATCAGCGCATCTGCGCCATTCCCCGCAAACATCGCACCGCCGCCAGCTTCCTCCGCCATATATGGAGTTTTGTTTGCTGCGTCACAGACCTGAAAGTCCGTTAATTTGGACTGTTTCGGCGGCTCGCTTTTTCCTTTTCCTGGTTTTCCAGCCTTAGGCTTCGCCGACATATCCTCGCCCAAATGCTGGGATACGTTCTGTCCCAAATGAGAGAGTTATTTGCCGATTTTTTTTCTCCAGGAGCAGAGCAGAGCGAGACACGTCCGTCCTACGTGGCAGCCATAACCGGAAGTCGGTCAAAAGTCATTTTTGATTACAATTTTCAGAGATAAAAAATAATTTGGCTTATAACACCTTACCTCTTCACAGCCACATTGTCCTGGCCAACTTCTCTTCCTCATTGTCAGACGAACCGACGCTGGTCCGCTCGTGGTTCTGGTCTCGCGACCCGGTCAAAACATAATTCCATGATTGCGGTTTTGGTGAATGATTTACGACCTTCGTCGTCAGCCTCCGTCGGTCTATGATGACCATATAAGAGAATCCTAAACACTCTGCTGGAATTAAAAAAAAATAATAATAAAGCACTTCCTGTGGCTGCTGAAGCAGTCTCTCTTCACCCAGCTTTAGACAAAACAGCTCAGCGAACTTCTGTGCTTCAATTGGCTCGCAGCCGTTGGGAGGCGGGTCCTTCTGGCTAGGTTTTCATTCATTGGTTCTTCAAGGTTTCAGAAACCCAATTCAAGGCTCTTATTAGTCGAATGAGAGGTCAATCAGATGAACTAATCTGTTCGCGGCTGTGTCTGCAGCTTTTATTTTCAGTGCGCGCTTGGACGCCATACACCACCTACATCACAATCTCCATGATGCGTCCTAGAGCGCACGAGAGCGCCCTCGTGCGCTCTAGGACGCAGAGACTTGCCCACCCGTGGGACAACGGAGCGCAAGAGGTTAAGGTCAGTGTTCATGACTCCACCATAAGAAAGAGACTGGGCAAAAATGGCCTACATGGCAGAGTTCTAAGACAAAAACCACTGCTGAGCAAAGAGAACATAAAGGCTCATCTCAGTTTTGCCAGAAAACATCTTGATGATCCCCAAGACTTTTGGGAAAATACTCTGTAGACTGATGAGACAAAAGTTGAACTTTTGGGAAGGTGTGTGTCCCATTACATCCGGTGTAAAAGTAACACAGCATTTCAGAAAAGGAACATCATATCAACAGTAAAATGTGGTGGTTTGTAGTGTCATGGTCTTGGACTGTTTTGCTGCTTCAGGACCTGGAAGACTTGCTGTGGTAAATGGAACCATGAATTCTGCTGTCTACCAAAAATTCCTGAAGGAGAATGTCCAGTCATGACCTCAAGCTGAAGCGCACTTGGGTTCTGCAGCAGGACAATGATCCAAAACACACCAGCAAATCCACCTCTGAATGGCTTAAGAAAAACAAAATGAAGACTTTATAGTGGCCTAGTCAAAGTCCTGATGTGAATCTGATTGAGATGCCGTGGCATGACCTTAAAAAGGCGGTTCATGCTCGAAAACCCTCCAATGTGGCTGAATTACAACAAATCTGCAAAGATGAGTGGGCCAAAATTCCTCCACAGCGCTGTAAAAGACTCATTGCCAGTTATTGCAAATGCCTGATTGCAGTTGTTGCTGCTAAGGGTGGCCCAACCAGTTATTAGGTTTAGGGGGCAATCACTTTTTCACACAGGGCCATGCAGGTTTGGATTTTTTTTTTCCTTAATAATAAACACCTTCATTTAAAAACTGCATTTTGTGTTTACTTGTGTTATCTTTGTCTAATATTTAAACTTATTTGATGATCTGAAATATTTAAGTGTGACAAACATACAAAAAAAAGAGAAATCAGGAAGGGGCAAGCACTTTGTCACACCACTGTATTACGCAGTGTAGACTTGGAGCATGTGTGAGCTCACCTGTGCTGAGCCATATTGTCAGTAGTACCCCTGGTATTTCCTGCACACACCTTACTTTTTCTTGGCAGTCTCGGGCTCTTCTGCTGTCTCATCAGTGAGTCTTTTCCTCTTTTTAAAGAAACTCTCTAACAATGACTGTTTTTTATGATCTTTTCGGATGTGTTAAGAAAATATTCTTTTGTGTTGCTTTGTTTGGATTGTGTGTTATTTGTATTTATCCTTTTCTACTGTCACATGTTCCAAATAAAGTTTTCTTCATCATCATCATCCCCTTTGGGTTAAGACCAAGGAGATCTTCAACTGCTGGTCCAAGATCGAGGAAGAGGAGAGGGGGAAGGTGTATTAGGAGGGAGAGAGAGAAGAGGAAAGGTTGAAGTGTGGAGGTGAGAGTAGGGACATTAAATGTATAGACTATAACTGGTAAAGGCAGAGAGTTGGCTGATATGATGGAGAGAAGAAAGATAGATACAGTATACTGTGTGTTCAAGAAACCAGATGAAGGGAAGCAAGGCTAGGATCATTGGAGGTGGATTTAAACTTTTCTACTGTGGTGTAGATAGAAAGAGAAATGGAGTAGGAGTAATCTTCAAGGAAGAGTATGTGAAGAGTGTTCAAGAGGTAAAGAGGGAGTCAGACAGAATCATGAGTTTGAAGCTAGAAGTCAAAGGTGTGATGTTGAATGTTGTCAGTGCGTATGCCCCACAAGTTGGATGTCAGGTAGAAGAGAAAGAGGAATTCTGGAGTAAGTTGGATGACGTGGTAGAGAGTGCTCCAGGGGGGAGAGAGTGGTGATTGGAGTGGACTTTAAATGGACATGTAGGTGAAGGGAACAGAGGTGATGAGGAGGTCCTGGGTAGGTATGGTCTTAAGGAGAGAAATGTGGAAGGACAGATGGTTGTGGATTTTGCTAAAAGGATGGAATGGCTGTGGTGAACACATACTTCAAGAAGCAAGAGGAACATAGGGTGACTTACAAGAGTGGAGGAAGGTGCGCACAGGTGGACTACATCTTATGCAGAAGAAGAAATCTGAAAGAGATGGGAGACTGCAAGGTGGTGGCAGGGGAGAATGTAGCTAGACAGCATCAGATGGAGGTCTGTAGGATGACTTTGCAAAGCAAGAAGAGGAAGAGAGTGAAGGCAGAGCCAAAGATTAAGTGGGGGAAGTTACAGAAGGAAGAAGGTCACACAGAGTTCAGGAAGGAGTTGATACAGGCTCTGGGTGGTAGGGAAGAATTACCAGATGACTGGGAAAGTAAATACCTGGGGTCAACCATCCAAAACAATGGAAAATACACAAGAGAGGTGAAGAAGAGAGTGCAGGCAGGGTGGAGTGGGTGGAGACAAGTGTCAGGGGTGATTTATGACAGAAGAGTAGCAGCAAGAGTGAAAGGGAAGATTTACAAGATGGTAGTGAGACCTGCTATGATGTATGGTTTGGAGACAGTGGTGCTGACAAAAAGACAGGAGGTGGAGGTGGAGGTGGCAGAGTTGAAGATGGTTAGATTTTCATTGGGAGTGACTAGGAGGGACAAGATTAGAAATGAGTATATCAGAGGGACAGCTCAGGTTGAGCGGTTTGGAGACAAAGTAAGAGAGGCAAGGCTGAGATGATGTGGACATGTGCAGAGGAGGGATAGTGGAGATATTGGACAAAGGATGTTGAAGATAGAGCTGCCAGGCAGGAGGAAAAGAGGAAGACCACAGAGAAGATTCATGGATGTAATGAAGGAGGACATGGAGAGGGTTGGTGTTACAGAGGAAGATGAAGGGATAGGGTGAGATGGAGGCAGATGATCTGCTGTGGAGACCCCTGAAGAAGGAGAAAATATTTTTGCACCTTTATACTTGCAAATTTGAACTTAGTTCATACACACACACACACAGACCTGGTTGGACCATCGTGTAATCTGTCAAAATGAAAGACTTTGAGATTTTTCTGCCACTGTTGAAAAAAAATCTGTCACTGAAGGACACTTTTCAGTTAATGTGACCTCTGTACACCACACATGACAGTCCTCACATATGACAAGTCATAGACAGTTCCTGTAATTAGATGTTATTAGAACACTTCTAAAAAAACCAGAGGGATGTCCTAGTTGATAGATCATCCGCTCCACAGCGAGGAGGTCGTGGGTTCAAGTCTCAGTCAGGTTATACCAAAGACCATATAAAAATGGTACTCCCCGCCTCCTAGCTTGGTGCGCAGCATAACAGAATGGGGGAAGGAAAAAGTTGTTTGTGGCAGCGCCTTGCATGGCAGTGATCCCTCTGATTCTAGATGATTAACATTGTAGATAGGAGAAACGTAATTTCCTTCTAGATAAGATAAGATAAGATAAGATAAGATAAGCCTTTATTAGTCCCACAATGGGGAAATTCCAGGATTGCAACAGCACAGGGATAGCAACACTCAGAGCAACAATCAGAAGGCAAGAAAAAACAACATCTAGCAAACATATGTCCATATTACTATAAATGTATATATATAGACACACAGTGCAGAGCATTATGGCTGGTGAATGTGCAGCAGAAAGTCTAAGCTCTCTCTCCGCGGATGCAGCGGGCCAGCTGGAAGTCTTTGGGCATGATGGTGACCCCCTTAGCGAAGAAGAGACCACCAGGTGGGTCTCGCTGGTCTCCTGCAGAGCCATGACGGCGAAACTCAGGAAACGCAGGACGGTCTTGAAGTCCTGAGCGATCTCCCTCACCAGGCGCTGGACGGGCAGCTTACGGATGAGCAGCTCCGTGGATTTCTGGTAGCGACGGATCTCTCTCAGAGCCACGGACCTGTGACGGCGAGGCCTCTTCACTCTGCCGGTGGCCAGAGCGCCTCTCCGAGCAGCCCTGGTGGCTAGCTGTCTCCTGGGGGGCTTCTTCCTCCAGTAGATTTTACGGGCGGTCTGCTTGGTTCTTGCCATCGCTCTTTATTATTCTGTCTTATATTTCTTTCACGCCGCCTAAACTCCAGCCCGGCACCCGCTTCGTTTTCGCTACAGCTCCCGGTATGTCGAGTTTCCCATTAGCACCGGGCGGCGGCCAAGTGCTAGCTAGCACTAGCTCCTCCCCGCTGTAACGTCTCCCGCTGCAAACCGTGGCTCCGTCCGCCGACCCGGGAGACCCCCGGGGCGATCCGTGCGTCCGTGATATATATACAGAGTGAAAGGTGTAGAAAGAAGAAGGAAGATAAAAAAAAGGCTGTTGCAACAGGCAGCCGACTCGTGTGGCGCCGCCGGTCCGGCAGAGCCGGAACCGGAAAAAAAAAAAGAAAAAAAAAAAAAAAACTGTTCATGATTGGCTCTGTGGACTGAATGACAAGACTTGGCTTCTTCTTCTTCACTGTTGAAGCGGAGTGATACATATCCAGAGAAATGTCAAAGTGTGCTTATCGGAGAATACAGCGACTCCTGGAATCCCTATCATCAAATCAAATTGCTTGATTGGAAGAGATTTTTGTAGAATAAAATGTTGATCACACTGTAGAAAGTGTCTTCCAGCTTCTATTGTTTCTCACTTCTCCTCCCACAGGCCGTATTCTCCTGCTATTCCCAGGATCCCATGTGTGTCACCAGAGACAGTTATGCTGGATCAGGTATGTTTCATGCCTTCTTTCATTAAACCACATTTTATAAACCTGCTTCTCACCATTTTTATCTGTCACTTCATTCCTTCCTCTTTGTGCACTCTCTCTGTGTTTTCTGACATGGTAATTTTCCTCTCAGCTTTTCACATTCTTTATTTTGTCTCCCTCTCTGACCTCAGCAGACTCCCATACCTTTGCCGAAAGAGTATGACGAAGACTCTCTAATCCCCAGCAGTCCAGCCACAGAGACCTCAGATAATGTCAGCCCTGTAGCTAGCCCGATTCACACCGGGTGAGCTAATAAACATTTTGCTGCATCTTCATATTTTCTGTCTGTTTTTGTTTGTTACAAAGAATTTTGTCAGAGAAGAAGCGCGCTAGCTATTAAGAGCTGGTCGACAGCTCGACCGCACCTTGGACACAGTCCAAGGACGGATAATTTTTTCACGCATGGGGAGTTGTTCAGAACTCCTTATACAAAGATATAGAGTGATGATAATCAAGTCAGTGGCGGTAATGCATCTGTAAGCTGGTTGCCAACCGCCAATCAAATCTAAAAGAAGAAGAAGAAGAAGAAATGTGTTTAAAAAAGTACAGCATGCAACCATTTACCAGCCACATACTGCCTGGAAAACGGTAGGGACACTTCTCAAGATCACATATTTAAAGTTTTTATCCTATCTGATCCGATCTTGCAGTGAGAGCTTGTCGTAATGTTGATATGACATGTTGTTTCAATGATAAACTGCCGGGAATTGGTACATCCACGCGTCTTTCATGCAGGAGCACGCCCACCAAGAAGCTGGATGTGTAGACAGCTCTGCTGAGCAACTGTTTGACAGGCAGCCATGTTAGCATTGGTAGGATCCAGGAGAAGGGATGGGTGATAGCAGCATTTCTCCTTTCAATACGATACCATTAATTTATGGGACTTTTTCTTCAGTGTCGATACCGATACTTTCTGCAGTTTCATTAACAACTTTATTGCAAGGACAATGTGAAATATGAATAAAACTCATGAACATAAATACTTGAAAGAAATGCTTATAAAATAAAACAATGAGCAAAGTAAATTTGTAATTTTGTTTTGTATTTTGTATACTTTATTAATCCCAGAGGGAAATTCAGGGCATCCACCTGGATGATGAGGCAGCCACGGTACGGCGCCAATCCCTTCACCATTCACACCCAGGGCCACTTTAGAGTCTCCAGTTAACCTGACCTGCATGTTTTTGGCCTGTGGGAGGAAACCAGAGTACCCAGAGTAAACCCACACAGACATGGGGAGAACATGCAAACTCCACACTGAAGGGTCACTGATGATTTATTTTTCTTTTAAAAATAATGTAGTTTTTCAGTTATAATAAAAATAATTAAGACTTGACTTAATTTTGCATTCATTTTAATTTCTTAATGTGGTGAACATTCTCAGTCATCCAGGTGGGTAAATATGCTGTATGAAAGCTCAGTCAAGTCAGCTGGATTCAAGAATTTTTTACTTCTGAAATGTTTCACCATTCATCCAAATTCTATAGTAATTGTTACGTCTGAATAATAGGAGACGGAGACAGTCTTCATGCAGCAAACAACAAACCTTTATTATACAGATCATAGGACCATATACACCGTGGGCAGTGCCCGCCTGACGTTGCCCTGTGGGCGGGTACGGCATCTCACACACACACACACACACACACACACACACACACACACACACACACACACACACACACACACAAAAAACATTCTCCCCCCTTTAGAAAAGTGCAAAACCACACACACAGTTAAAACCTTCCCAAATTTAGGACCCGAATCACACTCTAAAAACAGGGAACCGTGAACTGTAGTAAAACATTGTATCACAGTCACACAAAAGGACAACTAAATTGGACCTAGTCTCTAAAATGTATAAAATGATCCAATACCATATACACTCTCATGCACACCAACAAGATATAGATACACATATATTTACATAAAATGTTCTAAGTCACACCAATGTCCCTGGACAGGCATGAACAAAACTGGCCCAGAGGCCCCGGGTAGCCCCACGGCATGTGCACCCCTGGCCGTTGTCTGCCCCCAGGGTCGAAGGCACCCTCCCTGGCAAAAATGTCTCTTCCTGCCATTAGCTTCGTCTTCCCTCCTGCCACGCAGTGCTGTCGTTTGGCGCGCCATCCCTCCACATCCATCGGACTGCTCCCGACCGCCTTCGGCACTGCCATCATGGCTCCAACCAGTCCAGCCCCCCATGGCCGCACTCCGGTGAAAACTAAAGCCTGCTCGTCGGCGCCGTTCACTGCCTTGGGCGTCTCGCCGTACCATCCAGCACCCTCGTCCAGGGTGCTCCGCTGTGCTGCCACCGTGTCCAGCTGCCGCTGCTCACTCCCGGGATTCTCAGCTTCACACTCGTCGGCGACCCTCTCCGACCCGGGCGTCTCATCGCTGCTCCCAGCACCCTCACTCCAGGTGTCCGTTTGCGCTGTCTCCGCACCTGGCTGCTGCTGTTCTTCCCCAGGGCTCCCAGCCTCCATGGACCCACTCTCCTGCTGTCTAGCCTCCAGCTGCAGGGTTGACTCCTGCTGCATCTCTTCTCCGCCATCATCGCACACTGCGCCATCCGGCCCACCAGTGCTACAGTCTTGCACTGTGCCAAGCTCCCTGACTGGCTCGCCGTCCTCGGTGACCGGGCACTCCTCTACTTGTGGACCTGGTCCAACCTCGATGTCCAGCTTGCCGCTCGCTGCCTGATTTTGGCGCAAAGTTAGCTCCTCAGCTAGCCCGTCCATAAGCACAGAATGGGCCGCTAGCTTCCCAAAGCTAACTAGCTCAGTCAATCCTGGCGCCACCAGTTCCATCGCCCACAGCTTCCCGGTCCACGTCTGCCCGTTGAAGTGCTCAGTCAGCCGCTCAACAGCATCCTCGTAGTGGTCCGCTTCACCCAGCGTACTGAGGATCCTCCGGCCCTCCGCGCCGAGATTATGGGCCAGGAGTGCCCGCTGTTGTCTCCCGCCAAGCCAGTGCAAGCCCAGCGCCCTGATGTACTTGTCAAACATGGACCTTCACTCTGGCCACAGGATCACCGGCTCTCCTGCACACTCCAGGAACGTGCCAGTGGTGGAGGTAGCCCGCACGCTCCCATTAGTCTCCTCGTCGCCAAATGTTACGTCTGAATAATAGAAGATGGAGGCAGTCTTCATGCAGCAAACAACTAACCTTTATTATACAGATCACAGGACTATATACATATATATATATATATATATACTGTATATATATACATATATAGGCCGTGCCCGCCTGACGTCACCCTGTGGGCGGGTATGGCATCACACACACACACACACACACACACACACACACACACACACTAGTAATACCAAGCAGCATATGCATGCCATTTTTTCACAGTGCAATGTTTTTTTAATTTTAATTTAATTTTATTATTTATTTATTTATTTATTTTTACACTATTATTTTACAACCTTAAATAGTGCTTATTTTGTTTATTTTTCAAAATTGTGCTGCTTTGTATTGCCATAGAATTTGGATGAATGGTGTAACATTTTAGAAGTAATTATAGTGTTCCAAACATTGGAACACTATACAGTGGATATAAAAAGTCTACACAACCCTGTTCAGATGCCAGGTTTTTGTGATGTAAAAAAAATGACACCAAGATCAATCATTTCAAAACTTTTTCCACCATTAATGTGACCTATAACCTGTACAACCCAACTAAAAAACAAACTGAAATGTTTTAAGCGGAAAAATAAAAAGTAAAAAAAAAATTACAGTAACCTGGTTGCATAAATATGCACACCCTTAAACTAATACTTTGTTGCAGCACCTTTGGCTTTTATTACAGCTCTCAGTCTTTTTGGTTAGGAGTCTATCAGCGTGGCACACTGATCTGTCAGATTGTGAGGACATCTCCTGTACACAGCCCTCTTCAGATCATCCCACAGATATTTGATCAGATTCAGGTCTGGACTCTGACTGGGCCATTCCAAAACCATAATCTTCTTCTGGTGAAGCCATTCTTTTGTTGATTTAGTTGTGTGCTTTGGGTCATTGTCATGCTGAAAGGTGAAGTTCCTCTTCAGCTTTCTAGCAGAAGCCTGAAGGTTTTGTGCCAACATTTACTGGTATTTGGAACTGTTCATAATTCCCTTTATCTTGAACAAGGCCCCAGTCCCAGCTGAAGAAAAATGGCCCTAAAGCATGATGCTGCCACCACCATGCTTCACTGTAGGTATGGTGTTCTTTTGCTGATGAGCAGTGTTGTTTGTGCCAAATATACCTTTTGGAATTCTGGCCAAAAAGTTCAACCTTGGTTTCCTCAGACCATAACACATTTTCCCACGTGTTTGGGAGATTTGAAATGTGTTTTTGTAAAATGTAGCTGGGCTTGGATATTGTTCTTTGTAAGATAAGGCTTCCATCTTGCCACCCTAGACAGGAGATTGTTGTCACAACAGCCTGTACTTGCCAGAAATGCCTGCAGCTCCTTCAATGTTGCTGTCGGCCTCTTGGCAGCCTCCCTGACCAGTTTTCTTCTTGTCTTTTCATCAATTTTGGAGGGACGTCCAGTTCTTGTTAATGTCACTGTTGTGCCATATTTTCTCCACTTGATCATGACTGTCTTCACTGTGTTCCGTGGTACATTTGATGCCTTGGAAATTCTTTTGTACCCTTCTCCTGACTGATACCTTTGAACAATGAGCTCTCTGTGGACCATGGCTTGTGCTGTAAGATGTGACTACAAAAATGTCAGGAAAAGCCTCCTAGAACAGCTGAACTTTGGGATTAATCAGAGACACTTTAAATGGTGGGAGGTATGTGCTGACTCCCATTTAACATGAGTTTGAATGTGATTGGTTAATTCTGAACACAGCCACATCCCCAGTTGTAACAGAGTGTGCATATTTATGCAACCAGGTTATTGTAAGTTTTTTATTGTTTATTTTTCTCCTTAAAAGATTTCAGTTTGTTTTTCAATTGGGTTGTACAGGTTATAGGTCACAGTATTGGTGGAAAAAGTTTTGAAATTATTTATCATCATCATCATCGCCTTTCACCTGAAACGGGTATATCCACAGTTCCTTCCTTACTCCTCTCCGCTCTGCGTCGAGCCCGTCTTTTCTCGTAAGCCATCACTCTCTTTGTATTATGCGCCCTGCAAACTTTCCTCATGAGGTTCTTCCATTCCGCTCTATCATGTACTACCAATTGCCATTGATCTAAAACATCGGCACACTTCAATGCATTTTTGCATGTGTCCTTAAAACGGAGTTTGGGTTGACCTACTTTGCGAGAACCATGAGCCAGCTCACAATACAGGAGTTCCTTCACCAGCCTATCATCATTCATTCGACAGACATGACCTAACCAGCGCAGGCGACTCATTACAAGCTTGATCTCGATGTCTTCGACGTGTGCCCGCCGCAGCACCTCCTCATTGCTGATGAAATCGTCCCACTTGATGTTTAGTATAAGGCGAAGGTGACGCTGTTGGATTATGCAAAGCTGCCTGACTTTGTGCTGGTAAAGGGTCCAGGTTTTACTGCCATACATCAGGAGGGACATAAGGCACTGATTGTAAACTACGACTTTGGTAGAGACTGTGAGGTCATGCGAATCAAACACCCTCTTGCGCAGATGGCCAAAAGCACACGATGCTGCTTGGATGCGAGATGCAAGTTCCCCCTTCATAGAGCAGTCACTGCTGACATAACTGCCGAGATACTTGAAGCGAGTAACGTTGGCCAATTTGATGTCGTCAATAAAGAACTCAGCTGTATTGCCAATACACATGGTCTCTGTTTTGACTGTGTTGATGCAGAGACCCATTCTGTTAGCGACATCATTGTAGGAGGATAATAACGTCTGCAGGCCCTCTGGTGTATCACTGAAGATCGCGATATCGTCTGCATACTGAGCTTTTCTAATATATTCTGTGAGGACTCTGGATTTCGCTTTTAATCTGCGGAGGTCAAAAAGATCGCCATCGTAACACAGTCTGATCTGTACGCTGCAGGTGTGCTTGATTTCTATGAAAGCGAGCCAAAGTAGGACTGCTGCGTACATGCCAAAAAGTGTTGGAGCTAGTTTACACCCCTGCTTGACCCCGCGGTTGTATTCAAGGGATTGGGTGAGTTCACCATTGATAGCAAGTCGGGCGTGCACGTCCGTGTATAGTCTCTTGATGATTCTTATAAACTTTGGAGGACAGCCAAGTTTGCCAAGGATGATGAAGAGGAACTCGCGATTGACTGTGTCAAACGCCTTCACAAAATCCACGAAGGCTATGTACAAACATCTGCGCTGCTCTCTTGTTTTTTCCATCAGCTGGCGAAGGGTGAAAATCCCATCTATTGTACTTCTACCATTTCGATACCCTGACTGCGACTGGGGGTAGATATATTCTGCTAGCAGGTGAAGCCTCTGCAAGATAATGCCCGTGAAGACTTTACCGACAGCACTGAGCAGTGACATTACTCTGGAATTGCCACAGAGGCTTCTCTCACCTTTTTTGAACAGAATTGCGATGATGGCGTCTATCCAGTCGGTTTGGATAATCTCTATAGTCCAGCAGATGTTGAATAGGACAAGTAGGAAAGCTCTTAAGCGACGTCCTCCATGCACAAGTACTTCAGGTAGAATACCGTCTGGACCTGGGCTCTTTCCTAATCTGGTGTTTCTAAGGGCTTGGTCAAATTCTTGGTCTTCAATTGGGAGGCTCATTGATTCGATAACTGGAATCTGGTCTATGTCATCAACGATGCTCAAGTCAACATCCGTTGGTTGGTTTAATAAGTCGCTGAAGTGTTCAACCCATCTGTCCTTTATCTTGTCAGGAGCAGTCAGGAGCTCACCATCTTTGGACTTCACAGGATGGGTGCTTCTGGATCTAGGGCCATAGACGGTATTGAGGGTAGCATAAAACTCTCTATAGTTCTTCTCCTGAGAGTGCCGCTCTGCCTCCTCAGCTCTTCGCCGGAACCAGTTATTCTTTAGCTCTCTGATCCGCCTTCTTAAAACATGCCTGTCCAAGTTCTTGTCTTGAAGCAGCTTTTGAATTTCTTGGTCCTGATCATCAAACCAGTCATTCTGCACTCGTTTCTTTTTGCCGAAGACATGGGTGGCAGCATTCTGGAGAATAACTCTGAGTTCATCAAAGTCCGTCTTACAGGTAGACAACTTTTTGTCTAGGAAGAGCTCCAGTAATGCTTTTTTGTCATCATCCAAATGTGTGTCTAGCTTCTTGGGGGGCCTTTTACCACTCCTCTGGTTTTTAATAAAGAACAGGCACTTAGATACCAGGAGCTTATGATCAGTGAAGCAGTTTACTGCTGGATTGACTCGTGTCACTGTGACATATGGTTTTGCGGCCTTATTGGATAGTATATGGTCGATTTGGTGCCAGTGCTTTGAACATAGGTGTTGCCATGTGTTCTTTAAGGTGTTTTTCTGTTGGAACATAATACCCATGACACTGAGCTGGAATCTGGTGCAGAATTCTAAGAGCATAAGCCCGTTGGAGTTCATTTTATCAATGCCATGTTTTCCAATTGCATTCGGCCACGATTTCCAGTCCTTGCCCACTCGAGCATTAAAGTCGCCCAGGATGATGATGATGATGTCCATCTCGACAGCAGATGTGCAGCTGCCAAGCTTTTCATAGAATTGCTCTTTTTCTTCCTGAGATCTTTGCATGGTCGGCCCATATACACTAATGAGAGTTAGATTGTTTCCTCCCTTTAGCTGTATGTGCATTGACATGAGCCTGTCGCTGATTGGTGTAGGGGTGATACCTTGAGCAGCTAGCTTGTTGGAGATAGCAAAGCCAACGCCAGCTGTTCTCTCTTCTCCTCCACTCCAGAAGATTGTGTGACTCCTCTCAACTACGTTTCCGGTGCCAGGTCGCCGAACTTCGCTTAGGGCACAGATGTCAATGGTCGCTTTCTCTAGCTCACGACAGATAAGGGCTGTTGATCTTTCAGGTCTGATTGAAGACTCACTGTCGTTGGTTGTACGGACATTCCAAGCACCGAGATTAAGGCATTGTTTACATGAGTTTGAAACAGAAGGTCGATGGTGTTGTTCGTCGGGTACCCCGAACGCAGTAGCAGTATACGGACTTCGTCCACTTGTCGCCACTGCCGTATTGAGTGGCGCATCGGTTCCCCCGTATGCAGTAGCCATATCTTCTCTCCTTAACTGTACTTCCATTGAAAACTGTGGGGCTGCACCTATGACGATGACGACACTG
Organism: Pholidichthys leucotaenia; assembly: GCA_020510985.1. Taxonomy (NCBI): domain Eukaryota; kingdom Metazoa; phylum Chordata; class Actinopteri; order Cichliformes; family Pholidichthyidae; genus Pholidichthys; species Pholidichthys leucotaenia. The sequence goes on from CM035836.1 coordinate 268,696,218, forward strand.
CTTGGCACATAGGCAGTGTCCCTTGGTGAGGTACTCTGTTGGTCGACAACACAACAAAGCTGACATGGTCGCAGAGAGGCTCGTTGCATTTTGCCATAACTGAAGCCGAATAGATAGTCAGAGACGCCTGCTGCAGCTGAAGCCGAGTTGACATTCAGAAGCACCAATGATGTAGTGCCAGAGATGCCATCGAGTTGATGACATAACTGCCGTGCCGTGACCCTGGCAAGGGAGGCTGCGGGTGTACTAGCACTTGCCCAAGGTACGCACCCAAGGCTAGTGGAGGGAAGGAGGTGCCTCACTGCTCCATTCTAGACCGGCTCCGAGCAAAGCTTCAAGCAAAGTCAAGCCACTGCCCAATTATTTATCTTGGTCTCATTTTTTTACATCACAAAAACATGGCACTTGAACAGGGGTGTGTAGACTTTTTATATCCACTGTATTACTATTTCAAACTTCTTCTGCCGCCCGTGACGCTGCTGAGCTCACTCTGTTCTGTGTGGGAGTCAGTGACTGCTTGACTGAGACTGCCAGTGTGCAGTGAGTCTTCAGCTCTGACATCTGACAGGCTGTCATAATCATGTGACATGGCAAACCATCTCTAAAATATGCCTGGGCTGGCTTTTCACTGGTTTTCACACATAAATTTAATGCCTAAAACTCTAAGAAGTGAAAACAAATTGCACATTTTGTATTAACACGGTGGTATCACGATATTTAAAAACGTATCAACTCCAAAATATTGACCAGCTGGTATCGAAGTATCGATACACCCATCCCTATTCAGGAGTTCTCGGTGCTGGATGAGATTGCTTACAGGTGGCGTTGCTCTGCCAAAGGAAGCTACAACACAAATACAAAAACATGCTAATATGAGCGTCAATGATAACATTAGCATGCTGACGTTATTATGCAACTGTTTCAGTTGCATAATAACGTCTAACGTCTAATAATAACTCTAATGTTAGCATGCTAATGTTAGTGCTGATATTGGCATTGGTGATAACATTAGCATGATTCTGTATTGATGTTGTGGCATTTTGTATTTTTGTCGTGAGACTATGCCTCCCAGCTGGTCTGGGAACACTTTAGTATCCTCTCTGAAGAGCTGGAGCGGGTGGCTGGGAAGAGGGAAGTCTGGGCTTCTCTGCTTGTACTGCTGCCTCCGTGACCCAGACCTCCGGAAAAGCATTAGAGAATGGATGGATGAATGGAGTTTTTATCTGTGTTGTAGCTTTTGTGTTTGTGTTGCTGCATTTGCCGTTGTGTCTTTTGCATTTTGGAGAGCTCTTTGGGCCACTGTACTTCCTCATCAAAAAGCTTCCTTACATGGAGAAATGTGGGTGTGTTATTATACAAATTTGAAAACAGTGGAATGATTGTGATTCATTTATTTTTGAACATTTCTTTAAAACTGGTCATTATGAACCTTTGATGAATCAGACTTTTTTGCACGAGGTATGAACACTTGTGTGCAAACATAACAGTGAATGAGGCTCACTGAGTCAAATAACGGCTGATTTCTTTGAGCTACTTATCGTACGTATAAATCCATAACGAAGACACTGTTGATTGATTCTTATCAGCTCGTGTTTAAGTCCAGTTGTGTTTCTTCTTGTTTTCTTCTTATTGCTAAATGTGTTTTCAGTAATACTGAATGTAAATTTCATGAAGTCAATGTTCTGGTGTGACTCAGCTTCCTGGTGAGTTTCATGGTGGATGCTCGAGGTGGTTCGATGAGAGGCAGCAGACACCACGGCCTCCGAGTGATCATCCCTCCCCGAACCTGCGCTGCTCCAACACGCATCACCTGTCGTCTCGTAAAACCCCAAAAACTGACTACGCCTCCCCCACTGGTAGAAGGGGAGGGCCTCGCTAGCCGCATCATCTCTCTAGGGCCGTCTAGTATGCAGTTTCTTGGGTGAGTCACTTGTATTTGTTTGCTTTTTCAATCACTTTTAAGGGTGATTGACATTTAAATTTTTACACATTAAATGATAAATCAGCTTTTAACCTCAGACAGTTGACTTTTTTACCTTTCTAAACTTAAATCTCTCATTTCAAACTACTTAATGGCCCTCATTTATCAAACATGCTTAAAACAGAACAGTAGTCATACGATCATTTGACTAAATTTTCTGTTATGTGGTACAGTATCTCATAATAGTTATCCCTTACCTTATGTTTCGCTGTGTCATAAATTCTGGGGGGAAGACGTGGGCGTGGATTCAGAGGATGCTCGGCTCCATCTATCAGATTTATCAGTCAGTGAACCATCGTACAATGAGATTGACCAGATACACACGGTTTCATAGATACCATGTAGACCTTCGTGCTATCATATTTACACCCACATGTGTGCCGATTTCTATGCACTTTTGATAAATGAGGGCCCATATGCCAGTACCTAGTCGTCCCACATAACCAACTCGCCCCAGCCAGCTGCAGCCGCCCCATAACCAGCTTGCTCCACGCCCAACTCACCCCACAACAAACTCGCCCTGGGAGCATATAAATGTAGGCTGTGCATTACCTGAACTCTCATCATGGAAGACAACAACTGCTTGGCTTGTGCCAATGAGGTACGGCCACGACAGGAAGTCCTGCTGTACGATGGCTGTCACCATCATGGCAGCATCATGGACGTACAGTGGGGTAAAAAAGTATTTAGTCAGCCACCAATTGTGCAAGTTCTCCCACTTAAAAGATGAGAGAGGTCTCCAATTTTCATCATCAGTATACCTCAACTATGAGAGACAAAATAAGAAAAAAAAATCCAGAAAATCACATTGAAGGATTTTTAATGAATTAATTGGTAAATTCCTCGGTAAAATAAGTATTTGGTCAATAACAAAAGTTCATCTCAATACTTTGTTACATACCCTTTGTTGGCAGTGACAGAGGTCAAACATTTTCTGTAAGTTTTCACAAGGTTTTCACACACTGTTGCTGGTATTTTGGCCCATTCCTCCATGCAGATCTCCTCTAGAGCAGTGATGTTTTGGGGCTGTCGCTGGGCAACACAGAATTTCAACTCCCTCCAAAGATTTTCTATGGGGTTGAGATCTGGAGACTGGCTAGGCCACTCCAGGACCTTGAAACGCTTCTTACAAAGCAACTCCTTCCTTGCCCGGGCGGTGTGTTTGGGATCATTGTCATGCTGAAAGACCCAGCCACGTTTCATCTTCAATGCCCTTGCTGGTGGAAGGAGGTTTTCACTCAAAATCTCACGATACATGGCCCCATTCATTCTTTCCTTTACACGGATCAGTCGTCCTTTGCAGAAAACCAGCCCCAAAGTATGATGTTTCCACCCCCATGCTTCACAGTAGGTATGGTGTTCTTTCTCCTCCAAACACGACAAGTTGAGTTTTTACCAAAAAGTTCTATTTTGGTTTCATCTGACCATATGACATTCTCCCAATCTGGATCATCCAAATGCTCTCTAGCAAACTTCAGACGGGCCTGGACATGTACTGGCTTAAGCAGGGGGACACGTCTGGCACTGCAGGATTTGAGTCCCTGGCGGCGTAGTGTGTTTGTGATGTAGCCTTTGTTACTTTGGTCCCACCTCTCTGTAGGTCATTCACTAGGTCCCCCCATGTGGTTCTGGGATTTTTGCTCACCGTTCTTGTGATAATTTTGACCCCACGGGGTGAGATCTTGCGTGGAGCCCCAGATCGAGGGAGATTATCAGTGGTCTTGTATGTCTTCCATTTTCTAATAATTGCTCCCACAGTTGATTTCTTCACACCAAGCTGCTTACCTATTGCAGATTCAGTCTTCCCAGCCTGGTGCAGGTCTACAATTTGGTTTCTGGTGTCTTTTGACAGCCCTTTGATCTTGGCCATAGCGGAGTTTGGAGTCTTGACTGTTTGAGGTTGAGGACAGGTGTCTTTTATACTGATAACGAGTTCAAACAGGTGCCATTAATACAGGTAACGAGTGGACAGAGTGGACTTCTTAAAGAAGAAGAAGTTACAGGTCTGTGAGAGCCAGAAATCTTGCTTGTTTGTAGGTGACCAAATACTTATTTTACTGAGGAATTTACCAATTAATTCATTAAAAATCCTTCAATGTGATTTTCTGGATTTTTTTTTTCTCATTTTGCCTCTCATAGTTGAGGTATACCTATGATGAAAATTGGAGACCTCTCTCATCTTTTAAGTGGGAGAACTTGCACAATTGGTGGCTGACTAAATACTTTTTTGCCCCACTGTATGTGGGACTGGTAAGTAGCCCATAGTAGGCAACAGTATTCTGTTTGAGTTTGAATATAATTGACTTTAATTACAAGAAGCTCCAGCACATTTAATTTGGCTCATTCCTGAAGAAAGTAATATGTTTAAAACAAAAAGTTTGAGACCCATAGTAGCCGGTCACATGTTCTAATTTCAAAGAAATTAAAAGTATGGTTAAAATAGATGGGATGAAAATATATATTTTTATTAACTCTTTGAGTGTGAGAATTTGCATGCCCCTAGTGGCAGAGCGCGGCGCTGCGCCTGTCATCTCACTCTGACATCACCGGCTGCATTGGGGATTTGTACTGATTTGTACTGATCTGCCAGTTTCAGAGGGTGGCAGACATGCGTTGGAGGACTCAATGGATGACACGTAATACACCAAAGAAGAAGAAATCATTTCCTTTTCCTGTATTCCCTTCTTTTAGCTCAGAAAGCTAATATGGCCGCGATCGGTCATCGTCACCGTCACTTAGATGGCTTTGTACATGGAAAATAGCCGTGGGATACAAGCAAAATTTTTGTGGGATAATCATAAGACTTTGTAGATGTGATAGAGAGCATAAATGACCGATAGAACGGAAAATAACGACCATGATGGGTGAAAACGCAACAACCACGGCAGCGAGCGAGTTCCCATTAGCCGCCGGTAAGTGACTTATTTCTGTGTTTTTTAAATATTGTACTGATTTCTTGTTCATATACTTTGAAGATAAGATGATGAGGTGCCTCTGAACAAAAAACAGTGTCAACAGACTGAACCATTCTTTGTGTAAATATGTCCAAAGTCCAGTTTTGACTGAGTTATGGAATTTAAAGAGCTGCCGTGACATTATGCAAATTAGATGTGTAAATTTATTCCTATCTGAAACTTTGGATCATATTTTACATCTTTCTAATTGACAGTAAGCCATTATCTCTTACCACTTACAAGTTATAGTCTTGGAAATCTGAACTATTTTATTGACAAAAAATATTTACCACTCTTGACCACTAGGGGTTATGTCACAATTCGGCGACAGACACACTCAAATGGTTAAAACTGTAACACTGAAAATTTAAAAAAAAAACCTTTCCTCTCTTGCAGAAGAAAATTATAGTCAGATATTCAGAGATTTCAACAAACAACAGAAAATGAGGTTGCTGAGTTAGGCTTGTTCATTGTGCCACACCACAGGCCATCACTTGACGGGGCGAGTTGGTTTTGGGGCGACTGTAACTGGCTGGGGCGAGTTGGTTATGGGAGAACGGTAAACCTTATGTGCCTGTATTGTGATAAATGTGGTTTTTAATTGTTTGCTCTACAGACCAGTGATTGTGGAAATCCCTCACTTTGCCTCTTTGGGCCGGGGTGACAGAGAACTTGTAGTCCTCCGCAGTGAGAACGGCTCAGTCTGGAAGGAGCATCGAAATCGCTATGGTGATGAAGTGCTGGAGACTATTCTAAATGGCATGGATGAAGGTCAGTGTGATCCTCATAAGTTTCTTATTGTTATACCCCAGGACTCACAGAAGAAGCAGAACAGGTGTATGGGACCCATTGCTAAGGCCTATTTGATCCCTGTACAAGCATAACCTGACCACATTACTAATAATTAATCAGACATAATCTGGTGACTTTGGACTCAGCCAGGACTTCTTTTTTAATGATTCTGTTGTTAATTGTGGGGAGAATTTGCTGGCACCACCAAGGAGCACAATGCGTCATGTATTGTGGCCTCTAAATCTCATCTCTGATTTTTTTGTGGATGATGTGGTTCTGCTAACTTCATCATGCAGTGACCTCCACCTGGTACTAGGTGGAATAAGCACCTCCAAATCTAAGTCCATGGTTTTCAGAAGAGACATACAGTACTTCATACAGACAACACATAGAACAACATTTGTACAGATACAATGTGCAGTGTTGCATCAAAAGCTTTGATTAGCCTAGAATTATAGCATTTTTATAGGTATTTTTCAAGCTAGCTAGCAAGTCTCACAGGTAGCACTACAAGCAGGACGCATGCGTAGCTGGGCCTAGTGATGCACTGCCCAAACACCACACACACAAACCAGCAGTGTAGCAGTTAACATGGTAGCTAATAACATTAAAATTCATAACTATGACATGCAAAATCCAGTTGATACTTGTGAATAGTTTTCAATGAAAACATCACCTTCCAGCTAGCCAGCTTGTCACATAGCTTATACACACAATCAAGCGCATGCGTAGCCAGACCCTGGTGAGACAGTGCCTTCACACTATGCACCCGACTAGTAATATAACAATAGGCATAACAGATATTAATCAGAAATTTGATGATAATATGTGGGTAGCTTAATCAAAAGCTATGTTGAATAGGAAAGTTTTCAGATTTTCTTAAAGCAGGACAGAGTGTCTGCCTCACAGACCCAGGCTGTTAACTAGTTCCATAAGAGAGGAGCCTGATGACTGATAGCTCGACCTCATAGTAATTTTAGAGACACTAAGGATTACTAGGAGTCCTGCATTCTGAGAACATAATATTCTGTTAGGATAATAAGGTACAATTAAGTTTTTAATCAAGTGGGGGTCGAAGGCAGAGACCTTGGCGGTCTGATCCCATGCTTCCTAAATTGGCTTTTGGGACGTGGAATGTCACCTCTCTGGTGGGAAAGGAGCCTGAGCTGGTGCATGAGGTTGAGAGATACCGGCTAGATAAAGTCAGCCTCACCTCAACACACAGCTCCGGTTCCAGAACCCGTCTCCTGGAGAGAGGCTGGAGCTTGGCCTACTCTGGAGTTGCCCCGGGCGAGAGGTGACGAGCAGGAGTGGGTTTTCTTGTATCCCTCCACCTTGCTGCCTCTATATTGGAGTTTTCCCCAGTGGACAAAAAGGTTGTTTCCCTGCGTCTTCGGGTTGGGAAACAGGTCCTGACCATCATTTGTGCCTGTGCACCAAATGATGGTTCAGAGTGCCCACCCTTTTTGGAGTTCCTGACTGGGGTGCTGGAGAGTGCTCCTCTTGGAGACTCCATTGTCCTACTGGGGGACTTCAATGCACACGTGGGCAACAACCGTGAATCCTGGAGGGGGGTGACTGGGAGGAACGGCCTGCCCGATCTGAACCCGAGTGGTGTTCAGTTATTGGACTTCTGTGCTAACCACAGTTTGTCCATAACAAACACCATGTTCAAGCATAAGGGTGTCCATATGTGCACATGACACCAGGACACCCTAGGTTGCAGGTCGATGATCGATTTTGTTATCGTGTCATCAGACCTGCGACTGTATGTCTTGGACACTTGGGTAAAGAGAGGTGCAGAGCTGTCAACTGATCACCACCTGGTGGTGAGTTGGATCTGATGGCAGTGGAGGATGCCATTCAGACCCAGTAGACCCAAACGTATAATGAGGGTGTGCTGGGAATGTCTGGCTGAGGCCCCTGTCCAGCAGGCCTTCAACTCCCACCTCCAGACGAACTTCGACCACATTCCAAGGGAGTCTGGAGACATGGAGTCTGAATGGGCCATGTTCACCACCTCCATTGTTGAAGCGGCTGCCCAGAGCTGCGGCCGCAAGGTCATCAATGCATCTTGTGGTGGCAATCCCCGAACCAAGTGGTGGACACCAGTGGTGAGGGGGGGGCCATTAAGCTAAAGAAGCAGTCCTATCAAGCTTGGTTGGCTTGTGGGACTCCCGAAGCAGCTGAGGTGTACTGACAGGCCAAGCGGAGTGCAGCTCGGGTGGTTGCTGAAGCAAAAACTCCATGGAACAAGACCTTCGGTCGGCATTGAAGAGATTCTGGCAAACTGTCCGGCGGCTCAGGAGGGGGAAGCAACTCCCTGTCCACACTGTGTATGGTGCGGATGGGGCGCTGCTGACTTTGACTGGGGTTTATCATTGGGCAGTGGAAAGAATACTTCGAGGATCTCCTCAATCCCACTGACACGCCTTCCACAGAGGAAGCAGGGTTTGTGGACAAGGAGGCCAACTCGCCCATCACAGGGGCTGAGGTCGCCAAGGTGGTTAAAAATCTCTTTGGTGGCCGGGCCCCGGGGGTGGACGAGATTCACCCTGAGTACCTCAAGGCTCTGGATGTTGTAGGGCTGTGATGGTTGGTACGCCTCTGCAACATTGCGTGGAGGCTGGGGACAGTGCCTTTGGCATGGCAAACCAGGGTGGTGATTCCTCTTTTCAAAAAAAGGGACCGGAGGGTGTGCCCCAACTTTAGAGGGATCACACTCCTCAGCCTCCCTGGGAAGGTCAAATGCCAAGGTACTGGAGAGGAGAGTCCAGTCATTGGTTGAACCTCGGATTCAGGAGGAGCAATGTGGTTTTCGTCCTGGCTGTTGCACATCGGACCAGCTCTTTACCCTTTCGAGAATCCTCGAGGGTTTGTGGGAGTTTGCCCAACCAGTTTACGTGTGTTTTGTGGACTTGCAGAAGGCATTTGACTGCGTCCCTCGTGGTTTTTGTTGGGGGTGCTTTGGGAGTATGTTATTACAAGCTATTCGGTCTCTTTACGACCATTGTGAGAGTTTGGTTCGTATCGCCAACACTCGGTCAGACTCATTCCCAGTGAGAGTTGGACTCCGCCAGGGCTGCTCTTTGTTACTGATCCTGTTCATAATTTTTCTGGACAGAATTTCTAGGCACAGCCAGGGAACGGAAGGTGTCATGCTTGGTGACCACAGGATCTCATCTCCGTTGTTTGCAGATGATGTTGTCCTGTTGGATTCATCCAGCAATGACCTACAGTTCTTACTGGGACAGTTTGCTGCTGAGTGTGAAATGGCTGGGATGAGAATCAGCACCTTCAAGTCCAAGTCCATCGCCCTCAGCCAGAAAAAGGTGGATTGTCCCCTCTGTGTTGGGGACAAGCTCCTTCCCCAAGTGGAGGAGTTTAAGTATCTCGGGTCTTATTCACAAGTGAGGGGAGAATGGAGCGAGAGATTGACAGACGGAGCAGCATCTGCAGTGATGCAGACATTGTACCAGTCTGTTGTGGTGAAGAGGGAGCTAAGCTCTAAGGCAAAGCTTTCAATTTACTGGTCAATCTACGTTCCTACCCTCTCCTACGGTTATGAGCTTTGGGTAATGACCGAAAGAATGAGAATGCAGATACAAGTTGCTGAAATGAGCTTTCTTCGTAGGATTGCAGGACTCACCCTCAGAGATAGGGTGAGGAGCTCAGTTATCCGGGAGAGGCTCAGAGTAGAACCGCTGCTCCTCCACGTTGAAAGGAGCCATTTGAGGTGGTTTGGGCATCTGATCAGAATGCCTCCTGGACGCTTCCCACTTGAGGTGTTTCGGGCACATCTCACTGGGAGGAGACCCTGGGGCAGTCCCAGGACTCACTGGAGAGACTACATCTCCCAGCTGTTCTGGGAACGCCTTGGTATCCTCTCTGAAGAGCTGGAGGAGGTGGCTGAGGAGAGGGAAGTCTGGGCTTCTCTGCTTGAACTGCTGCCTCTGCAACCCGGACCTCTAGAAAAGCAGTAGAAGATGGATGGATAGATAAGTCTTTAATGTATGATTTTATATGCCAAGAGGAGGATTTTAAATTTGATTCTTGATTCAATAGAGAGCCGATGGAGGGGCGATATCCAGTGGATATAAAAAGTCCCCTGTTCAAATGCCAGGTTTTTGTGATGTAAAAAAAATTATACCAAAATAAATAATTTCAAAACCTTTTCCACCATTAATGTGACCTATAACCTGTACAACCCAACTGAAAAACAAGCTGAAATCTTTTAAGGGGAGAAATAAAAATAAAAAACTTACAATAACCTGTTTGCATAAATGCTGTATGCGCACTGATACTTTGTTGCAGCACCTTTGGCTTTTATTACAGCACTCAGCCTTTTAGACCACAGAGTCCAAAATAAAACATCACCACGTAAAACCAAGTCCATGACCCTAAAGTTCAACATAAAACGGGTCAGGTGGTCTACCCCAGTCCATGGACCACCGGACCAAAAAACAAGGTGGGCCTGGTGGCCTTCCAGAGTCCCTGAGCCACCAGATCATAGGACAGACTAGTTCAGGAGGTCTACCTGGGTCCACCTGGACCCCACATCAGAGTACCAGGCAGGTCGGGTGGCCTGCCAAAGTCCCAGGGCCACCAGACCAGAAAGCAAGGCAGTTCAGGTGGTCTTCCAGAGTCCCTGGGCCCCCAGACCGGCGAGCAGAAAGGGTACAAAGATAACTGTAGGGGCACTTTAAACTCAGGTGAAAATGACATGGAAATTTTAAACTAAGGAGCTGATAACAAAGAACCCTTAAACTCAGGAGATGATAACATGAAAACCTTCAGTTCAGGAGATGATAACATGGAAACCTTAAACTCTGGAGACATAAGATGCCCAAACCTCCGAAGGTAACACAGGAGCTCTTTGCTCCGAAGCTAACACAGGAGCTCTTTTATCTGAAAATGACACACGAGCATCACACCCAGGGTGTTACGTTCCCGTGCGCTTTTACGCAGCGCACGGGGGAAGGGATTAAAACCCACATGCAGAGACTATTTGAGTGCCATTTATTGTTGAACAGAAAATAAGTTCAGTCCAGCAACAGTTATGATGAATAAACAGACATGGAGGGCTCCGGAAGAACAAGGACGTCTCCAGGACACTCAACAGACCGAAGGAGAGAATGCCTAGTGCCACTGAATGGCACGGGGAGAAAGGCAAAGGAACTTAAGGGCTGGAGCAGTCCGAGACGGTCCGTGTTGTCCCAAATGGAGGTACAGGAACAGCCGCTATCATAGCCAACGAGCAAACGTCAGGTATGGTAGAGAAGACTAAATATAAATACTCAGGCTGAATGAATAATGCGGGAAGTGAAAAAATAAAGACGCACGCCACCCAGTACGAAGCGGTACGGAAAAACACTTGGCAGGGCTTCTAGACGTGGGTGGTGGCAGAACACAGAAGGAAGCAGCAACTGTGTAGATTTGCACAATGATCCGGCAATCTCTTTCCCCAAATACAGAGTTTATATAATGACAATACTAATGAGGAAAGAGATCACCGGTGTGCATAATGAGGAGTAACCAGAGGGAGTGCGTGGGCTGGACTAAATGGAAACATGTGTGCAAGAGTGAGTCTGGGCATGTGAGTGAAGATGAATGGAGGTGTGTGTGTGTGTGTGTGTGTGTGTGTGTGTGTGTGTGCGCGCGCGCGCGCGCGCGCGTGTGTGTGTGTGTCCATCCATGTGAGTGAGAATGAGAGTAAGTGCGTATATGTGTGTGTGCGTGCATAAGGGAAAACCAATAATAAGAAACAGCTGGTGCCACTGACAGGAGGAGGAGGCGTGGCTGAGCTGTCAGGGAGCAATGGACCCAAAGGGCTCCCTGAAGTGCCTGGTGGAAAATAAGCAAACAATACACAAAATGGTCAAAATAGCCACAGTGTCAGAACTGGGTTTGAGACCCTCAAACCCAAGTTCATGACACAGGGGAGAGTGACGGAAAAACTTTACCTTCAGCAATAAAGAATCTCTACACTCTAGGGATAACAACATAGAATCTTTATACTCAGGGGAAGATGACATGGACATGCTAACCTCAGGAGGTGGCAACAAAAAATGTTTAAACTCAGAAAGTGAAAATATAACACTCTTAAGTTTAGGAAATAACATTGGAGCCCCTTGCTCAAAAGAAAACAACTTGGGGGTTTTAAACTCAGAAAATAACATTGGGGCTCTTTGCTCTGGAGGCCACAAAGGAGCTTTTTGCTCTGGGAACAACATAGGCATTTTTAGCTCTGAGGATACAGTACAGGATTTTCTCATTAAGAGGATAGCAACAAGGGGGTCTCAAACTCAGAAAATAACATAGGAGTCTCTTGCTGAGGTGCTAACAACACAGAAGTTTCCAGCTCTGGAGTTACCAACATAGGAGTTTTTAATCCAGAAGCAGGTAACAGCGGGACCCTGACCTCAACCTCAAGGACAGCAGGTGGAAGCCCCCCCGGCCTCAGAAACGACAGAAGGAGGTCCACCGACCCATGGGACTGTGACAGATGGAGTGGAGTGCTCGCCCTCAGGGACTGCAACGGGTAAAGGTCTCCTGACCTCAGGAACGTCGGCTGGAGGTCTCATGACCTCGGGAACGTCGACTGGAGGTCTGCTGACCTCAGGAACATTGGCTGGAGCGTGGTCCTCCTGCGACCCTATCCTCAACATGGCCATCTCGGATGAGGGAGGAGAACAGGCGGACAGTGAGGTGACACCACAGCCATTAACAACTGAGACTGGTGGGAGGGGCCCAAGAGCTGTTGGGCTCTGCGCTTGGGTCCCCCCACCAGGTGTAAAGCAAACATTTTCAAAAGTAGTAGTATAAGATGAAGAAACAATTACTTGCCTTAGCTCCTGGTCTCTTGTTGCTGGGGTGACAACCTCAGATTCAGCTGCAGGGACGGCAAGCTCAGCCGCTGGAGCTGACAATGATTGTGGTGTGTTGATTTCAGGCACTGATGGTTGGAGCGCACTGACCTCAGGAGCTGAAGATGAAGGCACGCCAAACACAGCAGCAGGCAATGGGGATGCACCAAATTCAGGATCAGCTGATGAAGGCTCACCTGCCTTGGGAACAGATGATGACTCCTCCTCATCTGGTGTGAAGGAATAGTCATCGGACAGCAAGAACTCATTGAGGAATGCAGGAACTTCTTTTCTCAGATGGGGCTTTGCTGCAGCTATCCGATGAGCCTGCCTCCACGCACTGTTCCTCCATCCTGCATTCTCCCATCCATCCATACTCAGGCAGAAGGTGTAACATTAACCAGTGTCCCGGATGAGGTCCTGCAGCTCTCTGCGGTGGGTCCATTCCTCCGGTGAAAGGTTTGGGAGAGAGGAGAAGCAGGTGAGCATATGCGAGCAGCAGCAGGGTATACAGCAGACACAGGGAGAGAAGACTCAGTGGTGGTAGATGGCTGCCACCGAACCCCCTTCCCGGGAACAGGGCAAGACCCTTCATTAATAGGTGTAAAACGAGGAATGCAGGAACTTCTTTTCTCAGATGGGGCTTTGCTGCAGCTATCCGATGAGCCTGCCTCCACGCACTGTTCCTCCATCCTGCATTCTCCCATCCATCCATACTCAGGCAGAAGGTGTAACATTAACCAGTGTCCCGGATGAGGTCCCGCAGCTCCCTGCGGTGGGTCCATTCCTCCGGTGAAAGGTTTGGGAGAGAGGAGAAGCAGGTGAGCATATGCGAGCAGCAGCAGGGTATACAGCAGACACAGGGAGAGAAGACTCAGTGGTGGTAGATGGCTGCCACCGAACCCCCTTCCCGGGAACAGGGCAAGACCCTTCATTAATAGGTGTAAAACAATAAGATACTTGCCCTTGTTCCTGCTCTGCTGCTGCTGAAGCGTCAGACAAGTCCTCCCGGAAGCTGCTGGAACTCATCTGACTGAGGGTCTCTGTCCAATGGGGTGGAGCTGAAATGGCAGGCTCAGAGACTGGAAGGCACCGTGAAACAAGTACTGGAGTTAGATGGCGCCATGAAGCAGGTTCAGGAACTGGGGAGCATCGAGGAGCTGAAACTGGAGCTGGGTCACGCCATGGATTAGATATGTCTGTTGCCAGCTTGTTCCTATCCAGTTGGGATACATGCTCTAGGAGGAGCCATGGTTTGTAGTTCAACATAAGGTCCTTCTGAGCAAGCAAAATCTGTCAGCGCTCCTCCTGCCCCTTCCTTGTTAACCGGGCACTGAGGGTCCAGTGTCACAGACCAAATCCAGCAGACCACTGGGCTCTCAGGAACTGCGGGCTCTTCCCTGATGATTCAGTTGCCACCCAGAATTGGCAAACACTCAGAACACACGAGTGGACACAGGAAATGCAGGTGAGGACGGAAGGATGGAAACAGCGGCAGCAGAAACAGCAGCTGATAATGGTGGAGAGAGCTCAGCAGGAGTGGTAATTAACTGCTGCTGAGCCCCCTTACCGGCAGCAGAACAAGACCTTTTTGTGGCAGATGTTAAAAAATGGAAAGGTACTTGCCTCTGCTCCCGCTCGGACAAGTCCAACCTCACCAGTTGTGTCTTTTTAGTTACCCAAGCATGAAGGAAACGTTCCATTCTCTGCAACATTGAGAAAACAAGTCCCAGCTGCTCAGGTGAACTGCCTAATGAAACCTTTGCCTGCTGAGCTGCCACACTTACAAACTCAGCCTGCTCCACACTGCCCTCTTGACCTCTTACTGTTTAACTGACCTTTTCCTCATGAAAAATTCCTAAAATACACCAAACAAAAGTAGGGCAGAAGAATTAAAGGCTGAGGAAAAAAAACAAGAATATGATGACCTATGACCTAACAGTAGTTGGTGACTTTGTTCTTTTGACCCCCCCCCCCCCAAAAAAAACCACATCTAAAATCAGTGAGGAAATACCGGACTCCTCCCTTGACACGCCTCCATTTGAATATGCAGTTACATGCAAATAGATAGATACAAGCACTAAATGTTTGATTTTCCTGTATCCATGATCAAAAATAATGGCTTTAATGGAATTTCATGGACTGTAAGTTGGAGATGCTCCTGAATGAGGTAGAGGCACGTAAAAATGTTTTGTTTGGCATGCTGTCCTCCAACATTAGCACGGGATACAGGTAATTCAATAGCCTGCTCACAGCGCTATAAGATTAGTTTACTGTTTTCCTTTAGACAGGGATGAGAAGGAGATGTTTATTTAACCTTGACATGTTCTCCGGTTTCCTCCCACATGCCAAAAACATGCAGGTTAGGTTAACTGGCATCAAACTGGGGATTCTAAATTGTCCTTAGGTATGAATGTGAGAGTGAATGGTTGTCTGTCTGTCAGTGTTGGCCCTGCGATGGACTGGTGATTTGTCCAGGGTGTACCCTATCTCTCGGCCAAAGATGCTGGGATAGGCTCCAGTCCCCTCCCCCCACGACCCAAAAATGATTAAGCGGAAGAAGATGGATGGATGGATGGATGGATGTTTCCACTGACCTCTGCAATCGTCCTCAGAAGCGTCAGCTGATCGCTGTGATTTGTGACCAGCCAGGTGGATCAGCTGGTTGAATTAAAGGAAATCAGTCATGAAAAAGAAGACAGTATGAACACAGCAGCTCAAATTAGACTCCACAAGTACATATTTTATATTCAAAATGCAAATCTTATCCTTTATAGTTATATACAACTTACATGGATTACACACACTACTATTGTAAATGAATGAAGTGCGCCAGGGAAAGGGTGACACTGTTACATTTCAAACTTTACACGCTTGGTAGAATGCTATGAAACTGTAGTTTAATCATTAAAAAAAGTAAGTCACTTACTCCCACCACTGAGTTGTAATGAAGCCTTGAAGGCAGGGTGATATTTGGGGGCGCACAGGCACGTTGCGTATGAGGTGGGTTATTTATTCAAAGATTTAAAGATTCAAGATTCAAAGATTTTATTTGTCAATACTACTATATGTACAGGACATACAGAAGAACTGAAATGGCGTTTCTCTTGTGCTTAGTGGTGTGCACAGTATAAAAAAGAAAAAGGAATAAGGCTGGAAAAACAACAGTCTATTTACAGTAATGCAGCCCGTCGTGCAAATGGCAACAAAAGATAGACCCAGACCTCCCATAGTCCAAATAAAAATAAACGATTAACAATGATGAAACCCAGCAATCCTATATACAGGAAAGTACAGCTGTAATGCCCGTAGTTGCAGTTCAGTGCAGTAGTGCAGTTGCAGACAGTGACAGATAGGACTGCTCCTGATCAGTATTGCAATGACAGACAGACAGCAGCAAATATGGCGTTTGCGCAAATGGTTGCAGTAAAGTGCAGAGACATACAGCAGCAGATATATTACTGTTGGTGTGCCAGTCTTGCTGTGCCAACAGCTGAGGCAGTTATTGTGTGGGTGAGTGTGTTACGGTCCCGGGGGGGGGGGGGGCAGAGTTCAGGGTCCTGATGGCCTGGTGAACAAAGCTGTTTAGCAATCTTGTGGAGCAGGCCTGGAGGCTCCGGTACCTTTTCTCCGAGGGCAGGGGGCTGAAGGGGGAGTGTGAGGGGTGGGAGGTGTCACCTGTTATGTTGATGGCTCTGTGGGTGAAGTGGGTGAGGTAGATGTCTGAGGGGGAGGCAGAGGGGCACCGATTTAGGGCAATTACATGAATTTACTCACCAAGAAGCCACCCATCCACACAATGCCAGCTTGTAGTTTGTTCCCAACAATGCTGTTCATTAGAATCATTAGGAAAACAAGCTCTAGCTGCAAATTGTGCTTTGATGTTGGCCTGTTCAGATGCATTGTATGGGAATATGATGTACCTGGGTAACAGCCAGATATGCCATCCCACACAGCTGGCATAGCTCAGCTCAGGATTGACTGGGAAATTCCTGATTGGTCTGTCAGCTCGCTCTGGAATGCCCCGGTAGCCAGGAACCTCAGTGTTGTCAGCACCTGCACTGCGACGGGCAGTGCACGGCTTCTCACCGTGTCGCGCTCCAAGAGCGGCCATAGCTCTGAGAACAGTTCCACAAGGACTATCCAAGGAAACTTAAATCGGCTGACAAGCCAGTCATCATTCTGAGCCAGAACATCTTCTGTCTCTAAATACCCTTTTTCTTCGCACTGCACGATTTACATTATCCTCTAATAATGCTAAAGCCATTGTTTAGAGGCATTTTCTGCACTTCTAGGCGCTTGCTTTTATATCCCCTCATCTTATTGCACACACTTTGATGTTTGTTCATCATGTGTCTCTGGTGTGTACAATAATTTTCACGTCATTTTCAGTCTCCCAACATCACCTCTAAGTGTCACCAAAGGACCAATAATAATAGAAACGTACGTACACCAGCCATGAAGTTGGCGTGGGGCTGCACATATTTCCACAGTCATTTCATTCTTGATACATCTGAAATTTTCCGTGGAAAAGGACGTACACCATGTTTTTGTGCGTAAGTACCCTTTGTACAGGAGGCCCCTGGTGTGTAGTTTGGGGCTGAATTACTACAGTCCCAAAAAGGGAGTACTAATTACCTCTGCCAAGGAGGAAATGTTTTCACCCATGTTGGTTTGTCAGCAGGATTACACAAAAACTCCTGGACGGGTTTGGGTGAAATTTTAACCAAAAGTGGCCCTTGGCCTAAGGATGATTTGAGAGTGCATACCTCCACCAAGGCTCTTGTCTTCTCACAATGTGTTAGCAGAATACTCCAAAACTACTGGACAGACTGTGATGCCATTTTCAACCAGAAGTGGGTCTTGGCTTACACACGAACCCATTACATCTTGGAGATGATCCTCTAGTAAGAAAAAAGAATTGACCACAGACAGAAACAAGCTAGAGGCAAGCATGTTACAATGAGGATTTTGTGTGTTTTTATGGCGTCCAGCATAGAAAATAGCCATTTTGGGGGAAATAGCCTTGTTTTCCCTTCCTCCGTTTATTAAAGAAAGTTGTGCCCACACAGCGCTGCTTAAAACAATCCCTGTCCACATGAAAATCATAAACACATTCTCTCACTGCTATTCCTCAATAACATGGGTGAGTAACAGTACATTTACTAGTGCAGCTCAGTAAATTAGAATATCATGATTTGTAATTTGTTTTCAGAAACTAATACCATGATCAAAATTAAATCATAAAGGCTTGAAATATTTCTGTGTATGTAAGCAGTCTTGAATACATGAAATTTTATCTTTTTGAAGTGCAAAAAAAAATCATCAATGTTCTAACTTACTGAGGTACACAAGTATGTGAAAACGTGTAAATAGTTCTGTTCACAAACTTATCAGCAGCGTTATGTTGGCTGCCGTGGAAACTAATGAGATAACCTCCAGTTTTCCCGTCACCAGGGTCAGTGAAAATCTTCATCCTGGAAGGAGTTTTTAATGCCCAGAAACTGTGTTTGCATGTGGATGAAAGGTCAAATCATACATTAAAAGCTTCATTTCTTTAAAATACTTGTGTGCCTGTGGACAAGGACTCATAGGATAATTAATAATAATAATAATTTATTTTATACAGTAATCAGTTAAATCTGAGAATAATAACTAAATAATGCACTCCAACAATGTGTCTGTTCCCCATGTGTTCATCACAGACTTGGAGAGTCAGGAGGAGCTGGAGAAGAAGAGAATCCGTCGAATCATATCCACTGACTTCCCACTCTACTTCGCTGTGGTGTCACGTATTCAGCAGGAGAGTGATCTCATTGGTCCGGAGGGTGGCCGGCTGACCAGTAAGCTGGTTCCCCATGTCGAGGCGATCTTCCCTGAGACGGCCGTCACCAAGAGAGTGAGGCTGGGACTGCAGGTCAGGTCACAGCCAAATTTATACAAGAGTTGGATAGATTGGTGAGATGCTCTGAAGACACATTTTGTGATTGCTTGGATATTTATTTTATGCAGAAACATAATGCTTATGCTTGCAGAAATTACTGCAGAGAAACACCCCACTATGCATATTCATTAAATATGCTCTATGTGAGATTCTACACTTTTTAAATAAAATAAATGAACAACTCAAATCTACAGCAGTGGATGAATACTGTCAGGTATCCAAGAGCTTTAAAACCCAAGAGAGATCCTGTAGCAAAGCTAGACTGGCTCTATTTATTTTCACTTCAAATACAATTACAGTTAATACAGTTGAAGTCAACACAACAAATCAGCAACAAAAGCAGAGAGGCGTTGGTCACAGCCCCACTTTTCCTTTCTAGAGGTGTGTCAAGCAAAAAACTTTGCAACACAGTAGTGTACTGTTTGTAGGGACATGTTTTATAATACAGGGAAGTTTTCACT
Organism: Pholidichthys leucotaenia; assembly: GCA_020510985.1. Taxonomy (NCBI): domain Eukaryota; kingdom Metazoa; phylum Chordata; class Actinopteri; order Cichliformes; family Pholidichthyidae; genus Pholidichthys; species Pholidichthys leucotaenia. The sequence goes on from CM035836.1 coordinate 268,715,216, forward strand.
GGTAGGGACACTTCGCCATTAGAAAAACAGCTAACTGGACACTTTATCATGTTTTCTCACCGGCTGGAGTACCTTAAATAGCAATGCACCTCATTTTTCTAGAAGGTGGCCTTCTAGCTTGGTGCTCAGCATAATAGAATGGGGAAAGGAAAACTAACGCACAGAGCTACTAGAGGACTGACCCCCCACTGTAGCTTCCACTACTTACAGTAGGTGTGTGGCCGAGGGTCAGAGAAACGGAGATAGGCACCGCCCCATACACCATGTGTTGTCCCACATGCTGTGGGAGAGCATCAACTTCATTTTTCCTACTCGGGGGCCACCGTTTGGAGCAGTCATATAGGGCCAGCATTAAAATCACTGCAGCCACAAGGAACCTGATGCTACATTTTCTTCACTAGAAGGGCATCTATTATTATTTAAATAATAATGATAATTATTATTATTACTATTGAAATAATCATACAATACATACAATGAGATTTTCTTCCTCTAGAGGGCACACCATCATAATTTATAGCACAAAGGTCCATCATGGAAGGCCCACAGTCATCTTTCCCAATGTACAGGTCAGCTAATTTATATGATATATCATGATAAGACTGAGATTTTTTTAGTGGTCTGACATCTTTTTCCTGAAAATTTGAGGCTTTTTTCATGAAGTTGAAGCTTTCCTAGCAAATTTTATCATGAATTTGAGACTTTTCCCCAGATAGATTTCAAATTCTCCTTATAAATTGTGAAATTTTACTTGCAACTTTCCAGCGTTTCAGGTGAAACTTTGCTATTTTCTTAAATTTTCACCTTTTTATGGTAAATCTGCAGCTTTTCCCCCATAAATTTATAAGATTTTTAGAATTTTTTTGTCATTTTTTTACATATAAATTTGTTAGGTTGTTTTAAATGGGGTTTTTTTGTCAAACCCTCAGGGAGCCAATGATTATGGGCAAAAGACCATTGGACTAGCCCATCATGACCATCACTGTCTCTGTCCTGCCGGGGGGGGGGGGGGCGCATTATTAAATGTGTGTCAGGCTCTCACTTATACTGACTGAAATCTTTTCACATGACACCAACACAACTGTTGGTCGTGTCCTCTGTGATGGAGAGGTTACACATCCTTCATTTGGTCTTGTTTCCACAATCAGAGCACTGATCTTCTGGAATATGCATGACTTCTACTTTGCCTCATGTTGCTTTCTTTTCCTTTTATCCAGCCATCCGTCACTCCTCAGTTCGCTGATTTAAGTTGCGAGGCACACTGACCGAGCCGATGCACTCATCTGAGTTTGGTCAGGTGTGGCTCATCATTTTGTTGCATGTGTGAGTATGGCAGTGAGTTTGATGTTTCGGTTTATTGTACATTTTATTTTTCTATCAGTTCCCTTTCTATGAAGTGTCCTTTTGGACTTCTTGTCATGTTGTATTTTTTTTTTCCTGTATTGAACCTATTTTCAGTCACTCATCCCTCTGAGCTGCCTTTGCTGCATGTTCATATTAAGCTTTTCTCTCTCCACTTTTAACCTCAGGCACAGCCAATCCCAGACGAACTGCTAACCAGGCAGCTCGGTAACCAGGCAACCTTCAGCCCGGTGGTAACTATTGAACCACGACGACGCAAATTTCACCGCCCAATTGGATTGCGCATTCCTTTACCACCATCCTGGAGGGAGTGTCCTCGCGATGCTGGTGAGGGTGACACCACCAGTTTGCGCCTCCTCTGCAGCGTTATAGGTAGGAAACGGATTTTTATTAAAAAAAAACTTTTGTAATTTAAACATTGTTTGAATGGGTTGTTTATTTGTAAATTGGGATTAATGTGTCAAAGCAAAGCAGTGTTTCCTCTGGTTTAAAGACCTTGGCGCGGTGGCAACATATCTGCGGAGGGGCAGAAAACACCATCATCCATCCATCCATCTTCTTCCGCTTAATCCTTTTTGGGTCGCGGGGGGGCTGGAGTCTATCCCAGCATCTTTGGGCGAGAGGCAGGGTCCACCCTGGACAGATCGCCAGTCCATCGCAGGGCCAACACAGAGAGACAGTCAACCATTCACTCTCACAGTCAGACCTAAGGACAATTTAGAATCCCCAGTTTGATGCCAGTTAACCTAACTTGCATGTTTTTGGCATGTGGGAGGAAACCGGAGAAATCCCGGAGTAAACCCACGCAGACACGGGGAGAACATGCAAACTCCACACAGATCACTGTTGGTCGGGGGCTGGGATCGAACTCAGGATCCCCTGGCCAAGGGTGAGTTGCTGTGCTGCCACAGTGCTAACCACTCCACCACCGCGCTGCCCATGTGTCAAGGCAAAGCAGTGTTTCCTCTGGCTTAAAGACTTTGGCGCGGTGGCAACATGTTTTTCCGGGGGGTGGTGGTGGCAGAAAACACATATGTGTGAATATGTTAATTTTGTACTATTTTATTTCTTTTTTTTTAATTTTGCACCGTAACTTTGCATATAATAATGCATTACATTTATATAGTGCTTTATCATAGACACTTTTTACAGATACATTGTTCATTCACTCCACACAGACAATGATAGTGGAAGCTACTACTGTAGCCACAGCTGCCCTGGGGCAGGCTGGCAGAAAAATGGCTGCCAATCCGGGCCAACGGCCTCTCCAGCCACCACTAAATATTTATGCACATTCATACCCAACATTATGGACACTGGAGGCAAGGTGGGTAAAGTGTCTTACCCAGGGACACAATGGCAGGATATCTGGGGAGAGCGGGATTTGAACCGCTAACCATCTGGGTATTGGACAACCCGCTCTACCTCCTGAGCCACTGCCGTGCGTATGGAACTTACAATTAGAAGTATTGTACAACCAAGGCTTGAATGTTGGAATATTGGGCCAGTTGGGAACCCACCCAGACGTCCTGTATTTGGACTTTTTACTGGTGTCATCCTTCTCTCCTTCCTCTGCTCTCACCTCTCCTGGACCCTCTGCCTGATCACTTTTCTCTCCTTGGCTCCTCTCTTCTGTCTCATCTTTCCCTCTCTGAGCTCTGTCTAATTCAGCTTCTCTCTCTGTCTATGGTGGTATACAAACAAGGTTAGAAAATATCAAGTGCCATGTTTTGTCCTGCAGGATTTTTTGGTCATGGTTTACATAAATGACAAAAATATGTGTATTTTTTATATTTTTATTCTATTGTTTGTTTGTTTTTTCCATTGAGAGAGTAGGGAAGGGAGAGAAACATTCATAATAGTAATGTACTCATGCATACTTAAATTATATGATCAGGTGGGTATAGTAACCAGAAATTCTACTCATGTAAAAGCAGTGCTTTGAAATTAATAATTAAAAGTAGACAACCAGAAATTTCTAGTTGAGTTAAGGGTACAAAGAGTAGCCACTTAAAAACTTGAGTAATGACTTCAGTCTTGAAGGTTTGAGGATTTTCTCAAAAAATTATAACAATTTTCTTACAGTGTTCTACTTTTCTCTGTAACTTTATCTAAATTTGAAACCATTTTCCTCAAATTTGTAATTTCCTCTTGTAAAATTGACTTTTCTTGTACATTTGAAACTTTATTATAAATTTGTGGATTATTTTATGGCTTATTTTTGTCTGTTTTTTAAAATAAAATTACTGTTTTTTAAATAAATTTGAAACAGAGTGTGGTATTTTTTTTTACTTGTTCCTTATAACAGTTTTCATTTTTGACCATAACTTTGCAGTTAGAACGGAATAATTTAACTCTCATTATAAAGAAAAAAAATTAATAAAATTGTATTTAATGAAATAAATTAACTTAAATGACCAAGGATGCCGTTATTTCTGTTATAATATTTCTATATAATTATAGGGTTTTTTTAGAAATCTCCTCACCACCAAGAAAAACCTCCTTGATTTTGAAGTCCAAATGCTGGCACGTTTAGTTTGTCTGAAGGCTGCTGATGGATTAAAGTCATTGACTTCATGAATTTCGATTAGAAATCGACCGATATGGGTTTTTCAGGACCAATACCGATTATTAGTAGTTCAGGAGGCTGATAACCGATATTTGGAGCCGATATTCATTTGCAGTAAAAATTTAAAAATTGGGGTAAAAATGTTGAATAATACAAACACTTAACTTCGTTTAACTGCCTAAAGCATGTTTATTTAACCAAACAAATAGAAAAATAGCTCCAGAAGTTGAATAAAAACTTAAATAGCTCCCTGAAATGTTTCCACAGTAAATAAATTAACATTTAAATATAACTTATCTTTGTTTTAAGTTCAAACACAACAGGGAGTACAGGGAATTAACAAGCTCAGCAGCAACTCTTGTAAAGTTAATAAATAAAAACTTACATAATAACTCCGTGATTTTTTTTTTACAGTAAAAAAAGTAAAATTTATCCTTGGAAAAAATGATGATGAAAGATAGTAAAAGAAAGGGTATTATTTCAGAGTTTTATAACTCATTGACACTATCTTCAAGTGAAAATTCACTGAAAAGATTAAACTACTGGAAAGAAGATCTGCAAATTGAAATTTCAGAGGAACAATGGGAATTGGCTTGTACAGAAGCTCAAACCAAATCAATAAATGCACGCCTTAAATTGATATATTTCAAATGGTTAATGCGGATGTATGTTACACCGGAGGAGTTAAATAGATATAACAAAAATATACCAGATACATGCACAAAATGCATGGAAAGTAAAGGAACCCTATTTCATTGTTTATGGGAATGTAGATTAATAAGAATGTTTTGGGAAGAGGTGAGGGTAACAATTGAAAAAATAATCTCAAAACAAATCATACTGAATCCTAAACTGTTTTTGTTGGGTCTGTACCCAGAAAAGCATAATTTTAATAAAAGTGAAAGAACATTCATAGACCTCAGTTTGCTTAATGCCAAAAAATGTATTGCACTATTATGGAAAAAGACTCATAGACCAGATGCGACTCAGTGGTTAAGACAGATGTTAACAAACCTTCCATTAGAAAGAATAACATATATACTGAAATCAAAGGAAATTGTGTTTGAGAATATATGGAGACCTTTTATTGATTATGTAAAAAATTTAAACATAACTCTTGAAGAAGAAGGTGAATGATGTGTGTGGACCTTGTAAATTCCAAACTGGTGAACATAATATGTATACTTATGTATTGGATTGTCTAGACTAAACAGAGGAGCATTGTTGAAGACTTGATTTTGTTGGTGGTTGTTGGTGTTTTTAGTGCATTTTTTTTTTTTGTAGTACTTTAGTGTTAGTGTTTGATTGTTTGTATCATGTTTGTTAAAAAAAAAAAAAAGGTTCAATAAAGATATTGTGGGAAAAAAAAAAAAAGTAAAATTTCACAATAACTGAAATGACTTTGAACTTTGTTTAAAGTTGGAGCAAAAAGTGCAGAGTTCCCAGGCTCAGCAGCAACTCTGGTAAAGTTGAATAAAAACTTAAATAGCTCCCTGAAATTTTCCACAGTAAACAAAGTAAAATTTCAGTATAACTGAAATGGCTTATTGTTTTAACTTCAAACAAAAACAAAAAGAGCAGGGAGTTAACAAGCTCAGCAGCATCTCTAGTAAAGTTAAATAGAAACTTGCTTCCAGAGGTTTTATAAAGTATAGCAAACAAAGTTAATCAGAATTTGCACAGAAATGTGAGTCAAATCAATTAGTAGTCAGTCCCAATTGAGCAGCACCAGATTGTGGTGCAAAAAGCAAAGTTGTTCAGCGTGCTCTCCAGTGAGACGGCTTCTCTTGCGTTCATAAATTGCAGAGATTTCACTGAACATTCGCTCACTTGGGACTGATGAGGGTGGTGCACCAAGACATTTTCTTGCTTGTTTGGCAAGTTGCTTGAAGCACCCTTCATTCTGTCTCCACCACTGAAGTGGACCCCCAGCTGCCTGATCACTGGCTCCTTCAGGTGCAGGTGTAGCTCATCCTCAACACAGCTGCTGGCCAGCTGGTCATCAGTGTGGGGTGCCAGCAGAGAAGTGAACATCTCATCAACACGGCTACAAAAGGATGTGTTCTCTCTCTGTTGCCTTTTGTGGGTGTTTCCATCATCCTCGTGTGTCCCATATGCAGCAGCCTGCTCCTCCACACTAACCTCCTCAGTAGTTGCCTGCTCCTCCATACTGGCTCCTTTTGTGACCGCATGCTCCTCTCGAGAGGTCTGTTGTGTGACAGTGACTCTACATAAGACATTCTCCCATTGAGTCTGTGGAGCGTTTAGAGCAGGATCGGCGAGCTAATGTTATGCTAAAAGCTAGTCAGCCTTGCATCTTCCCTGCAACAAAACAAGACTGAATTGAATTTCTTACTTTCTCTCACAATCACACACACAGGCTTCTACAATCACGGACTGTTTCCACATTGATATTACCAACAGCATTGTTTCAAGTAATTCACAGACATATGGGGAGGTACTACGAGCTAGCAGAGCTGCCACTAATGTTTACTCCACTCTTACGTTATTCTCCTGCTCACTGTAACGTTAGTAGTAGTTGTGAGATGTAGAGCACGGGGATGTTTATTACAATTTCGAGAGAGTTTCTGCGTTTACCTTGACATGTGTGCTTGCTCTCCGTATGTTCTCCACATGAAAAAACTTTCCTTTCCGCCGTGTGTGTGAGGACAGCTTCCGCTTCAGATTGGCTCTGCCACTTACGCATACTGTGGCTTGCTTAACCAGTCAGATGGCACCATGGGTGGTGGCTGGAGACAGAAGTGGCAGGAGAGAGAGAGGCACGGCTGCATCTGAGTCAAAATAACCCAGTTTTAAATTGATTTCTTGATATCGGCCTGTCGGATTTAAAAAAAGGCCGATGCCGATATACGTCAGAATTCCAAATATCGGCCCTGATAATCGGCCCGGCCGATAATTGGTCGACCACTAATTTCGATCATCTTAACTTGCCAGGTACATAATTGGGAACATAACTTAATATTGTAGTGGCTGGTGAAATATATCCTCAGTAATTCAGTAGTCCCCCTTGCCTTTCCCTTCATATGAAGCTGGCTGCATTTGAATTCTAACCACATCTTAGCTAAGCGACTCTTCCATTATTGCTCCCGTTTCCAGCGGGTTGAAACCATGACAAATGCCTCCAGTGCTTACATACCTCTTATGATTTTTTTTCCGCGTTTAAAGTACTTTAATATACTCATGTTTTTGTCGGACAGTCAAGCCTTATTCATCCTGCATTTCCCCTCTGAGCCTGGCACGCACGCAGCGCTGTTCATGCTCACTTTTTTCATCTACCCAGGCCAAGTGGTTGACGCATGCACACAACCATCATTTGTAGTTTCACTTGATAGATAGCGCCAAGGCGCTGACGCGCCACTGTTTCTCTGTTGATGAAAACATCTTCGGAGAAATGGCGGACTTCTTCACAAAGTTTCTCTTCAAATAGAGTCTCTTTCTGCTGTTTGACTTCCCGGTTTTCACTGCTTTTCTATGAAGATGCTGCTGTCGCTAGCGAGACACTGCCTACTAACTGACTGGAAAGCTCGTGTGGGCGGGGTGCTTCTAAACTCTGCGTGGATGACGGCCACATGCATTGTTTGTGTGCATGCTTGCGCTAAGTCATTGCTTCATGTATTTTTCTTGTCACAAAAAAGAGTGAAGATGGTGGCGCGTGTCTGCGCAGCGGCTCTTTGCTCCCTATTTTTGTTTGTATGTATGCTGTTTTTGGATGTTGGACCGTGTGAAGCTGGATTTGTGTACAGTCGTACTGAGCTGATAAACATTGGACTTCAACAAAAGTCTGCTGTTACAGCAGCTTTTGAGAACACACAAAACATACCGGAGGCTATCTGTAGACCAGCAGGATCACCATGGATTGTTGTCGGTCCTGGGAAGCGACACAGACGGAGGAGGGAGAGAAAGAAAAAGCGGGGATGCCGGTTGGGCCTGCTAGCGAGGCTAAAGAGACAGCTGCATAGACCTCCGCTACCCAGTATTTTTCTCTCCAACGCCAGAAGCATCGTCCACAAGATGGATGATCTAGAGCTACAGCTGGCAACTAGTAAAACTGTGAGAGACTGCTGTGTGCTGTTGTTAACGGAAAGCTGGCTCCACCTGCTGATCACCGATGCTGCAGTGCAACTACCAGGGCGCACACTTCACCGTATGGACTGAACAGCGGAATCCGGGAAACATAGAGGGGGCGGTCTCTGCATCTTTCTTCACAACACTTGGACTAACCACAGTCGTATTATTAACACTTACTGTTCTCCTGATCTAGAGACAATGTCAGTTTTATGTTGGCCTTTTTATCTTCCAAGAGAGCTGACAGTTGTTATTATAACAGCGGTCTATATTTCTCCTGATGCAAATACTAAAGTGGCCCTTAGTCATTTGTACAGTGTAATAAATAAACAGCAGCAGGCCTATCCCGAGGGTGTTCACATCATAGCTGGTGATTTTAATCAAGCATACTTGAAAACTGTGCTGCCTAATTTCACACAGTATGTGAAATGTGCCACTAGGGGAAAGAATTGTCTTGATCGGGTGTATTCGAACCTGAAGCATGCTTACAGAGCTGTGCCGTGTCCACATCTTGGCCTGTCAGACCATCTATCATTGCTCCTCATCCCAGCATACACCCCCCTCAGGAGAACTGCTAGACCTACTATAAAGAACATCACAAGGGAGGGAGGGAGCTCTGAGGGAGCTCTTTCTCAGCTGCAGGACTGTTTTTCAAACACTCTATGGGATTTATTCAAGAATGAGGATCTGGAAATGTACACACAGACTGTATTATGCTACATCACCTACTGTATCAACCAGGTGACTGTGGAAAAATGCATCAGGGTTTTTCCTAACCAGAAGCCTTGGATGACAAAAGAAGTCCAGGCACTCCTCAGAGCCCATGATACAGCCTTCAGGTGAGGGGATACAGATCTGTATAGCACCGCCCGGGCTAATCTGAAGAAAGGCATTAAGGAGGCTAAACAGACCTATAAGAAGAAAGTTGAGGACTATTTTTCTGATGATGATTCGAGACGAGTATGGCAAGGCTTTCACCATATCACAAACTATAAGGGCAGCAGCATCATTTCCAGTGACATCAGCGCCTCACTGGCAGAAGAATTGAACTGCTTTTTCGCACGGTTTGAGGCAAATACACCTTGCCCGGACCCACTGACGTTATTGAATGCCAGCTCCGATGTGCTTACCCTGCAGGATCATGAGGTGAGACAGACACTGAGAGCAGTTCACCCGAGAAAGGCTACTGGTCCCGATGGAGTGCCAGGAAAGGTGCTCAGAGCATGTGCAGATCAGCTATGCTCTGTTTTGACTGACATTTTTAATTTGTCTCTCAAGGCAGCCGTTGTTCCACAGTGTTTAAAATCTGCAGTCATTATTTCTGTGCCTAAAAAACATATTGTTAGCAGTCTGAATGACTATCGACCAGTAGCATTAACACCCATTGTTATGAAGTGCTTTGAGAAAATGGTATTGAAACATCTTTTGCCTAGTCTCCCCCCAGACTTTGGTCGGTACCAGTTTGCCTACAGGCAGAGCAGATCCACTGAAGATGCTATTGCTATAGCTCTCCACTTGGCATTCAGCCATTTAGAAGACAAGGGGAGCTATGTAAGAATGTTGTTTGTGGACTATAGCTCGGCATTTAATACAATTATTCCCAACATTCTCATCACCAAATTGCTTCAGGTTGGTCTGCCTACTCACACTTGCAGCTGGATTAAGAACTTCCTAACAAACCGAACACAGACTGTTAGACTTGGACCCCATTCCTCCTCTACAGTCATGCTTAACACAGGTTCGCCACAGGGCTGTGTGTTGAGCCCCACTTTGTATTTATTGTACACATATGACTGCATACCTGTTCATCCCACAAACATTATAGTGAAGTTTGCAGAAGACACAACAGTACTGGGGCTCATATCAGGTGGAGATGAGTCTGCATACAGAGACAAGGTCCAGAAACTGGTGAGATGGTGCTCAGATAATAATCTGCTATTGAATACAAAAAAACCCCAAAAGAACGCATTATTGATTTTAGGAAGCATAGCAGTGAGCCGCCTCCTCTGTATATAGGCAAGGAGTGTGTGGAGAGGGTGGAGGCTTTTAAGTTTCTGGGTGTTCATATTTCTCACAACCTTACCTGGGCAGTTAACACCATAGCTACGATAAAAGAAGGCTCAACAACGTCTACACTTTCTGAGGCTCCTCAAGAAGAATGGCCTGCATGCACAGTTGCTGGTTTTATTTTATCGCTCTGCTATTGAGAGCATTTTGTCATATGGCGTCACGGTTTGGTATGAGGGCTGTTCAGCTGCAGACCGCAAAGCCTCCCAGAGAGTGATCGAGACTGCGCAAAAAATCTCTGGCTGTTCTCTCCCTTCTCTGGAAGAGATTTCCAGGTCTCGGTACCTCAACAGAGCTACTGCCATTATTAAAGACTGCACTCATCCAGGCCATGATTTCTTTCACTTGCTCCCCTCGGGAAAAGCAGTACAGATCCCATAAAACCCGGACTACCAGGTTTAATCATAGTTTTTTCCCAGCAGCAGTATGTATTTTGAACGGATTTATGTAACACGTACAGACTGCTGATATTATTTTATGTTATTTTATGTTATTTTGTGGCAGTAACCCTGTGTGTATAAGCTGGTCTTATATGTTTATTGCTCAGTATGTTTTTATTATTGCTATGTACATATTGTATTCAACTTTTAGGTAATATTGTTTCAAGCATTATTTATTGTTGTAATTATGAGAATGTTAAATGCATGAGTGAACTGTGAGTGATGTTTATGTTTCAGATCAATCAGATGTCTGTACATATGCTTAAATGTTCTACCTTTGTCATGTTCATGCTTAGCTCCCACCAGTTTCCTTTTGGATCTGCTTGATGAGCTCCTGCGCCTCTTGAGGGGTCTTGAAGGTGTGGGTTCTCCCCTTATATGTGACCAGCAGTCTTGCTGGATGAATTACTCCGTGACGAATCCCGAGGTTGCGCAGCTCTTTGCGGGCGGGGTCGAACTGCCTCCTTAATTGTTGTATTCCTGCAGCCAAATCCGGATAGAACCGCACCTGTTGATCCTGGTATTTAATTTCCCCTTTAGCTTGCGCAGCATTGGTGACCGTCATCTTGTCTCTGTAGTTGAGGAACTTCATAATCAGCGCCCTCGGTGGTGTCTCATTATCTCTCAGTGGGCCAATTCGGTGAGCTCTCTCTAAAACAACCGATGACTGCAGATCCGCGTTGTTCAGCGCTTCTGGAATCCACTTTTCCAAAAAGGAATATGGGTCCCATCCCTCCGCTCCCTCCGGGAGGCCCACCAGCCTCAAATTATTCCGTCGCTAGCGGGATTCGAAGTCTAGGACGTTATCTTCTAGACGTTTCCATTTTAATTCCAGTGTTTGCAGATTAGTTTGTAGGCTGGTGACGTCATCTTCAGCGCTTGAAATTCGGAGCTCCGCCTGCGACACTCGCTCCAAACAGTCACTTATTTCTTTTTTCATTCCTTCTATCGCTGTTATAAGCCCTTCAAATTTAGACGAAAACTCTGTTCTCATGAAGTTGATGGCAGTGAGCACTGCGTTTGTCCCCTCTTCAACTGTTCCCGCTCCGCCGCTGGCTCCATCCTCCGCCATCGCCTCTGGAATTTTCTCTGTTTCGCCTTGAGCGTGGAAGTCTGTTAGCTTGGGTTGTTTTGTCGAGTTACCTTTTCCTCCACCTAATTTTCCAGCCTTAGTCTTTACCATATCCGCGCCAAAACGCTAGGGTGGGTTTTTGTTCCAGTTAAGAGAGTTTTAGTAATTTTTTTTTTATTTTCAAGAGCAGAGCAGTGTGAAACACATCTTCCTACGTGGCCGCCATAACCGGAAGTCCTCAGAGTGGACTTTTGTTCAGTTTTGGACTTTGTAACTTTCATGGAGTGTTCTTGCAATAGGACTCGTTGATATGCACAAATTTCTCCAATGACACACTTCTGAGGGATTGTCACGTCATGTTCCGATTCATTGGTAAGTACAACTGGAACAAGGTAAGGTGCTCTTTCAGGTAAGTCTATGAGACATGGTTTTACTAGAATACCACCAGGTAAGGCTGACATTAGCGGGTGTTCTAACAAGACAGATTTTTCACTGTAGCCGGCTGACACAGCTACAGCGCCATCTAGAACAACTGTTTGGCCTGCAGGAACTAACTGTGGCTCTTTGTTGCGCATGGTCACTAAACCAAGGCTAGTGTCTTTGGACTATCTGTGCCGTAGCTCAAGGACTTTTAACACCGCCTTATAACCAAGTGACATGGTTGGCTGCAGTTCAGAACATGCATCAGAGTACAGCTCGTACAGTACATCTAATGTGTTTGTCCCTATTAACACTAAGGACTGATCAGATGCATGTACATTGGGAACCACTAAGGCAAGCGTTGGTACTTCGGCTTCAATACCGAGAAAGTCTTTTGGGAAAGTGACATGCATTTCAATGTAGCCTAAATAAGGTACACTCTGATCGTTAGCTCCCTCCACTTCTACCAGCTCAAAAAGTGGCTTAATCTCATGGTTGGATAAGTACTGCCTGTAATAGGACTCAGGGACAGTAGTCACCTGGGAGCCTCACAAGTGGCTACAATATGCCCATTTTTGCCACAGCGGAAGCAATACCATGGTTTGGGCCTAGTACTGGGACGGCTGGTCGAAGGTAAGTTTTCAGGTTTGGCATGGTCAGGTTTTTTATTTTCAGACTTCTTAGTTGGTTCTTTCTTCGGTGGTGCTTGTTTCTTTTGTTTCACAACAGCAGCTAATTGGCTTTTTAGATCAGCGACTTGCTTTTTCAGTTCTTTCAGATTGTCCGACTCCACTTCACTATTTGTACTTGTTTCTGTGACTGTTTGTTCGTAGGAGGCTGCTTTTGGTTTTGTGGCACCCAAGTGTTTTTTCATACGGGTGTTTTTAACTTCTTGTCTATTTTCAACAGTGCGAAGGTGAAGCAATAACTCTGCATACGCAGATGGATGCTTATCTTTTAGTTTCAGCTGTAGCTCCTTTAGCAGATTATCATCCCAACAGCCTCTGTTAAACTGCTTGAGAAGCTGTTTGTCCACTTCCTGTGGCTCTAGATCGCCTCTACGCACTGCGAGATTGAGCGCCACCTGCAAACGATGCAGATATGCAGAGGGTTTTTCTCCATAATCTTGGAAAGTGTTTATGAATCGCACAAGCAGTTCCTCACCATCTTCAGCAGTCCCAAAAGCTGAGTCCAAAAGCTTGAGATAGTTGGCAGAGGTGGCTTCAGGCCCAAGAGGGCGAATAACATCAGATGCAGGAGCAAGAAGACTTTCAAAGATCTTGCGAGATTTTTCCAAGTCAGACAAAGAAGTATCTTCCATCATCAAGTCAACATGTGAACGCCATGTTTCATAGTCAGCTTCAGTATACGGTCTTAGCGTTTTACCAGAGAAAACTCTGATTCTCAAGGAGGAATGGGCGTTTGACGGCTTCTCTGCATGTTTAATGACATGCTCGACTACGATTTTCTGAACCTCGGGTGGGTTAAAATCAGCTGGACTCAACATTTGAGGTGTCAAGTTTGGTCTAAGAGGGCTTTGGAAGAGTGCTTGAGTGGTTTTAGGGGTGTGAGGCGCTTCAACTTGGAGTGGAGGAGAGACTCCACTTTGTGTGGGTTCTACAGTAGGGGAAGCAGGATCAATGTCAGCAGCGACCGTTTCAGCTGTCTCAGCAGCTTCAACAGACTTCCCTATTGTGGACATAACCTCCCGCAACACCTCTTCAAAACCTTTTCCACTTAACTTGGCTAAACCCTTCAGGTTGCTAAGATAAGCCTCAGTAACACTGCCCCCTACAGTTTTAGTGTACACATCAGTTAAGGCTTGAATGCAGTACTTAACATCAGGATTGTCAGAGGATGGAAAGGAGCACAGCAACGTAGGTGCTAATGTTTCAATAGCTAATCCAGACTCGAACTCTACAATGTGACTTTTGTCAAAATCAGATGAGTTATTATCAATGCTAAGCACCCTACGAATAGTGCCATGTTGCTCTAGGAACTCAAAAATGTCTTTGTCTTTTTCTTTGTCAAGTACACCACTGACAATGACTGCATTTGGAACTTTGACACCATATTTTGCAACAAAATCCATTTTGACAGTATATGAACTGTTTGGTCAGGGGTCAAAACAGAGTCCACTACTGTTGTGCAACGCTCCAGGCTCCTGGATGCGCTCGCCAGATTTTTTGCAACACCACTAACACCTACTTACTTTAGGTGTAGTACCCTTTTGGTAGTGTTGTGTTATGGCAGTGTAGTTACCTTAACTTTACTACCTGGACAAAAGGGATAATTGGGCCAGATCAGACAGATTACAGGTTTGTAGGAGCCTGGAGGGCGTAACAACAGATGACATTTACACAGCAGTATAGGAACTTGCAACTATGTATATTTTTTTTACAAATGTGTATTATTTACAGATGTGTACACTTAATAAAAAAAACACAGCACTTGTCACAATAATAGAAAGGAAAAAAAAATAAAAATAAACTACCCCAAATTATATTTACAAGATGTTCAGTCCTTTTGTGTCTGTCCCAGGTGACCAATTGGATCACCTTTACCAGTCAATCGGGTTTGGGCTTCGGCTCGCCATCCAGATCTGGAGAATCCACGTTCTGGTCAAACCAGTCCAAAGAAAAAAACCTGACCTACAGAATAGGCCAGACACAACAAATAAGCTATGGTCTAAAGCTTATCACATGGGTTTCAAATATAAATATTCTAAGTTGTACAACAATATTTTTTTAAACACCTTTTTTTTTTTTTTTGTACCCGTAGGTAGATTTGTTCTGCAGTCTGGTGACAAGCCACCAGCTGCCAGTCGCTGCGTGCGCAAGCGCCCCTTAATTCCCTAACCTGCATGTTTTGGCATGTGGGAGGAAACCGGAGAAATCCCGGAGTAAACCCACGCAAACACGGGGAGAACATGCAAACTCCACACAGATCACTGTTGGCCGGGGGCAGGGATCGAACCCACGATCTCCTGATCCCCGCGATCCCCTGGCCGAGTGTAAAACTGTACTGCCGCGGTGCTAACCACTGCGCCACCGTGCAGCCCAACCTTTAAACCACAGATGTAACATTCACTCTTAAATAACAGTCAGTAGTAGTGAAATGAACCTTTTTCTAACCATTACAGCTCTGAAAAAAACAACCTCCTCCTGTGCAAAACCTAGCCAGAATTAGCATCGGAGGGTTAGCATGTTAAGCTAGCACAACAATTTATCACAAATTTGCACTTTAAAACACATATAAACCACAGGTTCAACATTCACCATTAAGTAGCAATCAATGGCCAGGGAATTTGGACCTTTGCTAACCGTTACAGCTTTGAAAATGCCTTTTTCTGATGAAAAAACTAGCTGAAATTAGCATCGGCGGTTAGCATTTCAAGCTGGCGATTAGCATTTCCCATACACACTAAATGGCACTTACCAAGTTAAGTGACATGTGTGTCATGGGGTTCTCGCGCTCAACGTGCGTTTACAGCCTTTGGATCCAAATCTTAAAATTTAACAAACGGGGCATTAGAATTTGATAATACAGCAATGTCTCATTGCAGGTGTTTGTTCAGGCTTACCAATCTCAAGTTTTATCCGAGACAAAGACTACTATTAGCACGTTAGCATCGCCATATCATCAAGGACCGTCTCTCTCTCTCTTGGTGGGAGTCTTTCGGTGTCTGGCGTGACTGAGCCAAAAAAATGCAAGTCATACCCAGACCCGGAGAGAGAGCGCTTAACCCATTGGCTGGTGCTGCCAAACAACGGCGCAGCCATTGGTTGCTCAAAATACCAAATAAAAACATTTGGAACTTTATCAAAACTCCCCAGAAAATGTTCCCTACTGTTTTATGAATATATATTTATTTAAATATTCATCTTTAAATTGTTTATTCCCATTGTGAAATGGGTGTTTTTCTATTTAAAAGTAGTATCAATATTCATATTTTTATTCATGTTTTTAACACTGGGTTACAATAAGGTACTCCCACTTCAGTTTGCCTACCAGCATGGCATCGGGGTGGAGGATGCAGTGATCTTCCTCCTACATCGTTCCCTGTCCCACCTGGAGAAGCCTGGGAGCACTGTGAGGATCATGTTCTTTGAATTCTCCAGTACTTTCAATACCATCCAACCAGTGATCCTGAAGGACAAGCTGCTGTGTGCAGGGGTGGACCATCACCTGTCATTGTGGATCCTGGACTATCTCACAGAATGACCACAGTTTGTGAGAACCCAGGACTATGTCTGACACCATCATCTGCGGTACAGGGGCCCCACAGGGAACAGTTCTGGCTCCCTTCCTGTTCACCCTCTCCACTGCTGACTTTATACACAACACACCACACTGCCATTTACAGAAGTCCACTGATGACTCTGTGATCGTTAGCCTCATCTCCGAGGGGGATGACGCGGAGTACAGAGGACTTGTCCAGGACTTTGTGGACTGGTGCCTAAGGAACTGCCCCCACATCAATGCGAGGAAAACCAAAGAACTGATGGTGGACTGCTGCAGGCATGGACAACCCACCAAAGCACCGGTAAACATCCAGGGAATAGACATTGAGATGGTGACATCTTACAAGTACCTGGGTGTTCACCTGTCACACAACACCAATGCACTCTACAAGAAGGGGCAGCGCAGGCTGTTCCTCCTCAGGAGACTCGGGCCTTTTGAAGTGCGGGGGGCACTCCTGAAGACCTTCTATGATTCTGTGGTGGCATCAGCCTTTACTTGTGAAGTGGTCTGCTGGTGTCAGACTGTATAATCTACAGGCATGGACAAAATTTTTGGTACCCCTCTGTTAATGAAAGAAAAACCCATAATGGTCACAGAAATAACTTGAATCTGACAAAAGTGGTAATAAATAAAAATTCTATGAAAATTAACCAGTGAAAATCAGACAATGCTTTTGAATTGTGGTTCAACAATGACAAAAATGATGGTACACCTAGAAAATATTGAAAATAATGTGACCATAGGGACATGTTCAACCAAGATGTGTCCTCTAATTAACATCACAGGTGTCTACAAACTTGTAATCAGTCAGTTGGCCTATTTAAAGGGTGACAAGTAGTCACTGTGCTTGTTGACATGGTGTGTACCACATTAAACATGGACCAGAGGAAGCAAAGTAGAGAATTGTCTCAGGAGATTAGAAAGAAAATTATAGACAAGCATGTTAAAGGTAAAGGCTATAAGACCATCTCCAAGCAGCTTGATGTTCCTGTGACTACAGTTGCACATATTATTCAGAAATTTAAGCTCCACTGGACTGTAGCCAACCTCCCTGGACGTGGCCGCAGGAGGAGACGGATAATACGAATGGTAACAAAAGAGCCCAGAACAACCTCTAAACACATTTAAGGTGAACTCCAACGTCAAGGTACATCAGTGTCAGATCGCACCATCCGTCGTTTGAGCCAAAGTGGACTTCATGAGAGACAACCAAGGAGGACACCACTGTTGAAAACAAATCATAAAAAAGCCAGACTGGAATTTGCCAAACTGCATGTTGACAAGCCACAAAGCTTCTGGGAGAATGTCCTATGGACAGACGAGACAAGACTGGAACTTTTTGGCAAGGCACATTAGCTCTATGTTCACAGATGCAAAAATGAAGCATACCAAGAAAAGAACACTGTCCCTACTGTGAAACATGGAGGAGGTTCTGTTATGTTGTGGGGCTGCTTTTCTGCATCTGGCACAGGGTATCTTGAATCTGTGCAGGGTACAATGAAATCTCAAGACTATCAAGGTATTCTAGAGAGAAATGTGCTGCCCAGTGTCAGACAGCTTGGTCTCAGTCGCAGGTCATGGATCTTGCAACAGGATAATGACCCAGAACACACAGCTAAACACCCAAGAATGGCTAAGAGCGAAACATTGGATTGTTCTAAAGTGGCCTTCTATGAGCCCTGATCTAAATCCTATTGAACATCTGTGGAAGGAGCTGAAACATGCCGTCTGGAGAAGGCACCCTTCAAACTTGAGACAACTGGAGCAGTTTGCTCATGAGGAGTGGGCCAAAATACCTGCTGAGAGGTGCAGAAGTCTCACTGACAGTTACAGAAATGGTTTGATTACAGTGATTGCCTCAAAAGGTTGTGCAACAAAATATTAAGTTAAGGGTACCATCATTTTTGTCCAGGTCTGTTTCATGAGTTTGTTTTTTAAAATAATTCTGTTGAACCACAATTCAAAAGCATTGACTGATTTTCATTGGTTAATTTTCATAGAATTTTTATTTATTACCAGTTTTGTCAGAAGTTATTTCTGTGACCATTGTGGGTTTTTCTTTCATTAACAGAGGGGTACCAACAATTTTGTCCACGTCTGTAAATACTGCTCTTAGAGGCCATATTAAACATCACAACTCTGCGCAATAAAGATTGTCCCTTCCAATACACAACTAAGTCAATTACAATTATTATCGAGGGTGGCAACAACACTGTTCATTCAATGTGAAATATACTGTCTGGGTCCATATTTATATTTTGCCGGGCAATTTAACTAACTGTAATGCTGGTGATGCCGTCTAACTGCAATGCTCCTGCACAATGTACTGTATATACACGTACATATGTATATTTGTTTACTGCTTTGGCTAACCTATTCTTATCATGTTATCTTATTTACTATTGCTCTGAGTGCTACTATCCCTTTGCAGCTGCAATCCTGTAATTTCCCCATTGTGGAACTAATAAAGACTTATCTTATTTTATCTTATCTTATCTTATCAGATCTTTTAAATAAAAAGGGACCTGATTATTTAGAGCTTTGTAAATGAGAAGAAGGGTTTTAAACTTAATTTTAAATTCTGTGGGAAGCCTATGAAGAGAGGCTAGAACTGGAGAAATGTGATCTCTCTTTCTGGTACCTGTTAAAACTCTAGCTGCAGCCTTTTGGATCAGCAGAAGACTTTTTAAAGATGTTCTAGGACAGCCTGATAATAAAGAGTTACAGTCTAGAGCTACTTACTTACTAATCTAGAGCTAAAAAAAGCGTGGATTAGTTTCTCAGCATCACTCTGAGATGAGATGCCCCTAATCTTGGCAATATTATGCAAATGATAGAAGGCAGTCTTAGAAACAAGTTTAATATATGAATTAAAGAACAGACCTTGATCAAAAATAACACCAAGGTTCCTCACAGAAACAGTCAGTTTTACTAGTCGGTGATTGCCAACGTTTTGTTTTATGCTGTGGTATGCTGGGGGTGCAACACAACGAGGAGGAATTCAACCTGGCTGGACAAGTGGATCAAGTGCGCAGGCTCTATTGTTGGCATGCAGTTAGACACTCTGGTGACTGTGGCTGAAAAAAGGACATGTAATAAGCTGCTGGCCATTTGGGACAATACCACACCTTCACACACAATACCTTCACACAGTAATCAGGAAGTAATCAAAGAAAAACTGATGAGAATGACCAAAAAATTCTCTTACAAAGTTGAAGTAGGTAACGTTTAGAAACCTTCATCCATCCATCCATCTTCTGCCGCTTTTCTGGAGGTCTGGGTTACAGAGGCGGTAGTTCAAGCAAAGAAGCCCAGACTTCCCTCTCCCCGGCCAGTTGCTTCGGCTCTTGAGAGAGGATACCAAGACATTCCCAGACCAGCTGGGAGACGTAGTCTCTCCAGCTTGTCCTGGGTCTGTCCCGGGGTCTCCTCCCAGTGGGACGTGCCTGAAACACCTTAAGTGGGAGGCATCCTGATCAGATGCCCAAACCACCTCAGCTGGCTTTTTGTGGAGGAGCAGCGGCTCTACTCTGAGCCTCTCCTGGACAACTAAGCTCCTCACCCTATCTCTAAGGGTGAGTCCAGCAGTCCTACGGAGAAAGCTCATTTCAGCCACTTGTATCCATGATCTCATTCTTTCAGTCATTACCCAAGGCTCATGACCATAGGTGAGGGTAGGGTTTTGGCAATACGAACCAAACTCTCACAATGGTCGTATAGGGACTGGATAGCTCATAACAAGAAGCCCGATACCCTGTACTCCTGAAGCACCCCCCCACGAAAAACCATGAGGGACAAGGTCAAATGCCTTTTCCAAGTCCACAAAACACATGTAAACTGGTTGGGCAAACTCCCACGAGCCCTTGAGTATTCTCAAGAGGGTAAAGAGTTAGTCCGATTGCCACAGCCAGGACGAAAACCATATTGCTCCATCTGAATCTGAGGTTCAACCAACGGTCGGACTCTCCTCTCCAGTACTCTGCAATAGGCCTTCCCAGGGAGGCTGAGGAGTGCGATCCCCCTAAAGTCTGAACACAACCTCCGATCCGCTTTCTTGAAGAGAGGAACCATCACCCCGGTTTGCCATGCCAAAGGTACTGTCCCTGACTTCCATGCAGTGTTGCAGAGGCGTGTCAACTATGACAGCCCTACAGCATCCAGGGCTGGGAGGTACTCAAGGCAGATCTCATCCACCGCTGGGGCTTGGTCACTGAAGAGATTTGTAACCACTTTGGAGACCTCAGTCCCTGTGATGGGTGAGTCAGCCCACTTGTCCTCAAGCTCTGCTTCCTCACTGGAAGACGTGTCAGTGGGATTGAGGAGATCATCAAAGTATTCCTTCCACCGTCCGACGATGTCCCCAGTCGAAATCAGCAGTGCCCCATCCACACCATACACAGTGTGGACAGGAAGCTGTTTCCCCCTCCTGAGTCACCGGACAGTTTGCGAGAATCTATTTGAGGGTGACCGAAAGTCTTGTTCCATGGTCTAAACTGAACTCCTCCCATACCCAAGTTTTTGCTTAAGCAACCACCGAGCTTTGTTCTGCTTGGCCTGCCAGCACACCTCAGCTGCTTCAGGAGTCCCACGAGCCAAACAAGCTTGATAGGACTTCTTCTTCAGCTTGATGGCCCCCCTCACCACTGGTGTCCACCACTTGGTTCGGGGGTTGCCACCACAAGATGCACTGATGACCTTGCGGACAACAATGGAGATGGAGAACATAGCCCATTCAGACTCCATGTCTCCAGACTCCCTCAGAATGTGGTCGCAGGTCTGATGACATGATAAAAAAATCGATCGACCTGCGACCTAGGGTGTCCTGGTGCCAGGTGCACATATGGACACCATTATACTTGAACATGGTGTTTATTATGGACAGTCTGTGGTTGGCACAGAAGTCCAATAACTGAACACCACTCGGGTTTAGATCAGGCAGGCCATTCCTCCCAATCACGTCCCTTCAGGTTTCACTGTCATTGCCCATGTACCCACGTGCGCATTAAGACCCCCAGTAGGACAATGGAGTCTCTAAGAGGAGCACAGCCTTCACAACCTTCATATTTGCAAAAAATATCAACATATCCTGACAACAGTACAAGAGACAGGTGATCTGTGAAAAGATATGGTTCCTTTGGATCCTCCTAGTACCTCTTCTGCAATTTGCAGGAATCTGGTTGGTGTGAATGTTAATCCCCAATGAAAGCCAATAGAGGTTTGCACAAACTGTCAATCCGTATTGGTGCACATGCTGTGTATCAACCAGGAGGAATTGGGAGAGGACTGTGTGATTTTTAAAGTTACCCACTTCAGTTTAAAAGTGAACATAATCATAATCCTATTGATTTGGATCCAACAAAATAGTCAAGTCAGTTCTTCCTTGGTCCTAGCACCACCCTTCCAAATTTCCTTGAATACAAGTGAGTGGTTTTTGTGTAAACCTGCAAAGAGATGTGCAAACAGATAGCACTCAAAACATAACCTCCTTGGTAGAGGTTGGAATCCATGGTATACTGGAGAAGAAACATGCTTGTGATTTGACATATCTGATTTTAAAATGCTGAAATATTGGTGTCAAGCTTTCTGTGATATTTTTTTCACACATACAGGGAGGCATAACACACCCATGTCCTTAGACTAAGCGGCTTCAAGAGACTAAAATGGCACACAATTTAACACAACATAACATGCCGCTAAGCCCTCCTTTAAAGTCACTTCATGGACCCCCATGGAGACCCACCCTAGGATGTCCGTCAGGCGGATCTCTCCCAGAGCGCCTTCGCCTCTTCCTCTCTGGAGACGGGCTGCACTGGCATCTCTCCTCACCCACACGCTGCAGCTCGTTAGGGTGCCTCCTGGATCCATCTAACAGCTCCAAGTAGCCGTCCTCATGGGTCATCACTACCCGCAACCGCCCCTGGTCATTTCGTCACTCCCGCGTTCTGCGGATCCTTCTGAGCCGAGCTTCAACCCTAGGGTGGACCTCATCGCCAATATGTAGGGGAGTTCTGACTGGCTTTTTCGATCCAATATGTCGTGACTGGGCTTTCTTTCGGTGTCGGAGAGTCCTGCCGACCCGGTCCGAGATCGGCCTCGGATCCTGTTCGTAGGTGCATCAGGAACTCGCACCAGCTGGTCTTGCCCCGCTCTCTTTCATTTCCTGCGCTGAAGCAGCCACAGCAGCACCCTGTTCTCCGGCAGTACTCAGCCAAACTCCGGAACAAGAAGGTGCCTGCACGCTGGCTCTATCTGTCACCGCGGGCGTCCCTCCGTGCCGTTTGGCTCCCTCATCCAGGGTAACTCGAACTCTGGCACCAGAACGACCCCGTGGTGACGCCCCATGGTGCTGGTCCAGCCCGTCTTCCCTTGTCAATTCAATTCAATTCAACTTTATTTATATAGCGCCATTTCACAACAAAAGTCATTTCATAGCACTTTCAACTGTAGGGGAAACCCCCACAGTTGCAGAAAAACCCCAGCAATCAGGTGATCCCCTGTGAGCAAGCGCTTGGCGACGGTGGAGAGGAAAAACTCAATTCAACTTTATTTATATAGTGCCATTTCACAACAACAGTCATCTCATAGCACTTTCAACTGTAGGGGAAGCCCCCACAATTGCAGAAAGACCCCAGCAATCAGGCGATCCTCTATGAGCAAGCGCTTGGCGACGGTGGAGAGGAAAAACTCCCTTTTAACAGGAAGAATCCTCCAGCAGAACCAGGCTCAGGGAGGGGCAGTCATCTGCTGCGACTGGCTGGGGGGTGAGGGGATAAAGAAAAATGGTAAATGGTAAATGGCATTCACTTATATAGCGCTTTTATTCTCATCTCTTGATGACCAAAGCGCTTTACAGATCCTGCAATCCACCCATTCACACACTGATGGTGGCATGCTGCCTAACATGGCGCTTCCAGACCCACCAGGAGCAATTGGGGTAAAGTGTCTTGCCCAGGGACACAACGGCAGGATATCTGGGGAGAGTGGGATTTGAACCGCCAACCATGTGGTTATTGGACAACCTGCTCTACCTCCTGAGCCACTGCCGTCCCCAAAAGAAGATGAAAAGAACAGACTTGTAGAGAGCAAACAGCACGATGGGGACTCAGTCTATGGGAGGGAACAAACAGATGTTAAGGACCAGCAAAAAAAAAACAAACAAAAATATTTCATTGAGAGTGAAGAAAGGAGTGAAGCCCAATGCAATTATTGGAGGTCCCCCAGCTGTCTAAACCTGTTAGCAGCATAACTAAGGGAGGGTTCAGAGACACCTGATCCCTCCCTAACTGTAGGCTATATCAAAAAGGAAGGTTTTAACCCTCTTCTTAAAAACAGAGATCGAGTCTGACTCCCGAATCCAGATTGGCAGCTGGTTCCACAGGAGAGGAGCTTGATAACTGAAGACTCTGCCTCCCATTGTACTTTTGGAGATTCTAGGTATTACAAGTAATCCTCCAATTTGGGAGCATAGTGCTCTGTTAGGATAATACGGTAGTATCAGATCTTTTAAATAAAAAGGGGCCTGATTATTTAGAGCTTTGTAAGCAAGAAGAAGGATTTTAAACTTAATTCTAAACTCTATGGGAAGCCAGTGAAGGGAGGCCAGAACCGGAGAGATATGATTTCTCTTTCTAGTACCAGTTAAAACTCTTGCTGCAGCATTTTGGATCAACTGAAGACTTTTTAAAGATGTTTTAGGACAACCTGATAATAAAGAGTTACAATAATTTAATCTAGAGCTAACAAAAGCGTGGATCAGTTTCTCAGCATCACTCTGAGACAGGATGCTCCTAATCTTGGGAATATTACACAAATGATAGAAGGGAACGCCTTGGTATCCCCTCTGAAGAGCTGGAGCAGGTGGCTGGGGAGAGGGAAGTCTGGGCTTCTCTGCTTGAACTGCTGCCTCCGCGACCCGGACCTCCGGAAAAGCGGTAGAAGATGGATGGATGGATGGATAGAAGGCAGTATTAGAAACAAATTTAATATGTGAATTGAAAAACAGATCTTGATCAAAAATAACTCCAAGGTTCCTCACAGAGCTATTAAGAGAAAGAGTAACGGCATCCAAACTAAGAGTTTGATTTGGAAAGGTATTTCTATGATTTTTTGGACCAACAAGAATGACTTCAGTCTTATCTGAATTTAATAGCAGGAAATTGAAAGATGCTAGGATAGGCTCCAGCCCCCCCCCCCCCCCCCCGCGACCCAAAAAGGATTAAGCGGAAGAAGATGAATGAATGAATGAAATCGCAAGTCATCCAAGCTTTGATTTCCTTAAGACAGGCTTCTAACTTGGGTAATTGATTACTATCATCTGGCTTCATTGACAGGTATAATTGTGTGTCATCTGCATAACAATGAAAATGTATACAGTGCTTTCTAATAATGTTGCCTAACGGAAGCATATATACAGTAAACTAAAAAGAGTAGGGCCTAGCACAAATCCCTGTGGAACTCCATGACTGAGCTTTGAGTGGAAAGAAAACGATGGATTCTAAACCCAGATTGAAACTCTTCAAGTAAACCATTTCCCTGCAGGTGGTCAAATAATTGCATAGCAACAATTCTTTCTAAGATTTATGAAATGAAAGGGAGATTAGAGATTGGTCTATAGTTAGCTAAAACTCCTGGATCCAGCGTTGGCTTTTTGAGTAAGGGTTTAACTACAGCAGTTTTAAAAGCCTGCGGTACCTGGTCTAAATTTAATGAAGAATTGATTATTTGAAGAATAGAGCTACTGATAAATGGGAAGACTTCTTTAAATAACCTGGTAGGAATGGGGTTAAAAGATAATTTGAAGGCTTGGATGAGGAAATTATTTTGTCTAACTCTAAAAGGTCATTTGGAGTAAGCTCATCAAAACAGATATCAGTTGAAGGAGTTGTAGTAGTTACTGTATTTAAGTTAACAGTGGGAAGAATCTGATTGATTTTATCTCTGATAGATGAAGTTTTATTCTTGAAAAAGTTCATAAAGTCTTGACTAGTAAGCTCTAAGGGAATGCTAGGATTGACAGAGTCCTGACTCTTTGTAAGCCTGGCTACAGTGCTGAAAAGAAACCTGGGATATGCTTGTTCTCTTCTAGTAATGCAGAATAATAACTCGTTCTAGCTTTTCTAAGAGATTTTTTATAAATTAAAAGCTGATTTCTTCAAGCTAAATAGATTTCATCTAAATTAGTGGAGCACCATTTTCTTTCTAATTGACAAGTCTTCTGTTTTAAGTTTTTGTGTTGATCCAAGGAGTTTGAAATCTGTGATGAGACTTTTTCTTTTTTAAAGGGGCCACCAAGTCTTGAGTCTGTTGCAGAGAAGCTGTAACACTATCTACCATGCTATCAATTACAGAAGGAGCAAGCTGTCTATAGCTTATTTCCGTTGTGCTGACACATGGCATAGAGGAAACAATCTGCATAAATTTGGTAACATCATCATCTGAGAGGCATCTACTGTAGTAATATTTTTCTTTAGCAGCCAAATAGTCAGAAATAGTAAAATCAAAGGTTAACAGACAATGGTCTGACAGTACAGGGTTATGAGGAGACACTACCAGATTTTTTATTTCTATGCCATATGTCAGAACAAGGTCCAACGTATGGTGGAGATAATGGGTAGAATTTCCTACTTTCTGAGAAAACCGCATCGAGTCTAATATTGAATTAAATGCCATATTAAGGCAATCACTATCTACATCTACATGTATATTAAAGTCCCCTACTATAATTATTCTTATTATCTGATTTCAGCACTAAATCAGCTAAGAATTCGGCAAATTCGGATAAAAACTCCGAGTAGGTTGATGGAGGATGATAAACTATGGCAAGGAAAATTGGGTTTAACCTACAATTGCTAAAATGCCCAATACTGAGGACCAGGCCCTCAAAGGAATTATAACATGTTTTTTGCTTTACATTAACTAGTAATTTGGAATGGTAAATTGCTGCTACTCCTCCTCCATGACCAGAACTTCTGGGATTTTGACAGTTTAAATAACCAGAGGGAGTTGATTCATTTAAACCAACATAATCTTCTTGTCCCAACCAAGTCTCTGTAAGTGATATTAAATCAATCTGATGATCAGTTAACAGATCATGGGTTAACAGAGACTTAGGAGTTAGAGACCTAATATTTAACAAACCACATTTAATTTTTAAATTATGAGGAGGAAGAGAGGCCAAATCATTCAATTTAGAGGTTCATGTTTAATTTGAGTTTTACCAACTTTTTGTGTAATCATTCTGAGATGCTTATACATTATCCATCCATCTTCTATCGCTTAATCCTTTTTGGGTTGCGGGGGGGCTGGAGCCTATCCCAGCATCATTGGGCGAGAGGCAGGGTACACCCTGGACAGATCGCCAGTCCATCGCAGGGCCAACACAGAGAGACAGACAACCATTAACTCTCACAGTCATACTTAAGGACAATTTAAAATCCCCAGTTGATGCCAATTAACCTCACCTGCATGTCTTTGGCATGTGGGAGGAAACTGGAGTGCCCAGAGTAAACCCAAGCAGACACGGGGAGAACATGCAAACTCCACACAGAAGGGTCACCGATGGTCTGGGGGTGGGATTGAACCCACGATAGTCAAGGGTGGAATCGATCCCATGACCTTCTTGCTGTGCTGCCACTGTGCTAACCACTGTGCCACCGTGCTGCCCGCTTATACATTATATTTTTATTAACTTTGGAGGGAGCAGACAATGATTCTCTGATGGGGAAGACAGGGGTTAAGATGAGGGGTGGCGGATGAAGAGGAGCTGCAGAGAGGCATGTAAGACTGCAACTCTGCTTCCTGGTTCCCAACTCTGAGTTGTCAAGGTTTTGGAAATTTGGATAAAAATGATGTCAGATTGTTAGATAAAAGAGACGCACCATCCAAAGTGGAATGGACGCCATCTTGTCTAATAAGACCAGGTTTTCCCCAAAATGAGCTCCAGTTGTCTATGTAGCCCACATTGTTTGCAGGACACCACACAGATTGTCCCGGGCCAATCCATGTCCCACACTTCGTCATCCTCCACGCATGAAAAAGGCCGGTCCCAAAGCCCGCAGCCGGACCACTCCTCACCAACGCTGCTGGCTATCGTGAAACCAAGCCCATAAAACATGTCACATCCCATTAGATTTGACCCTTCAGCAGACACCGCGAAATGGACATCACACATCGCCGCCGACCTGTACTTCGCCGACAGCCATAGTGAGCCCACGATGTTGAATGGGTTGCCACCGTAGCCATAACAGGTCACCTCTAACTTGCTCACCTGGTAGTGTTGGAACAAGTTCTTCACCGTGGGCCAATTTAATATGGAGATCGCCGATCCCATGTCCACCAACAACGGTACCTCAACTTCGTCCAATTCAACGTTACAGTAGATCTGTCCATCCGTGCTCGGCGAGACTGTGTGGACTACTGTAGGCTCTTTTGTGGAGGGGCCCTCCTCCGGTCTCCGGTCCCCTTGTTTAAAATTTTTGCAGGCCCTGGTGAAGTGATGAAAAAGACCACACCCCACAGTGCTTCCCTTTTGCTGGACACTCTCTTGCCTTGTATTGGTGCCTAATGGACCCACAGCTGTAACACCTTGGCGTTCCTGGGGCGGACCTAACTTTTACAGCAGCGGCATACTCCTCGTCTCTGTGCCGTCTTCACTGTTAAGGTCTGCAGCCAGTGCCTTCCACCGTTGTTCTCCTTTCCACAGCATTTCTGTCTCGCTGAGATTTTTGGCCAGCCTGTCTGCTGCCTCGTATTGCTGCGCCAATTCCACAGCCATGGTCAGCGATAGTTCTCCGGCGAATGTTAGGAGCTGTGCTTTCACGGAGGAACTAAGAACATACTCCGCCAGTTGGTCACGGACCATCTCTTCCTCCAAAGCCCCGAACTGGCACTCCCCCGCCAGCTGACGTAGGTCGGTAACGAAATGTTGCACCGACTCTCCTGGCCCCTGGCGGCACTGCCGAAACTGAATTCACCTCAAGATGTTTTCCGGGGCATGAAAGTAGCACGCCATTTGCTGCACCATGTCCTGAAAACTATCACCGCCTCCTAGCATACTGAGGATCCTCTGGCCCTCCATCCCAAGATTATGGACCAGAATCGCCTTTGCATGCAGCTTTTCACGCTCATCGAGGTTGAGAGCCACTAGATAGTTCTCGAAGGCCGCA